>JABMCL010001585.1:65000-82500 GCA_018857735.1 Alviniconcha marisindica
GTTCGTCGAACTGTTCGAACCATGTTCGGCGAACTATGAGCTCAGTTAAGAAACGAAATAAAGTTGGACGAATACTCCGAACTATGTTCGGCGAAGCAAATGTTCGCCCATTTAAGAACGGGCTTTACTTCTAGCATGCCGCTTTGTAAAGCCTGTACCAATTGCTGCATTGCTATCTTGGCTTCCTGTTGTCGCCAGCCGGCCAGTTTCTCGGTTCTTTTCCCTCTAGTATGTATGTAGTAATTTGAAAATATTGGTTCCTACTGGTGAAAGGATGTAGTCTTAACAAACTGGTCCTACTGGTGAGAGGAGATTGTCTTAACAAACTGGTCCTACTGGTGAGAAGATGTAGTCTTAACTAACGGATCCTATTGGTGAGAAGATGTAGTCTTAACTAACTGATCCTACTGGTGAGAAGATGTAGTCTTAACTAACCGAACCTACTAGAGAGAGGATGTAGTCTTAACAAATTGGTCCTACTGGTGAGAAGATGTAGTCTTACGAAATGGCCAGATTCACTTACTGCTCGAGATGCTGAGACTTCAAGCGGGCCTGTTGCTTCTGCATGGTTGTCGGTTCTACGGTTTGGTTTTGTGTTCTACGGTTCTGCTGCCAGTGGAGTGTGCCTGCTTCTTTGCCATTAATTTATACTTATCTTCTAAACAGTTGATTGTAATACTACTACAGGAATTGGATTGGTAATGGTTTTTACATTAATTCAAATTACTATGACTTTAATTGTCTAGTTTAGAGTACACAAGTACTTGGGTTCATGAGGTCTCTCGCATACGTACTTAGGTTCAGTGGCATTTTCAAGAAGACTAAAAAAATAATATTTTTTTTTATATGTGTTTGAAAGTAAAAATGAATCAAACATGCAGGAGATGTAAGTTTATGAGCCAGATCTGAGAAACATAATTTATTTGTTAGATCAAAGTACGTATTTTGCGAAATGATTGACTGAATGATAATGAATGAAATATTTTAATACATTTCTTATTATTACGACTGATGCAACTTGCTGACACATGTTGTTACCATGATAATTGTACGATCAGTCTAATATCACTTATGTGAAAAGACTTCAATAAAAAAGCAAGAAGAAGAATGAATGAATGATGGATTTCAAACATTTTTATTGCGATTTAAAAAACAACAGATGTAAGCTTTCATTGAAAAACGTTTTCATGCATAATAGTTACCATGATTAAGGTACAGGATCTGGATAGAGCACAATGCCTAAAGGGACTAAGATACAATGTGAAAGTTGGAAAGGGAGCGACTGCAGTTAGTAAAGTATTTGGTCTGTAACGCTGTCTGTACTTGTGGGCACGGCTCCCTTCCGACACAGTGACATGACAGTGGCAGCTCAGTGCGGTCTTCTGTACCTGTGTTTACGTTGTCCCCTCAGGAGGAAGAAGGAGAAGAAGGAGCAGAAGGCGCGGGAGGAGAAAGAGAAAGAAGAGCGGGAGAAACAGGCCAGAGCCAAAGCCGAGTACGTATTCCTTCTGTATTGGGCGATTCAGGCGGGGTTGTCAACTCCCTTGACTTTTGCCCGGCATCGCTTAAGTCCCTTGGCTGCTTTTACTTCCGGTGCGTACTTTCTTCACACTGGTAGGCGGTGACAGTGAATTTGCGAATTTTACACTGCCAACTTTAAAGGCATTTTTTGAGGCCCGTAGTCTGTGTCTGGAAATAAGCAATAACTTGTCGCTCGTGCTATAGGATGCCCCAAAACGAATATTTTCTACGAACTCGCGATCTTTTGGTCAGGCAAAAAACGACGCAAAGACACTTTTTTTCCACCCTCCATCCCCTTTCCACGGTAATCTTTGCAACTGCAACAGTATTGGCATTTGTACTGCTTCGCAATTCTAGTTCAACTTCCACTGTTATACACAGCGTGAAGCAACGCCTACTCAGAAATCGGCCCGGAATGCGCTGCGACCTCTCGCGACTTCTTGCACGAAAGATTACAAAGCGCATTCACTCTAGCAAACCAGTTTCGCTGAGTAGCCTTGCACAATCCTCCCTCTCCACCCCCCCCCCCCCCCCCCCCCCCCCCGGCCCCCCCCCCCCCCCACCTCCCATTGTCATCCCCGCCGCCTCTGCACCACCCCACCCCGCCCCACCCCTTCATATATATATTTTTTTTTTTTAGTTGGTGGGGGCAGTTTTACCTTCTGTTGTCTCGAACTTTACATTGCTTTACCGTGTAGGTTCAGTCAGCTCTTATAGTTAGCCTACTAGCCTATTCTGTTTTGTGTACTTTGGCCTGTACACCCTATGTGGTCGCGATTTCAAATCATGTGATGAAACTGTGAACTCTGCACGCTTATTTGAGCTGTGTGTGTGTGTGTGTGTGTGTGTGTGTGTGTGTGTGTGTGTGTGTGTGTGTGTGTGTGTGTGTGTGTGTGTGTGTGTGTCGTTGGTACCTTTCAATTCATGAGGCCGATATGCTATTTCCTATTCATCGAAGGTGGTTTTCGTTTAAACCTCAGTGATAAACCAAATCGAAAAGTAAATGCCAGTAGAGTATATTCCCATAATCAGCATAGAAGCTCTAGTAGTAATTTTCAAGACAACGTTGAGCATATTACACATACATGTATGAATGTTGCCCGTATAATATGCAAACGTGCACACTGGCACGCCAGGTAGGTATTCGAGTATTCATCTGATGTCGCCCAGCATCGTCTTCCAACTGGGTATTCTAGTTGGACCGTCATCTGCGATTTTGCTGTCCGGGTTGCTATCTATTAAGACCCCGCTGATCACTTGGGTAATTTCGGTCCATTTCAACACCTCAGATCTTCAGTTCGTAGTGTAAGCTCATGCTGGCGTGGTCGTTATCTTCTCTGTTGTTTCTGATGCCTATACTGTACGGTGTGAGCAACGGATCTCTGATCACTGACTCGTTGAAACTCCTTGTTAAGCGTCCGTGCCTAAACCTTTATCCTTGTGTAAGACAGTTCTGTCAGTCAGTCCTGTCTGTTCAGCGTTTTCCCTCAGTAACCAATCGATCTAGTTCGTTTGACATCGATGTTCAGTTTTTTTCATTATTTAAGTTCTTTTCACGATGATGTTCAGTTATTTCATCAGTCAAGTTCATTCTACGCTGGCGTTGAACTCTTTTATTGCTACGGAACACTGTGTCGGATCATAATTTGGGATTTGAACACCATGTCCATCAAGGTTAATTCAGGTGTTCTCCATGTTCGCAAACGAAACGAGGACAGCTAATCGCTTTTGGTTTCAGGTACGTTCCGAAACAAGGCTACGTGAACGTGTTTATATCAGAATAAAACGTTGTCTCAACGGTGTTTGTTCACAGGTTAGAGAAAAAGAAGAAAGGAAAGAGCGGGAACGAAGCTGACGACGAGAGTGACGAAGGTAGGCGTACATGACATGAGCACATTTTGACAATGTATTCTCTTAATTACCTGTGAATGCACTCATCCGACTCCAGTTACGTCTCCTCACTTCATCAGCAGCTCCTTCATACCCCACAACCTTTCTCTTGCATTAACGCCTTTACAACGACGGTGGAACACTGAAACTGTTTGAAAGCCAAACGATGGGGTACTTCTGAGAGGCCGGGTTGAGCCGGGCTTTTCCGAGTGCATAATTATATAGATACCATTTTGAACGGAACGGAACTGACGGGCATCCAGGCATCAATGTCTTTTTCTGTGCGATGTATACACGGCACATAAAAGGACATGTGGACGCTTGGGATGTCCATTAGTTCAGTTCCATTACATACATCTTTCTCCCAAATTCACTGAGTGCAATCTTGGCGCATACACCGTCTTTTTTGTTCACCAGCTGAACAAGATAACATACACAGAATCCATTTCTGCAACTGTCCTGCTGAAGATGATGAAAGGATAAAACCAGTCATGAAAAACAAAAAACAAAACAAAACTGACCGAACCCAACGAAAATGATATGTGACGGCCTTTCATAACTCATCCTGCGTCTAGCTCTGTAGAGGAGTTATTAGCTGGCGATGGTGAAAGCAGAAGACGGTTACCTGTAGCTCTACATACGCACATAGTCTTTTATATTTTAAGTTTTTCGGCTCAGTTACTCGATGTACATTTTCATTTTCGTCGCTTTAGCGTAGACGATGCAACAATGACCATTTCAACGTATGATTGAGGAGTTAGTTTTTTTTTCTTCTTTTTTTTTCTCGGTTTTTGTTGGATGGATGTTAGCGTCACGTCAACCGCTTAGGGTTTACTCAGGACGACGTAACTGAGGAAAGTGATCACCAAGTTGCGTTGATGACGAGATCAGTCCTTACAATTCCAGCTGCAGATGATCGTGTTGTATCGTAACCGTTTCACAACGTCATTTCCGGTTGTTTCCGCACTTGCACGACAGCCCGCTGCTTTAACGAGATAGACAGAAAGATTCCATTTTGCTGAGCGGCGACCATTTGGCATTTTTCCTGGGGGGGACATCCCTCTTGAAGATCTGAGACCCAGTGGGCAGCAAGTGGAATAGTATGTATCCAAAATGTGTGCACGAAGTGTGCAGTGTTTGTTGGTGGCTGCACTGAGTGCCACTCATCCGTGCACGTGTGGGGACACCGGAAAAGAATAGGTGAATGCACGGACTTTCAACTAATGAAAGCAAAATACTAACGTGGCGTGGCATGCAGTGTTGATTTTTTTTCTTTCTCCCTTTTCTCTCTCAAGTGGCACGGGGACAGGCATTGCATGCATGGTATGTGGGCTTTGAAACTAGGATTCTGGTTGACTATAATGGATATAGGCTATCGGCAGAGGCTATACATTCAGGCTTCATGAGCCTACACTTTAAAACGTCGCATTTTGAGGGGAAACTAGCATGGTAAAGGCATAATAACCATGTGTGAGTTTCTGTCTAACAGGAATTTGCTCTGGAGTTAGATAGTTAATTAAATGTTCTGATTTGGCACATAATTATTGCCAGGACGTTTTAGAAATAAAATAAAAGATACATAGTTTCAACGAAAATCGCTTCTCCTTCAAAATCTATTCTTAGAAACATTAACTCGAACCATATTTTAAAATAGCTGTTTATTATTATTATTATTTTACATCTACAGCTTTTCAATTGTTCTTGTGCTTTGTGAAAAGTCTTGACGTTTTTGCTCTTAGTGAGAACTAAACCACAGCACTGTACGAAATGCACCACACATTACACCACAGCGAACACATGATCTACCTAATTAGTTTTGACGTTTCTTCCCTTTTTGTTTCATAGATTTTGTGAGTCATGTATAAATATTTTAGCGAAATATGTGACACCCTTTAGAACATATAATTAATACAGATCTTTTCACAAGTTCTAACGTTCGATCTTGATGAGGCGCAACCATTCTTATACATAGCTGGGCAGTGTATATATAGGCCTACTGCTGGTCGTTTCATATATTTCCATTCTTGCATCTGGATATAAGCAAATATATTGAACTATAATGTCATACTTGACGCAAACTAGTTGTCATATGCTTGTCATAGTGTCTCTGTTGTTTGATCTGCGTTTGTTAAAATGAGTATACCTGTATATATATATATATATATATATATATATATATATAATATATAATATATATATATATATATATATATATATATATATATATACCAGCTAAATTGCCTCTGCTGTCGTCAGCTATTTGCCATATGTTTGTCATAATGTCTCTATTGTTGTCAGCTATTTAATCTGTGTTTGTTAAAATAATTGTACCTGTATATGTACTAGGTAAATTGCCTCTGCTGTCGTCAACTATTTCATATAATTATGTCTGTCAGAATTAATATACTTATGCCAGACGCATTGTCTGTCTTGCTCTTTCAATGTGTTCGATTCAAGACGCTGTTTTACATGTATTGCTAAGACCACGCCCATTTGTGTTCCTCAGGAGAAATTGACCCACTGACTGGCAGGAGAAAGAAAAAGCCAGGAGCATACGTCAAGGGTCAGAAGTCTTCAGACGGGGAGTTTGAATACGTAAGGAATAGAAAATAACACATGTCTGATGTCCCTCTCATCTCCTGCCCCCCCCCCCCCCCCCCCCCCCCCCCTCTTCCTCCCCCAACCTAATCCCCCCCCCCCCCCCCCCCGATACCTACTCCTCTTTTATTTTATTTTCCAGGAGACAAGAAATGCCTGATACAAAGTGGATTTTATTTCGTTAATGTGAAAAGACTTTAAATAAAAAGGAAAACGAAATGATTATTTTTAAAGTATGATATCGTAGACCTCATTTGACAAACACTCAACTGGCCTCAGTCTTTGTTCCGTTCGTTCAGTTCTGAAAATATTTCTATGAATCTCTGGTTTTGGGGTGCAACCTTGGGATTGTTTAGTTCTGAAAATATTTCTATGAATCTCTGGTTTTGGGGTGCAACCTTGGGATTGTTTAGTTCTTAAAATATTTCTATGAATCTCTGGTTTTTGGGTGTAACCTTCCGTTTGTTCAGTTCTTAAAATATTTCTATGAATCTCTGGTTTTTGGGTGCAACCTTCCGTTTGTTCAGTTCTTAAAATATTTCTGTGAATCTTCTGTTTGTGGGTGTAACCTTTTTCCCTCCATGTGGTCCGAACTAGTCTTTCTAGGCTGTAATCGACGGCGTTGTTTCTGCTCCAGGAATATGATGAACAGGGCCGAGTGATCAAAAAGAAAAGGATCAAAGGAAAAGTGAGTCTGGATTGCTTTTGGTATGAGTGTCCTTTGGTAGTTTTAGCTTGCGAGAGCTTACATGTATGCACTGTGTGTATCTGGCGCTGTGAACACGCAAGGTTTTGTGTGGAAGTTTTTTATGCGCTATATAAAAAAAATTCATTCATTCATTCATTCATTCATTAATAAATGTTATGCTACATGTCTGATAGATTTGAAAGACGATGGAGAAGCAGATGGAATGGAGAGAATAGTTGCGGACATGATGGTTCACGAGAGAGGAAATGAGCATGTGAGAGAGAGAGAGAGAGAGAGAGAGAGAGAGGAGAGAGAGAGAGAGAGAGAGAGAGAGAGAGAGACGACGGACGGACGGACGGACGGACAGAGACGACGACAGACAGGACAGACAGACAGACAGACAGACAGACAGACAGACAGACAGACAGACAGACAGACAGACGACAGACGACGACAGGACAGCACAGAGACAGAGGACACAGAGAGAGAAAGAGAGAGAGAAGAGAGAGCAAAATAGAGACAGACACAGATAGACACAGACACACAGACACACAGACATACAGACAGACAGAGAGAGAGAGAGAGAGAGAGAGAGAGAGAGAGAGAGAGAGAGACAGAGACAGAGACAGAGACAGAGACAGACAGAGAGAGACAGAGAGAGAGAGGCATAGATATAGAGAAAGAGACAGATAGACAGACAGACAGACAGACAGACAGACAGACAGACAGACAGAGAGATCATTCACTGACTGGTGTTTGTTTCTGCGGAATGGGAGTAAAATGGACATTTCAAAAATAGATCTACACTATCTTGATATATGCTTGGAGGTCAAGAGGAAGTTGTTCCACAAAATGTAAAGCAAAGGTCGATCAAATTAGCTTGTCTTGATAGTGTTTCAAGTTCTAATGCTACTAATAATTATGACATACACAATTGGTCGACCCTCCGTTTTGATTTATTACAGTGATTTCATGTACGTATTTGTAGTGTCTTGTATGTATTGTCAGTGGTTGACATCGTCGCTGTTTTTTTCCGTCAGGGAGGAGACGGGAGCGGCTCTGAATACGAGTATGAATATGGTGAGATTTTCTTTATAGACGTGTAATGATCATACATTTCGTGTTGGCCTGAAGCGTCTTTCAAATTCCGCTCGGCCTCCTATCATAACAGCTGACTACATTAGTCAGTCGTACGATCGTAGTATACGTATAATGCAATATTAATAACAGTAAATTTCGGGTATAAGAAAGTCTTCGGGACCGACAAAATCGCTTTCTTATTTATACGAATTTCTTTTAATTGAGCACTGCGATAGTTAAGAAAATTCGCATGAAAAACAAAGCGTTATTTCCTAATAAAAGCAAAAATCAACAGCAACAAAAAAAAAAAAAAAAAATACCACATCTGATGCCATTCAGTTTACGAATCGTTGAAATCAATTCCATTGATGCAGATCGTCGACCAAGTTGATGTGTTTGTGTGGCATCTTCGAACGACAGTTAACTCCCTTGAGTTTTTATTGTTCACAAGCGCTTTAAAGCCTCATTTTGTCTCAGATTGTGGCATTTGTTAGGTTTTGTTGTTGTTGTTGTTGTTGTTGTTTTTACCTCTACCCGGCATACTCCTTTAAGTAGATGGGACAAGGATATTCTTTACATTTTTAAGCAACAATCGCCGTTTTAGCAACTCGTTTAAATATGTATTCGCTTTTTATGTCTTCGACAGACGAACATGGAAATGTTAAAGCTGTGAAGAAAATCGACAAACGCAGAGACAGTAAGTTTATGTGTGATGTGATGTGATGTGATGTGATGTGTGTGTGTGTGTGTGCGTGCGTGCGTGCGTGCGTGCGTGCGTGCGTGCGTGCGTGCGTGCGTGCGTGCGTGCGTGCGTGCGTGCGTGCGTGCGTGTGTGTGTGTGTGTGTGTGTGTGTGTGTGTGTGTGTGTGTGTGTGTGTGTGTGTGTGTGTAATATTATGGCTTGGCTTTAACTAGAATTGGCCATGTACACCTCAAACTAAACATCGTGAGAATTAAGGGCTTTACAGTAAAACCCAGTTGGCCGATGTCATATGTCCACCTCAAACTAAACAGCGTGAGAATTAAGGGCTTTAGAATACAACCCAGCTGGCTGCTGTACGTGCGATCCTTTGCTCCACTCCAGGCA
Organism: Alviniconcha marisindica; assembly: GCA_018857735.1. NCBI lineage: Eukaryota > Metazoa > Mollusca > Gastropoda > Provannidae > Alviniconcha > Alviniconcha marisindica. Next base: position 73,865 of record JABMCL010001585.1, read on the forward strand.
AAGACTCAGATGACGGCCAGTACTTCGAGGTGGACGAGAAGGGGCAACTGCGTCTGAAGCAGGGCAAGAAGAAGATCGACCTGAGCAAGCTCACCGACGAGGACCTCCGACGCCTGGGCATCGATCCCAGCCTCTCCAAGCAGGAGATCGCCAGGCTGCTCAAGGTTGGTGGTGATGGAGGTGGTACAGGCCCCTGTCCCAGACAGGCCCCTGCCAGCTAGGCTGAGCTGGACTGGCAAACTGTATGCTCAGTGTATTGTTGGGTAGAGGAAACAGAGTAATGGACAAATCGACGTGAGCTCGACCTGGTCGTCTTTGTACTTCACGTTCAGTGTATTGTTGGGTAGAGGAAACAGAGTAATGGACAAACTGACGTGAGCTCGACCTGGTCTTTTTGTACTTCACGTTCAGTGTATTGTTGAGTGGAGGAAACAGAGTAATGGACAAATCGACGTGAGCTGACCTGGTCGTCTTTGTACTTCACGTTCAGTGTATTGTTGGGTAGAGGAAACAGAGAAATGGACTAATCGACGTGAGCTCGACCTGGTCGTCTTTGTACTTCACGTTCAATGTATTGTTGAGTGGAGGAAAGAGAGTAATGGATAAATCGACGTGAGCTCGACCTGCTCGTTTTTGCGTTTGACGCTGCTTGTATTGTTGAGTAGAGAAACAGAGTAATGGACAAATCGACGTGAACTCGACCTGCCCGACTTAATCAAAATTTGCGCTTGACGAACCGAGACAAAAGCATACAGTTTGCCGTACGGGGGGCATGATTCCTGTAGCATCTACACCACCGCTGACGTTGATTATCAACGACGTTCTGAATGTTGAGTTAAGGCTCTCATTACGTTTGGGCACTTTGGAAACAGATATAAAACTGCATGGAAAAACGTAAACGGCAACATCATGTGCTCTTAACCACACCACACACACACACACCAACACACACACACACACACACACGACACACGCACGCAACAGCACACACCACACACACCCACACACACACAACACGCACGCACGCACGCACGCACGCACGCACACCACACACAACACGCACCACGACACGCCAACACACACACACACACACCACCACACACAAACACATCTGAAATGTTCGACGGCAAAACTTTTCAAACGTTCAAGTAAGAATTAAGGACAAGGAAAACGATTGGATTTTGCTAGAAAACGAGAGAGAGAGAGAGAGAGAGAGAGAGAGAGAGAGAGAGAGAGAGAGAGAGAGAGAGAGAGAGAGAGAGAGAGAGAGAGAGAACAAAAATCACAAAAATAATGTAAAGCTGGACGTGCAGCAAAGGGTGTGAAATAAGTTGCTCTGTATTCTGACCCACAGGAAAAGTTTGGGAAAGACATCGAGATCACGGACAGGAAAAAGAAGGTGGGAACCAAACGTCTCAGTGAATATGGAAGTAGCGTCGACACAGATGATCTGGCTGACGACAGTGACCTTGACATCACCACACGTGAGTTGGCTTTGGGCAAAAGCAGAAAAAAGCAATGATATAATACCAGACTTAATAGGCCACAACATTCAGGAGGCATCGTATATTATTTTGGGGCCCGCTGTGAACGTTCACTTGTTGATCATGATCTAAACACAGACTAGCATAAAGTTCCCACGAGATCAGAAACGGTTATATATGTAATCCAGTGGCTGGTTTTAGCAGTAGATTGTATTGTATGCCTGCGGGTTTGTTGAAGTTGAGAGAGAGAAAAAAATGCATTGCTTAGACCATGCAGTGTAGGCTTAAATTATTGTGTTTGCATTTGATAATAATTGTTTTCGGGGTTGTTTCAATTTATCTTGTAATAATCAAGCAATCTGTACTGGTAGTTTGTCAGATTGTGAACTCCTTCTGTGTCTGATCAATGTATAGGCATTGTTCATGCTTCTAGCATCCATATGCTGCCCTTAGCTCAGGTGAACGCGTTCATACCTTGACATACACTTGCTGCCTCTAGTCCCATGTCTTGACATCCACACGCTACCCCAGTCTCACGCCTTGAAATCCACACGCTACCCCAGTCTCACGCCTTGACATCCACACGCTACCCCAGTCTCACGCCTTGACATCCACACGCTACCCTAGTTCTATTGCTTGGTATATATCCACATGCTGTCCCTAGCTGCTGTGCCTTGACATCTACATGTTGTCCGTAGCCCCATGCCTTGACATCCACACGCTACCATGTCTTATGCATTGACATCCACATGCTGTCCCTAGCCCCATGCCTTGACCTTCACAAGCTCCCCTAATCCCATGTCTGGACAGCTACACGCTACCCTAGTCCCGTGCCTTGATATCAATGCTGTCCCTAGCCCCATGATTTGACAACCGCATTATACCCTAGTTCCATGCCTTGACAACCACACACTACCCTAGTCCCATGCCTTGACAACCACACACTACCCTAGTCCCATGCCTTGACAACCACACACTAACCTAGTCCCATGCCTTGACAACCACACACTAACCTAGTCCCATACCTTGACAACCACACATTACCCTAGTCCCATGTCTTGACATCCACACGCTACCCTAGCCCCATGTCTTGACATCCACATGCTGTCCCTAGTCCCATGCCTTGACATTCACAAGCTACCCTAGACCCATGCCTTGACATTCACAAGCTGCCCTAGTCCCATGCCTTGACATCCACATGCTGTCCCTAGCCCCATGTCTTGACATCCACACGCTACCCTAGTCCAATGCTGTCCCGAACCCCATGCCTTTACAATCACATTATACCCTAGTCCCATACCTTGACATCCACATGTTGTCCCTAGCTCCGTGCCTTGACATCCACATGCTGACCCATGCTTTGGCATCCACCTGCCCTATACTTACCTTGTTCATGCCTTGATATCCGAATGCTTCTCTTAGACTTTCTGACTTTGTTCTTGCTTTAACGTCCGTATGCTGGCTGCCCTTAGCCCTGTACACTGATATTTTTAATACCGTAACACCCACACGCTACCCTTAACCTTGTATATACTGATATTTTAATACCTTTTTAACATCCATATGCTGCCCTTATCCCTGTACACTGATCCTTTTAATACTTTAACCTCGATATTTACCTTTAGCCCTTGTTCATGCATTAACTCCACGTGCTGCCCTTAGCCATACTAACTTGCTTTTTGTGTCTTCTGAAGAACTGGGACAGAAGTGCAGGAGAGGGGGCGCAGGTGTTGAGTGTGACAGAAAGTTGTCATTGGTGCTAGAGCCCCGCAGATCAGCTGTGTCCCTTCCCCGTGGTAACCAAGCGGATTCTGTTTTTGGTCTCTCTCTGCGTCCCTGCATGAGCACCCTTGACCTTTCTGGAGCATCTTTGGTCTGGTTTCTTCCAGTAGATGAATCAATTAGAGAGTTCAGTTTTGTCTTTCTCTATTGCAGTTTCTCTCTCTCTCTCTCTCTCTCTCTCTCTCTCTCTCTCTCTCTCTCTCTCTGTCTGTCTGTCTGTCTGTCTGTCTGTCTGTCTCTCTCTCTCTCTCTCTCTCTCTCTCTCTCTCTCTCTCTCTCTCTCTCTCTCTCTCTCTCTCTCTCTCTCTCTCTCTCTCTCTCTCTCTCTCTCTCTTAAACATTTGGCTAGCGTTTCGGCTGTACTTTCGCTCAGCATGGCCATTAATGTCTTCTTGTTTTGGGTCTCTGTCCTTCATGGGGTCTCAGCGATGTCTTTTTGTGGAAATTAATTCGCTTCTATGGTTCCGTCCACAGACAGACAAGTGTGTTTTAGGTACGGAGAGCGAATGAAAAGTTGATGTCTATACGTACGAAAGACTCAGTGAGTCTGCTCGAGAGTGGATTATTCTCCGCGCTATATAAAAGCGATCAACGACATCATCATCAACAACATCAGCATTAACCATGTAGCATATACGCTTTAGTGTGTGGATCAGTTAAGTTAGTTTTGCGTCAGTTAGCAAGTGGAAGTTAGCATCCTGTCCATCGCACAGAATCATCTCAGGACGAAGAAACACCGTCATATTCAGTGAACGCGGATCAGTGAAGTACTCCTTGCCAACACTATCATGTTATCTTTCTCTTGACCCATTAGGGCACAGATACAAGTATCATTGTTGTTCACGAGATATTTTAATGGACAAATGTATTTCAATCAGGCTGCTTGTTTATGTGCAAACTACCTTAGGTTACAGCGTAAGTGAAGAGGTTACAGCGTAAGTGAAGATGTTACAGTGTAAGTGAAGAGGTTACAGTGTAAGTGAAGAGGGTACAGTGTAAGTGAAGAGGGTACAGCGTAAGTGAAGAGGTTACAGCGTAAGTGAAGAGGTTACAGCGTAAGTGAAGAGGTTACAGCGTAAGTGAAGAGGTTAAAGATCCAGTGTTGTTATGTTTTGTTCTGCAGCTTTTCGTGCTGTACTTGCACAGCGTTCTAGCAATTCGCTATTTTTCCTGACACTGCACTCATTTCACCTGTGGTCTCCTTTCTTTTTAGTACCTGGCGGTCTGTTACGGCTGAGTGGGCGTAAACTACCAATGTCCTTTCCTTTCCTGGCGGACTTGATTTCTTTCACATTTTGTTTGACCTGCATGTACACGTACGTTGCTGAAACTTGTACTAACCCTTCTCACCCGCCTTTTATAGCCACCTCGCTGTCTGTCTACGTGTCTGCATGTCTGCATGTCTGTCCGTCCACCCCTCCACGTGGACAGTGCATGACCTCATCGCTTCACGAGCACGTCACTACACGCTGCGTGCGCTTTCACCGGGGGGTGCCCGTCATGCGTACGCGTGGCCATGACGCAGTGTGTTGTATTGTGCTGTGTGTGGTGCAGTGAAGGGCACGCGGCGCGTTAACGTGCTGATGAAGCGTGGCGGGCAGGCGTTGCAGGATCACATGAAGCGAGTCATCGACCAGAGCGGGCTGCACGAGCCGGACCAGTATGCCAAGGACCTCGACGAGAGAGGTAGGGACGCATTCAGCAACGCTCACTTTTTTGTTGTTGTTGTTGTTGCTGTTGTTGTTGTTGTTGTTGTTGTTGCTGTTGTTGTTGCTGTTGTTGTTGTTGTTGCTGTTGTTGTTGTGTTATTGTTTTTGTTTTGTTTCTTTAGCTGTTAACGTTCCTCGATCAGCGAAAACCCAGAGGTTTACCCAAACTCTATGCAGAGGTTTAATACGACATCTTTCCTTCAACCAATGTCATAATTGCATGGTCACGCCAAAGGTCTCGAAAAATTTGCAGCTAAAAGACAGTTTTTCGTTGTGCTCTGCAGTAAGTTTGTAACAGATAACTCAAATTAAACATGGTGCTTAAACGTCCTACAGAAACCGTAAGACTTATTAAGGACGGGGAGAAGTAGGGGAGGGGGTATGGAGGTGGGGGAGAGGGAGATTATATACCTATCGCTACACTGTCACCACCAGAATGACTTCTGCATTAAGGTGGGCAGTGATGAGAGCCATTTTAATGTTTCATAACTGTGAGGGACAAAAGTCACAAGACAGTGTCCACAGACCACAACCTTTGAAGAGAAAGGAGAGCCGAAGCGGATTCGAACCGAGGTCCTTCTGCTTACCAGCCTAACGCCTTACTGCTAGGCCAAACCGGCACACAAACTCAAAATATAACAGACGTTTCTTTAATAACTTCCCACGTTGCTTACGCCAGCACAAATAAAATTAAATAAAGTTCTGTTAGAAATGGAACTGTTTTGTTTGACCACGTCTCTGATTTCCTGGGGCTATAAATGACGATAGTGCTGACACGTACGTATATATGCCCGTCCCTAATAAGCCTTATGGTTTCTGTGGACGTTAAGCACCATGTTTACTTACTTACTCACGTACGTACTACACTGGTGTGAGCCGGTTTGGCCTAGCGGTAAGGCGTTAAGCCCGTTCTTAACTGGGCGAATGTTTGTTCGCCGAACATACTTCGGACAGTTCGACGAACTATGATTCGTTTCTTAATTGAACTTTTAGTTCGCCGAATATGGTTCGGACAGTCCAAACTTTACTTCGTTCTCAACTGGCTTGTAATGAGATGCAAGCTTCGGCCCGAACTTGCGGCAGACGCGCAGCAGACAGCATGATCGAAAATGTAGGCTAAAGTCAAGTCAAGTCAATATACTTTCATCATCCCTCACAGGGTAATTCAACTAACTACTATCTCATTCTGGGTCTCCGAGACAAGGCTGCGCCTCCCACAAGTCAACAAATAAACAAATTCCCTCCGAAGCGAGTGGAGAACCTAGCGACACCGTCATCCATTTGTATTTGTATTTCTTCTCACACAGGAGAGCTCTGCTCTCAGCCAATCAGAGGCAATGACGTCGAATAAGGCGAATGTTCCCAGAACATGCTGAGCGAAGCTTTTGGTACCGAACTAGCTTCGCCGAATACTTCCACTAGGTTCGATCGAAGAACTTCGCCAGTTAGACGGCTTCAGCTTGGTAAGCAGAAAGCATCGGTGTCGAATCCGGTCGGCGGCTCCGGCAGTCAGCCGCGGCGTGGACACTGTCTTGTGACTTAGTCCCTCTCATGATTATGAAACATTAAAACGGCTCTCATCTCTGCCCATCCTTGATGCAGGAGTCATTCTGGTGGTGACAGTGTAGCGACTATGATAAGTATGTAATCTCCCTCTCCCCCCACTCCCATACCCCCTTCTTCCCGTCCCTAATAAGCCTTATGGTTTGTGTGGACGTTAAGCACCATGTTACTTACTTACTTACATTACACTGAGGATGGAGACATTGACTTCCACACCATGTGTCTGACTTTCCTGAAGTTGCCAATTTGCGTAGTAGCACTGTCACTGGGTTCAGTGCTGCAGATGGAGACATGGACTTCTTGATCCTGTGTTTATATTTCCTGCACACATTGACTTTCTGTTCCTGTGTCTGCTATCACCGTGTTGATATACACTGCTGACACTGTCTTCCTGATCCTGTGTCTGATGTCACTGTGTTGATATACATTACAGACACTGACTTTCTGATCCTGTGTCTGCTGTCACCGTGTTTATATACACTGCAGACACTGACTTCCTGATCCTGTGTCTGATGTCACCGTGTTGATATACACTATAAACGGCGCTTTCCTGATCCTGTTCCAATGTCACCGTGTTGATATACACTATAAACGGCGCTTTCCTGATCCTGTGTCTGAGGTCACTGTGTTGATATACACTACAGGCGGCGTTTTCGTGATCCTGTTCCCGATGTCAATGTGTTGATATACACTATAAACGGCGCTTTCCTGATCCTGTTCCCGATGTCAATGTGTTGATATACACTATAAACGGCGCTTTCCTGATCCTGTTCCCGATGTCAATGTGTTGATATACACTATAAACGGCGCTTTCCTGATCCTGTTTCTGATGTCAACGTGTTGATATACACTATAAACGGCGCTTTCCTGATCCCGTTTCTGATGTCAGTGTGTTGATATACACTACAGGCGGCGTTTTCGTGATCCCGTTTCTGATGTCAGTGTGTTGATATACACTACAGGCGGCGTTTTCGTGATCCTGTTTCTGATGTCAACGTGTTGATATACACTATAAACGGCGCTTTCCTGATCCTGTTTCTGATGTCAGTGTGTTGATATACACTACAGGCGGCGTTTTCGTGATCCCGTTTCTGATGTCAATGTGTTGATGTGCATTGCAGACGGAGACATTGACTTCCTCTCCCATTACCGTCTGGTAGACACGCGCAAACTGGAGACGTACGCCCGCGCTTTTGTGGTGGAGGACGACGATTTCGACACCGTCATTGGATCTAATGTAAGCTGGTGTCGTAAGTTATTGGATCTCCCGTAAGCTGGTCATGTCTTGCGTTTTTTGATCTCATGTCGGCTGGTGTCTTACGTTACTGAATATCAGGTAAAAGCAGATGTCGTGTGTTACTGGATCTCAGGTAAAAGCTGGTGCCGTACGTTGTTGGATCTCAGGTAAAGCTGGTGTCGTACATTACTGGATCTCAGGTAAATGCTGATGTCTTACGTTATTAGATCTCAGGTAGAGCTGGTGTCTTGCATTAGTGTATCTCAGGTAAAAGCTAATGTCGTACGTTGTTGAATCTGAGGTAAAAGCTAGTGCCGTACGTTATTGGATATAGGATCTCACGTAAAAACTGATGTCGTACGTTATTGGATCTCAGGTAAAAGCTGGTGTTTTAAGTTATTGGATCTCAGGTAAAAGCTAGTGTCGTACGTTATTGGATCTCAGGCAAAAGCTGGTGTTTTAAGTTATTAGATCTCAGGTGAAAGCTAGTGTCGTACGTTATTGGATCTCAGGCAAAGGCTGGTGTTTTACGTCATTGGATCTCAGGTAAAACCTGGTGTTGTATGTTATTGGATCCCAGGTAAAAGCTGTTGTCGTACGTTACTCTGTCTCAAGTAAACTCCCATGTGCAATGCTGCGTTTCCACAGGAGACAAGAACGGCGTTAGAAGGCGTTCCAACCACCCAGGAGCTCACGCCCAAACAAATGGAATATGTTCTAAAGGTAAGTGGGGAACAAGAGCTGGGACTCTGCGTCTTTAATGTCGAGTTCATTCAATTCCATTTTCCACAATCCTTCTCAGACACGACCTTCACTTTGGAATGGGCGTTCAGCAAAAGCTATTTTTACTCATGCTGAACA
>JABMCL010001585.1:92500-95000 GCA_018857735.1 Alviniconcha marisindica
CGTCACGTTTCACGCACGCATGCGCGCACGCACTCACGCAAGCACGCACGCACGCACACACACACACACACACACACACACACACACACACACACACCACACACACACACACACACACAACACACACACACACACACACACACACACACACACACCACACACACACACACCAACACACTACCACCAAACTATAACCAAACAACCTGAAAGAAACCCCACCGTTAAATCCGTGGTAAAGACATAACAAACAAATACGGTAAGAAAAAGCCCCACCCGTAAATTCCTGTAAAGCGCTACTGATTTAACTAAATCACTCAGCGGTGACAGACGTAAAATCCAACAGGCACTAACTGTCTATGGCTAACAACTACCGGCGGTGGCCGAGCGGTTAAATCACATACGGTCCCTAACTAACGTACACCTGGCTAAACGGTAATCGGCGGCAGGAACCGTCTGGAGGCGGGTACTACGAGTCGTCCGCCCGGTCCTGGCTGCTGAAGACGAGAAGGGACGTCGGGCCAGAACACCGCCTGGAAGAAAGAACGGGACACGACGTCGTCAGTCCAGCTGGAAGCGGAAGGCACGTCGTGTCACTGTCTGTCACTTCGACACTTACTGAAAATTCACACCACGCACACACGCACGCACCACACACCACGCAACGCACGCACGCACGCACGCACGCACCACGCACCAGCACGCACGCGCACACGCACAGCACACCACACCAACACAACACACACACACACACACACACACACACACACACACACACACACACACACACACACACACACACACACACACACACACACACACACACACACACACACACACACACACACACACACACACACACACACACACACACACACACACACACACACACACACACACACACACACACACACACACACACACAACACACACACACACACACACACACACACACACACACACACACACACACACACACACACACACACACACACACACACACACACACACACACACACACACACACACACACACACACACACACACACACACACACACACACACACACACACACACACACACACACACACACACACACACACACACACACACACACACACACACACACACACACACACACACACACACACACACACACACACACAAGCTAAACACCAACGAAAAGAACGGCAACCAAAACGGCCTTGTCTGCACGCTGTAACAGCCATGGCAGCAGCCAGAGACGGCTACGATCCAGGTGGGGCAGACGGGCAGGCGGTGCCGGAAGCGATGGAGCGTGTCCCTTCCACCTTCAGTGACGCCACGACGGCCAGCGACGCCGTGGACGTGTCGGCCATGACGGAGGAGGAGAGGGCGGCCTACCTGGCAAGCAGGGAGTTACGGAGGAAAAAGCGGGAGGAACGAAGGCAGGAAAAGTACGGAGACAGATACACGGAAATCATGAAGAAGAAACAGGAGTGAGTACAATGATTAATTGTAATTATTCGCAACTGCTTCTTCTTCTTCTTCTTCTTCCTCCTCTTTCTCCTTCTTCTTCTTCTTCCTCTTCTTCTTCTTCTTCTTCTTCTTCTTCTTCTTCTTCTTCTTCTTCTTCTTCTTCTTCCTCCTCTTTCTTCTTCTTCTTCTTCTTTTTCCTCCTCCTCTTCCTCTTCTTCTTCTTCTTCTTCTTCTTCTTCTTCTTCTTCTTCTTCTTCCTCCTCCTCCTCTTCCTCCTCCTTCTTCTTCTTCTTCCTCCTCCTCCTCTTCTCTCTTCTTCTTCTTCTTCTTCCTCCTCTCTTCTTCTTCTTCTTCTTCTTCTTCTTCTTCTTCTTCTTCCTTCTTCTTCTTCTTCTTCCTCCTCTTCCTCTCTTCTTCTTCTTCTTCTTCCTCTTCTTCTTCTTCTTCCTTCTTCTTCCTCCTCCTTCTTCTTCTTCCTCTTCGTCTTCTTCCTCCTCCTCTTCCTCCTCCTTCTTCTTCTTCTTTTTCTTCTTCTTCTTCTTCTTCCTCCTCCTCCTCCTCCTTCTTCTTCTTCTTCTTCTTCTTCTTCTTCTTCTTCTTCTTCTTCTTCTTTCATATATTTTTTTATATAAAGACACTCCTGGCACTCTAGCACCAAATAGTTGAAACTGGATAAGTTGACAATTTAAGAAAACCAATCTTTAAAGAAAAGATTCGTCGTTTAATTTTTTGCCTGTTTGTTGCTTCAAAGATCAACGGATTTGCACTATACACTTTTGCACATTTTTGTTGTTGTTGTCCTGTTAAAGGAATTCTCCTAGTTATGATGATTTTTTGACGTGTACAATTAAAAAGGGTGTAGGAAAAAATAAGGAAGCGTGTTTAAATTGTGTTTTTGCTTTCTTTTGCATACGTCATGAATTCCTTTTGGGAAATAATTATTTGGATCGCCTTATCTGGGTAAGGCTACAGCAGCCGCAAGAGCAGCGCTATATAATTATATAATATATATATATGCTCTTATGGCTGCTTTATGGCATATATA
>JABMCL010001585.1:120000-122500 GCA_018857735.1 Alviniconcha marisindica
AGAGAGAACAGACAGACAGACAGACAGACAGACAGACAGACAGACAGACAGACAGACAGACAGACAGAGAGACAGCCACCAGCCAGCCAGACAGACAGAGAGAGAGAGAGAGAGAGAGAGAGAGAGAGAGAGAGAGAGAGAGAGAGAGAGAAAGGGGGGAGAGGGGCAACCGACAGAAGAAGACAAACCGTTGTTATAGACATCGGAAAGAATACAAGTTCGCATACAAAATAATATTAAAAAAATCACTGTAAACTAACAATAAATAGCTGTTGCCCTTAATACGCAGCGGGAGGTAGAGAGAGTGAAGGAAACAGACAGAAATACATACAGTGGTTACAGTCAACTCAAAAACGACCAAGCGGTAGATGTTCCAGCCCCAGCTTTTGGTGTACGTGTTAGGTGATCGAAGGCTAGAAAGAGAGGAAGAAGGAGAAAGAAAGAAGAAAAATACACAAAAAACAAACAAAACCTCTTCTAAATTTTTCTCTATAACAAAGCGGTAGTGCGACATACTCCAGGAACAGAGGTCGCTGCGCAGGCAGCCCTGTGGCGGAAGTGACGTTGACTACATGCTGGTGATACGGCGACAAGGTCACAAACATGTCCACCAGTCGCTTGAAGCAGAGGAGCATGTAGGGAGAAGAGTAGTACTGCGCGTTGGCCTGTGGGATGTTTCCTGCCATACGTCAAAATACAATGAGGCGACCATTCTTAAGCATATTCATGAGGGAGGTCACGTCGAGTCATGAAATTGAAAACGAGATTTGGGCACAGCATTGACCTGGGGTCATTCTTAACGAGCTAGGCAGCTGCTGGTCATGAGATCGAAAGCGAGGGTGCCGGGATGTGTGAAAATAGCAATCCAACATCGTTTCAGATCTCCTAGCTGACACGCTGTAAGCTAGCTCTCGTTAAGAATGCAATCTCGTTATCGATTTGGTGTCTCGCCGTGCATGAAAAGTCCCATTTACAACGGTCCGTGACCTGACAAAACACCGGTACGTTATAAGTCCGACCTTCTTTTGTCTAGTCCCACAGCTGGTCGCATACGCAGGCTTCGACCGTACATCCGAAGCATTACAAAGAACAAAAGTTCTTTCATTTCTTCTTCTCTCTCTCTCTCTCTCTCTCTCTCTCTCTCTCTCTCTCTCTCTCTCTCTCTCTCTCTCTCTCTCTTTTTGGTGTGTGGTGTGTGTGTGTGTGCGTGCGCCGCGTGTGTGTGTGTGTGTGTATGTGTGTGTGTAGTGTTGTGTGTGTGTGTGTGTGTGAGAAGAGAGAGAGAGAGGAGAGAGAGAAGAGAGAGAGAGAGAGAGAGAGAGAGGGAGGGGGGGTGGGGGTGGGGGTGGGGGGGAGAAAACAAATTGAACCAGCCCGGTAAAGTCTAAGTGCAAACCAAACCAAACGCCTATTGTATGCAACGTCATGAGCGCCAAGCCATTAAAGGCGCACAAAGCCATTGACTCTGTACCCGATAAAGGGGCTTTGTGTTTGACAAAGAGTTTTGATCTTCAGACAAATCTGCGTTTTACGTCAACACTCATAGGTTCTAAATACATCAGTTTTTCCTTGTCTCTTTGTTGTCCAAGATCAGGACCTTTCTATGCGGGGGGCCTCGCGGCACTCCATGTCCGGTGTAATTATGACTGGCAGACAAGTGAATTTCTTTCTTTTTCTATTTGGGGTTGCACTTTGTATTGCTGCACGTTTAAGGCCTCTGTGTTCTTGCTCCTACAATCTCTGTCAGTCTGTCTGTCTGTCTGTCTGTCTGTCTGTCTGTCTGTCTGTCTGTCTGTCTGTCTGTCTGTCTGTCTGTCTGTCTCTCTCTCTCTCTCTCTCTCTCTCTCTCTCTCTCTCTCTCTCTCTCTCTCCCTCTCTCCCTCTCTCTCTCTCTCAAGGACTTGTTGTAAGGCATGTTTGACAAACCTAAATTACAAGCCTTGAATATAAAGTTCTCTCTCTCTCTCTCTCTCTCTCTCTCTCTCTCTCTCTCTCTCTCTCTCTCTCTCTCTCTCTCTCTCAAGGACTTGTTGTAAGGCATGTTTGACAGAACCTAAATTACAAGCCTTGAATATAAAGTTTTCTCTCTCTCTCTCTCTCTCTCTCTCTCTCTCTCTCTCTCTACTTCGACCCCTGGTACCTTATGCGTCTCTATACGTATCACTGTTACTGCCGTTGACTAACACGCTGTGTGTAATATCTCAGCCAATATACAGGTGTTTTCATATACACACTGATAAAGCTCTGTGCGAGCTTTAATTTGCATGTAAACCGCGCACCTTCGTGTGTTCGAAACACAGGACCGAAGACAGCGTGTTCAGCCGACCTTAGCAGTCGTTCCGCGGTGCGCACCATCTTGAGGCTGGGCAGGATGTATGTGGTGTAGCCGCCGATGTCGAAGTGGGTCAGTCCCACGCCGGACAACCCCAGCGACAGGCCGCGGGCACGGTGGAGGCGGCGCCGTCACTGATTGACCAGTCCACGTTCTGGTCGCCCGCCC
>JABMCL010001585.1:127500-130000 GCA_018857735.1 Alviniconcha marisindica
GGCATCTCAAGCCTGACTTTGCACAGCAGTAGGTAAGGTACACATATAATAATTATACGTTTTTGTATTCCTAACATAGTCTTGAACCTTTGTTATACATGGTGTGTAAAATAATATTTTTTCTCGCAGCGAGAGAAGTTCATTAAGTGAAAGATGAGATTTCACTCCTAGTTACATTTAATTACTTTCCGGTGTGCGAGTCTGTGTGTGTGCGCATTCATGTTGTATGCGTTGAATTTTGACACTATGTATTTGTAAAGAACTTGTAAGCGCTTAGGGTCTGTGCGGGTTAGGCGCTCTAAGTATTTCTTCTTCTTCTTCTTCTTCTTCTTCTTCTTCTTCTTCTTCTTCTTCTTCTTCTTCCCTACTAGCATTATCTCCTATGATGAGCTCTGATGTCGTCCGCTGACTCTCTTCACATGTCGTCCACGTACCATAATTATGTGCTCGTGTCACAGTCACTTCCAACTACCCTGTTCTCTTGTCACAGTTACACCAACATACCCTGTTCTCATGTCTTCCACTTACCCTGTTCTCATGTCGTCAACCTACCCTGCTCTCGTGTTTATGCACATCAATGCACTACCCTGTTCTCGTGTCGTCCGCCTATCTTTATCTTGTGTCACAGTCACGTCAATGCACTCACCCTGTTCTCGTGTCGTCCGCCTATCCTTATCTCGTCTCACAGTCACGTCAGTGCACTTACCCTGTTCTCGTGTCGTCCGCCTATCTTTATCTCGTATCACTGTCACGTTATGCACTTACCCTGTTCTCGTGTCGTCCGCCTATCCTTATCTCGTATCAAAGTCACGTCAAATGCACTTACCCTGTTCTCGATCTCCCCTATCTTATGTAGTCAGTCACGTCTCTATCTTTATCTTCGTACCTCACTATGTCTCGTGCGTCACGTTCTGCACTTACCCTGTTCTCGTGTCGTCCGCCTATCTTTATTTCGTATCACTGTCACGTTCTGCACTTACCCTGTTCTCGTGTCGTCCGCCTATCTTTATTTCGTATCACTGTCACGTTCAGCACTTACCCGGTTCTCGTGCATCTGTCTATCCTTATTTCGTATCACAGTCACGTTCCGCACTTACACTGTTCTCGCGTCGTCCGCATATCCTTACCTCGTCTCACAGCCACCTACATCTCACCTACCCTGTTCTCGTGTCCACACCGGGTACAGCCGACCCCGCAGGTCAAGGTAGGTGAACTGCTCTCCCCCGCCGTACACCATCTCGTCTCGCTCGGCCGGCACCCGCAGCCACAGGCGGTTGAAGTTGCTGCTGCTGGAGTCCACGCGCATCACCAGCGGGGTGGTCACACCGACAGACAGGCTTAGTGTCACCTGGCCGGGGCACGACCAGTTTAACCCAGGACAGGTAAACGTACGCGACTCATACCAATGACGGCAATGCGACAAAGACGAGGTCTGTTGTTTATTCTATTCGTTACTGCGCACCGTAAGACAAATTTAGTTGTAGACTTTAGTGGGACAGCACTCTGCACCGTCAGACAAACTACCTTGTGAACTTTACTGGGACAATAGATATTCTGACTCTAATTTTGAATAATATATAAATGAATGAATAAAGAAATGCATCAACAAAAATACAACACAGACTGACTGCTAGCGTTCTGAAAAATATCTAGACTATGCAAAATTTGCACGCATTTTCAGGGTATACCTTTGGGGGAAGTTGGGGGGGGGGGGGGGGGGGGGGGGGACCATTTGCGCATGTTTTTCATTGTCTTGTTGGAATAAGCGTTTGCAAAATCTGCGGAAAATGTCCCCTGTTTTGTCGCGTTCTATTAACAATCGATCATTTTTAACCTCTGGTATTTTTTCATCTATGTGATACCAGCTGTGTAAACCATCATTACACTGACACGTTGCTGCTAGGGTTCTCAATCCTGGCAAGAACAGTGTGTGCACGTTCGACCACCGAGATCACTATCGTTACCGAGATCATTATCGTTACCGAGATCACTATTGTGGGCTGCACATGGCAACTAAGGTTTGGCAAGTTTGATCGTGGGTTGGTTCGTCGGCTTTGGTCTATGTGGATCTCTTCTTCATTGCTAAATCTGAATGTTACGGAAGTCCTCCCTTGCGATTTCGGTCCTTTGTCTAAAATGGTCCTCGATCGCCAATGAAATGTCTACGTAATGTTAGATTAAAACATAAAAGGTTCAAAAGAACGTTATTCATCATGGCAAAACACTGCATGCGAATTTTGCGGGTAAACCCCTTTTCAAGCAACAAAACGACACTTAAACAGTTAAACGGTGAGGATGAGATGTAGGATACTTATATGCTTTTGGTTGAGCTGTTTTGTAATGTAGTTTTTGTGCGCAGTTTTTTGAAAAAAATCTCTTTTACGCAATATTAAAATGAGTCATGTTAAGCAACGCTAGTTAAAATAATGTTTAAACACACACATACATACACACACACACACACACACACACACACACACACACACACACACACACACAC
>JABMCL010001585.1:137500-140000 GCA_018857735.1 Alviniconcha marisindica
CTTGCCCCTTCTTTCTCCTCTTTCAAAGAGACGTGTCAATCAAATAGAAATCTGGTGTCCCAGACGGGTACGAGGCAACACGGGGGCGAATCTATCTATATATACATATATATACAAAAGTGAGGTGGCTCTTTCGACCTGAGGGAATGTAACAAAGTTTGCTTAAAAAAGAGAAGAAAAAGAGAAGAAGAAGAAGAAGAAAGAAGAAGAAGAAGAAGAAGAAGAAGAAGAAGAAGAAGAAGAAGAAGAAGAGTTAATTTTGTTGTTGTGTCTGTTTGGTTTCCTTTGCTTATAGGAAACACCTGTTTCAAACTCCAGTTCATTTTTCAACTTTGACAATGCTCTTTTCTGGGGGTGGGGGTGGGGGGGGGGGTGGGGGGGGGGGGGCAGTATATTTACTGCAGAGGCCTAATATTTCTTGAACGTGTGTTACTGTCGTGTTCAAATCGTTATTTTTCTGCCATCAGCTGTTAGGAATTTTCAACAGATCTATTGACGCTGGTTTTCGGCTTAGTCAATGACGACATGAAAAAGGGACAACCAACCAAGGAAAGAATGCAACAAACTCTAAAGAAAAATCAACAGCTGAGATGGTTACGCAACGCAACATGTCTCAAGAATCAGCCAACTAGGGAGATGCACAACACCACATACCGCCCCCCCCCCCCCCACGTCCCTTCCCCCCCCCCTTCGCCCCCAAAGGAGAGCATTCCATCAAAGGAAGATATCCAACATACCCTAAACAGATGATCAACAAGGAAGATATATATGCAATATAACATACTCAAAACAGACGACAACAAAGAAGATATGCAACATAGCATACCCCAGAACAGACGACCAACAAAGAAGATATGCAACATAACATACTCAAAAAGGCCAACCTACAAGGAAGATAAACAACACAACATACCTAAAACGGCTGGCCAACAAGGAAAATATGCAACACAGCATCCCCAAAGAGACAAACAAAAAGAAAGATGCATATGCACAGCAAAAGCCTCCAAAGGACAGTCGCAACCAGAAAGACAAATTACATAACTATATCCCAAGGAGAGAGTCAACCAGGAATACTAGTTCACATACCTCAAAGACAACGCAATAGTAACCAGAGAAAACAGCCTAAGCCATCCCAGATCAATACACAAGGGAGATATAATCGAGCTTAATACACCCACATAATATTTTCTCTATTCGATCAATCCTCATTACCTGTATTTTCGGCTCGTGTCATGTCAGGCGTGTAATTGTACTGACCAAAACTACGCACTGAGCTATAAATGTAGCAACATGCAAGCTTATACAATTTTCTCATAAACTATATACTAATTGTACCATTACTGCAAGCGTGTCTTTTCCAATTTCACCACTCACAAAAGTATACCGAAAAGCGTTTGAAATGGTACAAATGACACGGTTAACAAATAAACAAACATATCTAAAGCCAGCTTGGGTTTTTCTGGGTCAGTTTGACAACCTTATTTGAACTGAGCTATAAACTATAGTATCCAAACACATAAAAAGGTATAAAAAAACACGTTATTTATTAGGACAAACACAACACGCGAATTTTCGGGATAATCCCCTTTATCAAGCTACAAAACGACACTTAACACAACAGTTAAGCGGTGTGAACATTCTTTCAAGCCTGTGTGGTTTAGAACATATATAAAATAATTCCTTAAAAACAATTATTTGCAGATTTTTGGCAGGTCTTGGATGAAAACGGAAGGGAGGAAAAGCCGGAGGAAGAAGATGCAAACGAGGGGAGAAAAAAGAAAAAAAAACGTGTTGAGAGAGTGACATGGCACAGGTTTCTCTCTCTCTCTCTCTCTCTCTCTCTCTCTCTCTCTCTCTCTCTCTCTCTCTCTCTCTCTCTCTCTCTCTCTCTCTCTCTCTCTCTTGCCACGCATATTACAATATTTCATATTTATATATATATATATATATATATATATATGTTTTAGTCGGTCACTCGACGATAATCAAGTATTTCTTGTGAAGTTACTAATCGTTTTTCATATTTTAGTGTAGTTGGTAAAACCAAAAACAGTTTTAAATAAAATCGTTCCAATCTCTTCAAACAACGTGCACAGAGACGAGCACATACAAAACCTGTGACGAAGACAGTTTCCGCCCCGCGGTGTCTGTGACGAGAGAGACGGAAGGGGGAGAGAGACGGTCGAGACAGGGTCTCGATCTTGAACTCGCCTGGAATCCCAGGACGGGACAATTAGACGGGCCTGGCAGCTAACGCTTCTGGCTGTGACGACGACTAACGCCTAGCCCACGCCATTCATACGCTGTCTTAGTGGCGCCTCGCCAGTGCTCTGGGTTTAGATCGTTTCAGAAGAAAACGAAACGATTGTTTTGTGTCAGGGGGAACAAAATCACGTCAGAGTCTCAACTAATTGTTGTTAATGTCTCTGTCGGTTTGGCTGGGATGAAGTGACGTCATGGCGGTGCGAGGATTCGCTTTAATTTTCCTGATTGTGGTGAA
>JABMCL010001585.1:147500-157500 GCA_018857735.1 Alviniconcha marisindica
TTCTTCTTTTCTTGTTGTTGTTTGTTTTGGTGCTGTTTATTGGTGAGATAACTTTTGATATCTTTTAATTAATAAACCTTTTTGACTGTTAATAAAAAATTATGAGTACAAAATATACTTTTCCTCAGTATTATCATCAAAGGTATAATTTTTATTTTTGCTCACATTAATTATAATCAAAAGTATATTTTGTACGGTTGGTTAGAAGAGGACGGTTGGTTGGGAAATCGAGACCTTTTGCACGTGGATGTATTTTTATCTTCTTTTGTTGTTGTTGTTGTTGCTGCTGTTGCTGTTGCTGTTGTTGTTGTTGCTGTTGTTGGTGTTGTTGTTGTTGTTGTTGTTGTCGTTTTGTTTGTTTTGTTTTTGTTTTGCTTATTTGTCTTGTTTATTTTTTCTGGTAGAAGCTATGTTGGAACTAATGACTCCGTTGTTGTATTTGCTGGCTACAGCTGGGAACGAGGACAGCCTGTTCAGGCTGGACCCGAGGACGTGTGCTCTGACGCTGAACAAGAGGCTGGACTACGAGACGATGACTACGCGGCAGCTCCTGTTCCAAGCCTACGAGCTGGACGTTGCAGCGCCACTGACCACAGAGCAAAACGTCACCATTAACGTTGTGGACTACAACGACCATCCACCGGTGTGTGTGTGTGTGTGTGTGTGTGTGTGTGTGTGTGTGTGTGTGGTGGTGCGTGCGTGCGTGCGTGGTGGTGCGTGGTGCGTGCGTGTGTGTGGTGTCGTGCGCGGCGCGTGCGTGCGTGCGTGTGCGTGCGTGCGTGCGTGCGTGCGTGCTGTGTGTGGTGTGTGTGCGTGCGTGCGTGCTGTGTGTGTGTGTGTGTGTGTGTGTGTGTTGTGTGTGTGTGTGTGTTGTGTGTGTGTGTATGTGTGTGTGGCGTGTGGTTGTGTGTGTGTGTGTGTGTGTGTGTGTGTGTGTTGGTGTGTGACAGTCACTGACAATATCATTTTCATCAGGCCTATGTTTCACAGACCTGCACTGACTGCATTATTGAATTATTTTCATCACTTTTTTGTTTCACAGAAATGCACTGACCTAATCATTTTCATCGCGCTTCTGTTTCACAGAGATGCAATGACTACATCATTTTTATCACCCTTGTGTTTCACAGACATGCACTGACTAAAAAAATTTATCTCCATTTTTTTATATTTTTTTTTTATATCGGGTTTCTGTTTTTACAGATATGCTCTGACTACATTACCCTCATTTTGTTTCTGTTTCACAGACATGCACTGACTACATCATCTTAATCACGGTGCCAGAAGACGCAATGCCAGGCACTGTAGTGACGTCATTGAATTGTACGGACATCGACGTCAGCGATCAACTTCAGTATACTCTCGCCCCAGGTACATTTATTGCGTGTGCGTGCGTGTGCATGTGTGTGCGTGTGTGTGTGTGTGTGTGTGTGTGTGTGTGTGTGTGTGTGTGTGTGTGTGTGTGTGTGTGTGTGTGTGTGTGTGTGTGTGTGTGTGTGTGTGTGTGTGTGTGTGTGTGTGTGTGTGTGTGTGTGTGTGTGTGTGTGTGTGTGTGTGTGTGTGTGTGTGTGTGTGTGTTCCTTGACTACATTTTAATTTAGCAGTGGTCCACAATACGACAGCCTACTCAGTGTTCATATTCCAGCAACTCCTCGTCAAGAGATGTGTACTATATTTAGTTCACTTTCCATCTGCAATATCAGGTCTCCCAAAAGCTAGTGTGAACCACTAGACAAGAGGTGTATGCTATAGTTAGTTCACTTTCAATTTGGGATAATAGCAGATCTCTCCTGCAAGATAGCTTTCAACCATGAGGTATGTGACATATATTGTATTTAGTTCCTTATTTGCTTATCTGGAATAAGCAGGTCTCTCTTACAAGCTAGCTGTGCAGAATATTCATTCATCTTTCTATCTGGGATAATAGCAGGTCTCTCAGACATTTAAGCTAGTCGTGAAGCATGACACAAGAGATGCATAGTTTCTTCACATTCTATTTGGTACAATACAAGGTATCTCTGACATGTTATGATCGACACAGGCACGAGAGAAGTAGATTCACTTCATATTCTGTCGACTATAATATCAGGTATCTCTGAGAAGTTACGATCGACACAGACACGAGAGAAGTAGATTCACTTCACATTTTGTCGACTATAATATCAGGTACCTCTGACAAGTTATGATCGACCCAGGCACGAGAGAAGTAGATTCACTTCACATTCTGTCGACTATAATATCAGGTACCTCTGACAAGTTATGAGCGACCCAGGCACGAGAGAAGTAGATTCACTTCACATTCTGTCGACTATAATACCAGGTATCTCTGACAAGCAGTGATCGACACAGACACGAGAGAAGTAGATTCACTTCACATTCTGTCGACTATAATACCAGGTATCTCTGACAAGCTATGAGCGACCCAGGCACGAGAGAAGTAGATTCACTTCACATTCTGTCGACTATAATACCAAGTATCTCTGACAAGCAGTGATCGATCAAGACAAGCAGACGAGAGAATTCCATTGCTCTGGAGCACAGTAAGAGAAAGAGCGTTGGCCAAAGGTTTACATTTTAACGTGGGGGATACCACATATCCGTGTGCCCGCAGAAGAACGAATTAAGCTACCTGGAAGCGGTGTACAAATTGAGAAGATCAGGAGACATGGGCAGGTGATAGAGTCAGAGAAGAAGCTGCGACGGGTAGCTGATGTATGTTTCATTCACTTTCTGTTATACCAGGTTCCCCCGATAAACTCGCCGTGGATGAAAATACTGGAGAAGTGATTGTAGCAAGTCCAACAGACTTCGAAACGGAAGACCGGAACTTTGACGTCTTCGTGCACGTGCATGACGTATCGGCCAACCCCATGACAGTGACGGTGGTGATCAACGTGGAAATCGCTGACGTTGACGACAACGCGCCGCTTTTTGAGAGTGACGTCACACATATTGGTACGTGATGTCGTCAGTGTGTAAGAACTATAATGGCTGCAGTCTTACGTGTGTTCATCAGATACACGGGCAGCGCAAACCCTGACATTGTTGCGTGCTTACGCTCGATTTTAATGCAAATTTTTAATTAATATTTTATGGGCTACATGCGTTACATTTGTCGTTTGTTTTGCAGTGTGACAGTATTCGTTTGTATTTTTTGTTGAGGCACATACACACACACACACACACACACACACACACACACACACACACACACACACACACACACACACACACACACACACACACACTCTCTCTCTCTCCTCTCCCCCCCCCCCTCTCTCTCTCTCTCTCTCACACACACACACACACACACATACACACACGCACGCACGCACGCACGCACGCACGCCCACGCTCACACGCACGCACATACGTGGGTTTCTGTGAATTTACCTAGTGTTGACCATATATATAAATATATGTGTGTGTGTGTGTGTGTGTGTGTGTGTGTGTGTGTGTGTGTGTGTGTGTGTGTGTGTGTGTGTGTGTGTGTGTGTGTGTGTGTCTGTGTGTGAACCCCCACCCCCCATCCACCGCTTGATAATCAGCATACATAGGTACCTTATTGTCAAACCATTCATGTTGCTGAGCACAGACGTGCCCGAGGACCACGACCTGGGGCGAGTGGTGTGGACAGTGAGAGCCACTGACGACGACAGTCCCTCCACTCCGTTGTCGGACATCAACTTTCGTCTCGCCTCTGCCACTGCAGACTACTTCTCCCTGCATCCACGGACAGGTCGGACATATAGCGAGTTCATTGTCCTCTTTGTCCCACCACCAACGGACAGGTTGGACCCGTAGCGAGTTCATTGATCCATTTCCTCTTTGTCCGACCATCCAAGACAGGTTGGACCTGTGGCTAGTTCATTGAGCCTTGTCTTCTTTGTCCTAGCATCCACAGACAGGTTGGACCCGTAGCGAGTTCATTGATCCGTTCCCTCTTTGTCCCAGCATCCCAGGCATCCACAGATATGCTAGACATGTAGCTGGTTCACTGATCCGTTTCCTCTTTGTCCCAACATCCAAGGACAGGTTGGACCTGTGGCTAGTTCATTAATCCTTGTCCTCTTTGTCCCAGCATCCACAGATATGCCAGACATGTAGCTGGTTCACTGATCCGTTTCCTCTTTGTCCCAACATCCAAGGACAGGTTGGACCTGTGGCTAGTTCATTAATCCTTGTCCTCTTTGTCCCAGCATCCACAGATATGCTAGACATGTAGCTGGTTCACTGATCCGTTTCCTCTTTGTCCCAACATCCAAGGACAGGTTGGACCTGTGGCTAGTTCATTAATCCCTGTCCTCTTTGTCCCAGCATCCACAGATATGCTAGACATGTAGCTGGTTCACTGATCCGTTTCTTCTTTGTCCCAACATCCAAGGACAGGTTGGACCTGTGGCTAGTTCATTAATCCTTGTCCTCTTTGTCCCAGCATCCACAGATATGCCAGACATGTAGCTGGTTCACTGATCCTGTCCTCTTAGCCCGAGCTCCCACAGACACGTTGGACTTGTAAACTTTTACCTCTTTGTCCTCTTTACATCCACAGAAACAGTTGGGCATGTAGTTCATACCGATGCCTTCTTTACTTATGTATCAACATAAAGGCTGGGCCTGCTGTTATGTCGTCTTTCCTTCCTGCATCCACAGACAAATATGACTTGTAGTTATTTTATTTATGTCTTCATTTCCTCATTCACAGACAGATTAGACTTGTTGTTCATTCGCCTATGTCTTCATTCCTGCATCCCCACACTGATTAAACCTGCATTTAATATACGCATGTCTTCCTTCTTCCCACATGCACAGACAGACATGGATGATGTACCAGCTAAGCCTTCTTTGCTATATTTGTTTCTGAAGGGTTTTATGAAAAACGTCACGAGCCAAATTTTGTAAAGAACGAACGAAACATGGTTGCGCCCTGAGGAACTAAACAAAACTTGCAGAGGGAGACAGAAAAAGAAAGAAACAAAAAGAGAGAGAGAGAGAGAGAGAGAGAGAGAGAGAGAAGAGAGAGAGAGAGAGAGAGACAGACAGACAGACAGACGAGACAGACAGACAGACAGACAGACAGACAGACAGACAGACAGACAGACAGACAGACAGACAGACAGAGATAGAGAGACAGAGAGACAGAGAAAAAAATGTGCACTTTATCAAAGTTTTCAAGCAAGCTTGCACCTTCACTTCTTTGCACTTGTCAAGCATGGCATGTACATGTGATTGAACAGGGGTGGTGACGATCAAGCAGCTCCTAGACAGAGAAGTCCACAGCAACGTCTTGCTGACGGTGTCGGCTCACTCTTCCGATCGCCCCACGGCCACCTCCACTACTGTACTCAACGTCACCATTGTCGACAGCAACGACAACCGGCCGCAATTTGACCAGGTGCGTACTGATCGAGTCATTATTTTATTTTATTTCTTATTATACTGATCCAGTCTTTATTTTGTTATTATTATTATCTTTATATTATTATTATTTTACATTATTATTGTTATTATTATTAAAAAATACGTTATTATTATTATTGATTTATTTCATGATTCTATCTTTGAACTCTTGTAAACCTCACAACCATCAATTCATTACCATTTGCAGAGCTGTCAGTGGTGACCAATTGTCTGTGTTTTTACAGTTATGGAAATTACATTTTTTAATCTTTTTACTTTTCATTCTCATTTTATATCTTGTAAGTGTCTGCAATCACAAACAGTATTGTGAGTACCACGGAAGCTGGTGACGAACAAGTAAACCAAGATTTCAAGCATCAAAACGAACAAAAAGGCTTTTAACAACAAACAACAAACAAACAAACAAACATCAGCCCCCCCCCCCACCCCCACCCCCCCTCCCCACCCCTCCACCATCGCCACCACCACCAATCCCCCCTCCCTTTTAATTTTTTTAAAACCAACTGGACAGTTCAAAAGAACAGTGCCAGTTTTTGAAGCATGTCCATTTAGCTTACGGTTGAATAAAGTCTCTATACTGCAGTTGAACTAAAATGTACTGACTGCTGATGGATGAGTGGTTTTAACAGTAGATGTGTTATGTGTATATAGAGCCGTAAAATATACTGTTTGCAGACGTGTGTTTTCACTCTTGTGCCAAACGTTTACAGCCTGGTGTAGCGAAGGGGTGGTATGTAACAGTTGTCCAACGTCCGGTGAAACCTCGTAGGTCCAACGAGTAACAGGGCGAAATGCTGACATAGTATAATTGTGGAGGGCACGTACATTGCAGGCGCTGTACATTGGACAAGTGAGTGAAGGAGCAGCCGCTGGAACATCTGTGTGTGACGTCACTGCCCATGATGCTGACGCTGGGGCCAACGGTGACGTCACATACTCCATCGACTGTAAGTTCCTTTTCATGTGACATTCCCGACGTTTGAAC
Organism: Alviniconcha marisindica; assembly: GCA_018857735.1. Lineage (NCBI taxonomy): Eukaryota > Metazoa > Mollusca > Gastropoda > Provannidae > Alviniconcha > Alviniconcha marisindica. The sequence continues at coordinate 153,907 of JABMCL010001585.1, forward strand.
GGAATAAACAAAGAAACAAAATATTATATATATTCTGTGTGTGTGTGTGTGTGTGTGTGTGTGTGTGTGTGTGTGTGTGTGTGTGTGTGTGTGTGTGTGTGTGTGTGTGTGTGTGTGTGTGTGTGTGTGTGTGTTGGGGGGGGGGGGTCCTTGTTCTTCTAACGTTCAGCGTAGAAACACACACAACTGTGCGCATGCGCGCTTTGTCAAAGAGTAACACTGTTACCACCAGAATGAGTCTGCATTACGATGGACACTGATATAGGCCCAGTCATTTTAATGTTCAGTAATCGTAAGGGGCAAAGTCACAAGACAGCCAGTGTCCATAAACCACATTTTTTGAGGAGAGGAACCGAACCAACGTCGTCAGTTTACCAACCTAACGGCTTTAACCTCTAGACCAAACCAAACTGGCTCACATTAAAGTGAGATATATGCGCGCAGCTGCTGTGTTTTCCATCGACCCTGACACCGGCGTCATTTCACTGATCGGCCCACTGGACTACGAAACACGCACGTCCTACCTCTTTGTCGTCAAGGCCACGGACGGAGCAGTGCCCAGTACTACGTCAGAGGTGTTGACGTCAGAGGCCCTGGTGACGATAGAGGTGGAAGGAGTGAATGAATGGCTTCCTGTGTGGCAGACGCCCGGCAATGACACCGAGGTCCGCTACATCCCTGAAAACACCATGCCTGGTGAGTATAGTACTGGGACGAGCACTGAGGATCCTCTCTCTCTCTCTCTCTCTCTCTCTCTCTCTTCTCTCTCTCTCTCTCTCTCTCTCTCTCTCTCTCTCTCTCTCTCTCTCTCTCTCTCTCTGGCGCTATGAATACGTTTTGTGTGAAAGTTCTCATGTAAAACATGTCACTCTCATTCATGCCTATAATTATGTATATAAATGATGCCTGTAATTTTATATTCACTCATCAGTGGCTTAGCAAGGACTAGTTGCTAGACAGGTTTTTGATTGAACCTAAATTACAAACCTTGTAAAATATAGTTTTCGAATTTGAGCTCTCTCTCTCTCTCTCTCTCTCTCTCTCTCTCTCTCTCTCTCTCTCTCTCTCTCTCTCTCTCTCTCTCTCTCTCTCTCTCTCTCTGTGTATGCCTGTCTGTCTGTCTGTCTGTCTGTGTGTCTGTCTGTTTGTCTCCCCTCTATCTCCTCTCTCTCTCTCCCCGTCTCTCTCTCTTCCCGACCCCTCTCCATCCTTCACATTCATTCTCTCCCCCGGCACCCACTCTCTCTTTCTCCCCCTCTCTTTCTCTCTCTGGCTTAACATTTCAGCACGTCTAGTCGTCATTAATGTTACTGTAGATGCTGCTGATGTTTTACAATGTCGATAGAAGTGGTAGCGGCAGTGGTAATTATGATGTATGTATGATTGTGTAGCTTATCAACGATATACTCTAGGTGTGTGTGTGTGTGTGTGTGTGTGTGTGTGTTGTGTGTGTTGTGTGTGTGTTGTGTGTGTGGTGTGTGTTGTGTGTGTGTGTGTGGTGTGTTGTGTGTGTGTGTGTGTGTGTGTGTGTGTGTGTGTTGTGTGTGTGGTGTGTGCGTGTGGTGTGTGTGTGTGTGTGTGTGTGTGTGTGTGTGTGTGTGGTGTGTGTGTGTGTGGTGTGTTGGTGGTGTGCGTGCGTGTGCGTGCGTGGTGTGTGTGTGTGTGTGTGTGTGTGTGGTGTGTGTGTGTGTGTGTGTGTGTGGTGTGTGTGCGTGCTGTGTGTGTGTGTGTGTGTGTGGTGTGTGGCGCGTGTGTGTTGTGTGTGGTGTGTGTTGTGTGTTTTGTGCGCGCTGTGTTTTTGTGTGTGTTGTGTGTGTGTGTGTGTGTGTGTGTGTGTGTGTGTGTGTGTGTGTGTGGTGTGTGTGTGTGTGTGTGTGTTGTGTGTGGCGGTGTGTGTTCTGTGTGTGTGTGTGCGCGCGCGCGCGTGTGTGTGTGTGTGTGTGTGTGTGTGTGTGTGTGTGTGTGTGTGTGTGTGTGTGTGTGTGTGTGTGTGTGTGTGTGTTCGTGTACGCGCGCGCGCGTTGCAGGCACATCCCTGTTCGCGGTGTCAGCCAGCGACGACGACAACGGGGAAGACGGGCGGGTGACGTACCGGCTGCTGCAGCCTGCCGCATCCCCTTTCATGCTGCACGCCGACCAAGGCGTCGTCACGCTGCGCAGCACGCTGGACAGGGAGAGCCAGGACACCTACACCTTGGTGCTCGAGGCCCGTGACTCCTCCGCCACTGACTCCAAGTCCTCCACCGTGTCCCTCACCGTCAGCGTCACCGACTTCAACGACAACGCCCCGGTGTGCGTCCACCCGGAGCCTCTCCTCGTGCCCACCTCAGCCGCTGTAGGAGACACGCTACTCTCTCTGACCTGCTCAGACGTGGACCTCACCAACGGCGCCCTGACCTTCGCCAAACTCAGCGGGGACGCTGCCGGCGTGTTCCGTTTGGATCCGAACACCGGAGAGGTGAAGCTGTTTCGTGCAGCGACTGAAGCGCGGTACGAGGTCCGGGTCGAAGTCCGCGACGGCGGCATTCCAGAGAACAGCGCCTTCCTGAGCCTGACTTTTATCATAGAGGATTCCTTCGTTTTCGCGAATCTGCCGATGGTGGTTGAAATCTCCGAGGACACCCCTGTTGGGAGCGTCGTCTTCGATGCTGAGACTGTGGGCTCCAACCTCCCGTCCTTCTTTGAGCTTGGCAGTGGCAGTGGCGCGTTTGCTGTCCAGCCGTCCACCGGAGAGATCATCTTGACTTCGTCCCTGGACAGAGAGGCGACCGGCGGTTACCAGGTGACGGTCATCGCTCACACAGCCGCCGGTCACTCCATCACCTCTACTGCCACCGTGTCTGTGATGGACGTCAACGACAACGCGCCAGTGATTTCCGGGACCTTCAACATGAGTGTGTCAGAGGACCTAGCGGTACCTTACGTGCTGCAGGTGTTCTCAGCTCTCGACGATGATCTAGAAGAAAACGGCACCGTCACCTTCCGCATCACAGCTGGAAATGACGAGGGTCACTTTTCTCTGGACGCTGACGGCCAGCTGAGTGTGGTCTCCCCGCTGGACGCGGACAGCTCCCAGCTGTACGAGTTGGTCATCGTGGCGGAAGACGGGGGTAGTCCCTCACTGACGGCAGAGAAGTACGTGCTTGTAGCTGTGCTGGACGTGGACGAGTTCCAGCCAGAGTTTGTCACCGCTGGGCAAAGTCTGCTTCTCAGCCTTCCGGAGAACACCGCTCTTGGAGCCCTTGTTGTTGAAGTCAGAGCAGAAGATGCTGATATAGACGACGACGTCAAGTTTGACCTCGTGTCAGGCAACGGAGACGATACCTTTGTGGTTGACAGAGACACAGGGAGTCTGTATCTTGTCAGGGTTTTGGACCGGGAAGAACGCAGCGATTATGAATTAGTCATTCAAGTAAGCAATTCTAAACAGGAAAGCAAATCCAGCACCATTAGTCTGACGGTTGATGACGTCAATGACAACCCGCCGACCTTCTCCAAGCAGCAATACATGTACGAGGTCGCTTACAACACACCTGCTGCCACTTCAATCGGCGAGGTCGTCGCGAGTGACCGTGACCTCGGAACCAACGGTGA
>JABMCL010001585.1:162500-172500 GCA_018857735.1 Alviniconcha marisindica
ACCGACACGACGGTGGTGATGATTCGAGTGGCCGACGTCAACGACCACGCACCCGCCTTCGCCCGTTCCACCTACACTTTCGCTGTGGTGGAGAACCTCTCCGCTGGGTCCACGGTGGCCAATCTCCAGGTCAGAGACGATGACGAAGGGGCCAACGCCGTAGTGACGCTGAATTTCGCTACAAGCACGCCAGTCTGCGACGCCTTCTTCAACCTGCGCTCGGACGGCGCCGTCACCATCAAACAGCCCTTGGACTATGAAGCGCTGCGAGAGCTGAGGTGCGAAGTCGTTGCCACGGACAGCGGGTCACCGGCCTTGACCTCGACAGCGTCCTTCACGGCGACTGTGGTGGACATAGCGGAAGAGCTAGTGCAGGTCGCAGGGTCGAGCGCTTCCGTTTATCTGTCGCTGGAGATCCCGTTCGACTCGTCCTCGGGGAGATTGATTTACACTCTCTCCGCCGAGGACTTCGGCATGTCCTACACCCCTGGGGACACCCTCGACTTCCTCAGTCTCAGCAATGACGGCGTGTTCGCTGTGTCCTCCACGACAGGGGAGGTCACTGTGGGTCGGCCTGACCTGCTGTACGACAGCTCGCGCTACTTCCAGTGGGTGGTGTGCCATCACGAAGGGAGCAGTACTGACACACAGCTGGGCATGCTGCGTGTGGACACGATCAACATGAACCAGCACGTTGTCGCCATCTCCTATGCCGCCACGAAGGAGCATCTCGAATCTCAAAGGTTTGGTTTGGAGGGGGTGGGAGGTGGAAGGGGGGGGAGGGTGATGGGGGGGGGGGGAGTTTTTGTTTTTACTGCTCTGTGGTCTAGCTGACAGTATAATATAGCCTACTGCTGTGTGGTCTAGTTGACAGTATATAGCCTACTGCTGTGTGGTCTAGCCGACAGTATATAGCCTACTGCTGTGTGGTCTAGCCGACAGTATATAGCCTACTGCTGTGTGGTCTAGCCGACAGTATATAGCCTACTGCTCTGTGGTCTAGCTGACAGTATAATATAGCCTACTGCTGTGTGGTCTAGTTGACAGTATATAGCCTACTGCTGTGTGGTCTAGTTGACAGTATATAGCCTACTTCTCTCGGACGTTATAGTGGTTTATCGGACAATATAAGTATAGCCTACTGCTATGTGGTCTAGCCGACAGTATATAGCCTACTGCTCTGTGGACTAGCTGACAGTATATATATATATGTGTGTGTGTGTGTGTGTGTGTGTGTGTGTGTGTGTGTGTGTGTGTGTGTTCACAGCAGTATATATATACTGTGAGCCCATATATACTGTGAGCCCGGTCTGTGAGCCCGTTTGGCCTAGCGGTAAGGCGTTAGGCTGGTAAGCAGAAGGACCTCGGTTCGAATCTGCTTCGGTTCTCCTTTCTCTTCAAAAGTTGTGGTTTGTGGACACTTTTGTGTGACTTTAATTTGTCACTCACAATTAATGAAACATTAAAATGTCTCTCATCGCTGCCCATCTTAATGAAGGAGTCATTCTGGTGGTGACAGTGTAGCGGTAGGTATATAATCTCCCTCCCCCCTCCATACCCCCCCCCCCCACCCACCCACCCATCTCCCCGTCCCTAATAAGCCTTATGGTTTCTGTGGACGTTAAGCACCATGTTCACTTACTTCTGTCGGTCCGGTCTTACAGGTCAGAGGTGCGAGCTCGCCTGCAGCTCTTCTTTGACAGCGGTACGCGTGCTGAGGTGCTGGAGATACGGGACCAATCTGTCGCTAACGCTAGGCGCCGCCTGCTGGACCTGCAGTGAGTTACTTCAGCACTATAGCAACAATAATACTTTTAAAAACAACAACACGTTAACCCCTTCACTGCCCCAGCCTGCACAATTTCCAGGGATGAAAAATGTACACGTACACGCCTGCAAACAGTATATCTGATGGTCCTACAACAGACCTGCTTTCAGTACTGTGCGTTGTGGTAGAAATCCTTTCACGCGAAGGGGGAGGAAAGCCATAATGATTTCAGCTTTGACACTTTTTTTTTTTTTTTTGGGTCGTTTTCCGAACGACGACGTGCCACTCATGGCAGTGAAAGGGTTAAACATATTGACGACGTTTTACCCACCTGTTTACCCGCCTTCGTCTGCAGCCTCCATTCTTGTAAGCGTGTAGCGAAGGAGGGAGTGCGATACGCTGGTCTTCACCATCATCAGGAGATCAGGAGGGCGCAACTCTGTCGTGGTAAAAGAAAACGAACCTAAATTGCGTCCTCTTTTACTTCCGAAGATCGTCTGTTGTGCAGAACTGGGTGGTTCTGAAAAAAGAACTTGGCTTGGCTTGGGCTGTGTCACAACACGTTGATACTCAGCAAGGAAGTGTGTGCGTGTGTGTGTGTGTGTGTGTGTGTGTGGTGGTGTGGTGGTGCGTGGTGGGGGTGTGTGTGTGTGTGTGTGTGTGTGTGTGTGTGTGAGTGTGTGTGTGTGTGTGTGTGTGTGTGTGTGTGTGTGTGTGTGTGTGTGTGTGTGTGTGTGAGTGTATGTGTAGTGGACAGGCTGCAGATCTGATGAGTGTGTGATTAGTGTTTTCGTGTGTGTGTGTGTGGTGTGTGTGTGTGTGTGTGTGTGTGTGTGTGTGGTGTGTGTGTGTGTGTGTGTGTGTGTGTGTGTGTGATGAAATGAGTGTATCCTTATATCTTTGTAAGCGCTCTGGGCTCTTACGAGATGGGGCGCCATAAAATATTATTATTATTACTGTTGTTGTTGTTGTTGTTGTTGTTGTTGTTGTTGTTGTTGTTGTGTGTATCACACTCAAAGTTGCGGCTATAATTGATTAAACTGTTGTTATGCTTTGCATGGTTATATGACGAAATATCTTCATCCATGATAAGATTTTGCATAAAAGTATCCAACACGCTCCAGAAATGGAGATAAATCATCCGAAGATGGCGTGTAGCTGCCTTTGTGGAAGATTTAAAAACAAGATTTTTAAATAACGGTCACGTACGCAGTTTTCTCACCCGGTGGAATGCTTTTGTCAATGTACAATTGCGAGAGTACAGGTAAATAAGATGCTAGTTAAGTGTTTGGTGGTTGATGTGGCAGGGACTTAGTGCTGGTGGATGACATGTCAACAGTCAGGCAAACAGAACACAAAGTGTCTGATGGTGGATGTGACAGGTCCGTGGTGCTGATGTACGTGGTGGGTGACATGTCAACACACAGGCAAACAGAGCACTAAGTGTTTGATGGTTGATGTGGCAAGGCCTTAGTATTGGTGTGTGTGTGGTGGGTGATATGTCAACAGGCAGGCAAACAGAACACTAAGTGTTTGATGGCGGATATGGCAGGGCCTTAGTGTTGGTGTGTGTGGTGGGTGACATATCAACAGACAGGTAAACAGAACACTAATTGTTTGATGTCGTATGTGGCAGGTCCGTGGTGCTGATGTACGTGGTGGGTGACATGTCAGCAGATAGGCAAACAGAGCACTAAGTGTTTGATGGTGGATGTGGCAGGGCCTTAGTGTTGGTGTGTGGTGTGTGACGTGTTAACGGACAGGCAAACAGAACATTAAGTGTTTGATGGCCGATGTGGCAGGGCCTTAGTGTTGGTGTGTGTGTGGTGGGTGACATGTCAACACACAGTCAAACAGAGCACTAAGTGTTTGATGGCGGATGTGACAGAGCCTTAGTGTTGGTGTGTGGTGGGTGACATGTCAGCAGACAGGCAAACAGAGCACTAATTCTTTGATGGCGGATGTGGCAATGCCTTGGTGTTGGTGTGTGGTGGGTGACATGTCAACAGATAGGCAAACAGAGCACTAATTGTGTGATGGCGGATGTGACAGGTCCGTGGTGCTGATGTACGTTGTGGGTGACATGGCAACGGGGAGGCAAACAGAACACTAAGTGTTTGATGGCGGATATGGCAGGGCCTTAGTGTTGGTGTATGTGGTGGGTGACATGTCAACAGACAGGCAAACAGAACACTAAGTGTTTGATGGTGGGTGTGACAGGTCCGTGGTGCTGATGTACGTTGTGGGTGACACGTCAGCAGATGGTGTCGGTGGCGTGGACCAGGCCAAGATCTTCCTGACCCAGGCTGATCTTCTGCAGGTCAGTGCAGCCATATCCCATGTAGGTTACCTTGCTCATGCTGAGAGATAGACGGCGTTTGTTGTTAGAGGTTTCATGTATTAGCGCCGGTAAAACAAATGTGCAGGCATTGATATTCGTATGGGGTAATGAATAGTACATGAACAACTGTCCATTCTTCCATGAAGATGTATCCGTGTTTTTGAATTAACATAACTTTAAAAAAATTATCGACAACAAGGGGAAAATGAGGAAGGAAGTGAGAGAGGGGGGGGGGGGGGGGGAGAGAGAGAGAGAGAGAGAGAGAGAGAGAGAGAGAGAGAGAGAGAGAGAGAGAGAAACCCTTCCAAGAACTTCCCCCCCTCTTAGTGTTCATTATGAGCGGACCAAGTTCACTGACTTCCCTCGGTGAAAACAAATACCAGGACTGGCTTTACACTTGATTGGTTTTTCTCTTTGCTGAAACAATTAGATCAGCTTACCCACATGAGCCAAAAGAGCAGCGCTACCAGCGTTTGTGATGTTTGAGGTCATTGATAAAGGTGATCACTTCCGGATCACACGGAAGCCACCGATATAAGAAATCAGTTTTTAGTGTTTACCTCTCGTAATACAAATAATGATGAACAGCAAAATAATACTCTACCAACTTCCCGCATATTACTTTCATTTGCAACTGCGTGAGGCTATTCACATGCACACGGATAGACGCACGCACGCATGTATGCCGCAATAATTGCCCTTCCTTCAAATCGGAAAGAAAATAAATGAAAATAAAAAGAAAGAAACCAACACAGCTATATATACATGTATCCACACACACACACACACACACACACACACACACACACACACACACACACACACACCACACACACACACACACACACACACACACACACACACACACACACACACACACACAAAACACACACACACACACACACACACACACACACACACACACACACACACACACACACACACACACACACACACACACACATACTTGCCCCACACCGGAAATATCTGAAACCTCCGTAAGCTTTGATAACACCATTTTGTTCACGCAGGCGCTGCCCGACCCTAATAAGCCTTATGGTTTCTGTGGACGTTAAGCACCATGCTTACTTACTTACGCAGGCGCTGCAGCAGTCGTCCGACGGAACACCGGTGTCTGGATTGTCAGACTCCGTGTTGCCCGTGCTCCTCGTCATGCCCTACAAAAACGACCTTGACCCGCAGGACCAGGCCTTGCTGGACACACCGGAGGGAGTGTCTCTCATCGTCGCCCTCATTGTTCTCTGTGTCGTCGTCGTCGCCATTCTCTTTTCCTGTTTTCTATGGAAGCTTCACAACAAAAAGAAAAGGTCGGTTTTATGACTAGATATAGGCCCATAATTATGCAAACTTCCCCAAAAAGAAATCCTGATTGAAAACGAAGAATCATTACCTGGTCGGTTGCTTTGTATCAGCTTGAAGATCTCAAAATAAGTCATGCCGCAGCCAGCGAGATTTGAGAAACTGGCTACGGCAAAACGTACACTGTCTTCTTAATTTCATGGTAGACCGAGGGGAAAACAAACAAACATTGTGTGAGCTGTTTATTATATGTACGCCCATTTGATCTTCCTGGTACAGCTTGAGCGATGGACGCCAAAGAACAACAAAAAGCTGTGATTGATGACAGCTTATACACGCTCTTAAATGCGCATCAAACACGAGCAATATGTGAAAAGACCTTAAATAAAAAGGAAGAAGAATCTAATCTCATAGTCGATGCATTCACCGTCAAATGTAAATATGTCTCCGTTTGTATACTCCATCATCGCTCGATCTCCATAACAGAAACTCGAATTTACTCTAACTTGATTTCCATTGTCTGCGTTGTCATTATACCACAGCCGTTTGTCCGTTACCGGCGCAAAGAGATAGCCTGTATGCCGAAAGTTTGCACGTTGTTTCACATAGTGTTAAAATAAAATAAATAAATAGCTTCGTTTTTAACCTTTTGTCTGTTTTGATTTTTCCTCCATGAACACCAGCAGTCAACTTTGTTTTATATTTTTTTCTTCAGACTTTGAGTTCAGACCGGAATCACGCTAATGAAGCAACGTTGACCCATTTTGCCAATGAAGTGTTGAACTCCTCTGTACTCTTGTTTTCTACTATTTTGTATCCCTCCTCGGTACTATTTTGACTCCTGCTTTTATTCTGCTCTTCTTTGTTTAGGAAGCAGCTGGGTTCACAGTCCCTCTTTCGAAGCGGTGAGTTGCTTTCGGACCAGTCTTGCTCAGTGATAGAATACCTTCGTTTTCTCGAGCATGCTGCTTCGTGTTTCTTTTTTGCCAATACTATAACATCTTTTTTGACGTATCGTGTTGGGTAACGGTTACTGTTGTTTGCATCTAGATACCCAGGACCTTTCTGCAGCGATTTAGAATCACGTCCAGTAGACATCATTGGTTCGTGGTCAAAGAATGATGCGGCTTCCCAACTCATTCTATACTGTTAATGATAAATGTGTATATACATATAAAACGAGAGATTGTGTGTGTGTGTGTGTGTGTGTGTGTTGTGTGTGTGTGTGTGTGTGTGTGTGTGTGTGTGTGTGTGTGTGAGTGTGTGTGCGTGTGCGTGCGTGCGTGCGTGCGCGCGTGCGTGAGTGCGTGCGTGTGTGCGTGCGTCTGTTGTGTGTGTGTGTGTGTCTGTTTGTCTGTCTGTGTCCCTGTGTGTGTATGAGCTTTCATTTTGTTTTCAATTGATAACAGTATGATGTATTTCAACTTGGTTTAATTTCTGTGCAGACTCTATGTCAGAGATGCAAGGAAATTCAACGAAGATGTCTACGGGGCCGGACTTCGGAGAGTCTACTGTGCCAGACGCAGGTCCACTTATTTATTATCGGCCTCATTTTCTAAACCATGTACCGCAATTTCGGGATTTCATAGAGCACACACACGACTACTACGAGCATCTTTTTTCTTCCCTCGGTACTCAGTAAAATCGTATTGATCTCTTTACGGCATATTCCATGCTTCCTAATAGAAACATCATAATTATGCTTATTTCTAGCGTGCCAAAGCCAAACGAAATTCAAGATTAGGAACAAACAGGCTCTGTGTCAAAAACATGAAAGAGCTGCAGAAAGAAAAAATAACAACATAAACAACCAGCCTCATTCCTGGTTAATCGTAGCTTTCTTTTTGGCAACAGTTGTAGCAGCGGCAGCAGCAGCGGTGAAAATATAGCTACTCAGTGAATCGTATTTGTTTAAACTACGCACGTACTTCAGTTGTGTTTGTAGGCAATCCCGGGTCACATTCGTTACGTTACAAGCAGAAGTTGAGGTTGGGAAATGTATCGTCTTTTAACCCGGAAGTTATCACACACACACACACACACACACACATACACACACACACACACACACACACACACACACACACACGCACACGCACACACACACACAAACGCATACACGCATTCTCTCTCTCTCTCTCTCTCTCTCTCTCTCTCTCTCTCTCTCTCTCTCTCTCTCTCTCTCTCTCTCTCTCTCTCTCTCTCTCTCTCTCTCTCTCTCTCTCTCTCTCACACACACACACACACACACACACACACACCACACATATATAGTTGAATTTGTTAAACGTAGAGATAGTAGGCGTGTAGCTGGCGTGTTAACATTGCTTTAACCTGCTTTAACCACATTATTGTACAGAGGGCCCACCAGTTGTTACGGACAGGAGAGCCAGCGTGGAGATCAAACGTGAGCTGGACAGTATGCTGCCTCTGCCCCTTCTGCTGACCAGCAGGGTGCACATACAGACCCCGCCCAGCTCCACGCGAATAAATGCCTTCCAAGAAAAACAAGCCGCTCTCAACCGGCTGATCGAAGAGAGGAAAAACAGGAAGAACAGAAAGAAGAAAGAAGAAAACGATGCCAGCTTGGACACGGGCGTTATGCTCCTGCCTTCAGAAGGATTGCTCATCCCAGAAGAGTTTCCAGCTTTAGAGGAGTTGCCGCCAGCAGCAGCAGCAGCACCAGCAGCAGCACCAGCAGCAGCAGCACCAGCTGTAGCAGGAGCAGCAAAAACCGAAGCTCGATCCCCAAGTGTGGATCTTCGAGAGCCTGCAGACATTGAGACTGATCGCCGTCAGGATAGCGAGGTCTGCCGAAGCCCACCTGCTGTGGACGGCAAAAACACTGAGCAAGTCCTTCTCACGTCCGGCTCAACCGCGATGATTGCTGGCAGTACTGCTGAGGAACTGGGCACTCCCGCCTGCAGCTCGCCAACTGTCGAAAAAGAGCGTCTACCTCACAACGGCACCCCATTTAGTTCTGTCCGCTCCGACAGGACTCGTTTGGTGACAGCTCGCTCTCAGCACGTGCAGCCCGGCGATGCTTGGGTGACGTCGTACGACGCTGCGACTGACGCTGTCGCACAGGACTCTGACGATGCTGACGAGGATGGAATTCCAGGTGAGCCTAGGTTTTAGTCCAGGCTGTTTGCCTCATCGTATTAGCTCCAATATATAAAAGGTTAAAAAGGACGCTATGTATTCCTTCAGACACAAACCAGCATAACAAAACAGGTCAACCAAAAACAAATAAGTATCCTACTTTTCATTTTTCACTGTTTAACTGTTGTTTCAGCGTTGTTTTGTATCTTAAAAAAGGGGGATAACCCCGACCATTTGCTTGTTGTCTTTTTCTTCTCTTTTCTTTTTTCTTAAAAAGTAAATTGCGTCTTTTTAACATTGTATGTGTTTACATCTTGTTTTTGAACGGTAGCAGTCATTCTTGTTTTGAGATTTTTGTCCCCACTGTATCAGGTTTCACTGCTTCTGATTTTCTGCTGCAACGCTGCTTTCACAGGATCTTCCGGGTAGAGTCTGTATTCGCATTGATCTCGCATCTGCAAAAACGTCCAAATAGTGCACTCGCCTCATGGTATTAAGTTTCGCTATACGTCTGATATGCTGTTGCAGCTAACATGTTAACGCTGCGATCGCAGGATCTTGCGAGTAGGGTCTGTATTCGCACTGACATTGCATCTGCAACTGCGGGAGAACAGAGCACACGAGAGACGGGGGCGCAGAACATGGATGGCTGACCGTTATGTGCTAGGCTTTATTTGCGCCCGACCCGACATTTCTCCCGAGTCAAATTCTGTGCTCTCTTTTAAAGTCCTTCGAGTGGGACTGTAAACCGAGGTCCCCCGGTGTGGTATACGCCTGCAAAAAGATCACAATTTGCGTTAAAGAACCTGCAGTCCATGTCAGTTCGGTGAATCATGGACACAGTAATATAACCCAGTTGATGCTGAAGTGTTGCTTTACGTCCACAGAAACCTTAGGGTTATTAGGGACGGGAGCCCATGACGTCCACCTCGACTTTCACACAGCTCCTGAGCTCTGTGTATAACCCAGCATGCACTAAAAACATGAAGCGAAACGAGTCTGCTCGGGAGCGGAGAACAGCCTTATATACAAGCAATATTTCAGACTTGGGCAGATACAAGGACATAATTATATACACTAATCATGAACACCTCTCGCAAAAACAAAAACGAAAAACGAAAAAAGCTTCAGACAACTGAGGGAGGAGTATTGGAAGATTTAAGAGCACGGATTAGTTTTTAGCTGTAACACATATGACATGCGTATTGACAAACGGTGACATTGCAATGCAGCCATTGGCTTTTTCATCACCTGCCTCTTGACCGATTCCATTTTCCTTCCCAGTGGAGAAACTGGACACGCCGCCTCGGACTGTGAAGTGGGCAAAGACCAGCGATAAACGGTCCGGCATCTTCGCCAATTTCGCTTCTGTCTTCGGTTGGAAGAAGAACACCAAGGACAATCGGATTGCCAAGCGAGCGTCCATGCCAGTCGCCATCACCGACAGCCAGAAAGAGCACGTTGCTGCT
>JABMCL010001585.1:180000-185000 GCA_018857735.1 Alviniconcha marisindica
ATACCATCTGATGTCAGCGGCAGTAAGAGATGTTGGCTAAACGTCATCTGATTTCAACCGTTGTAAGAGGTGTTGGCTAAACACCATCCGATGTCAACAGTAATAAGAGATGTTGGCTAAACACCATCTGATGTCAACATTCATAATAGATGTTAGCTAAACACCGTCTGATGTCAACAGTAACACGAGATGTTGTCTAAACACCATACGATATCAACAGTAATACGATATGTTGTCTAAATCCATCTGATGTCAATAGTAACGAGATGCTGGTTAAACATCATCTGATGTCAACAGTAACAAGAGATGTTGGCTAAACATCATCTGATATCAACAGTAATAAGAGACGTTGGCTAAACACCATCCGATGTCAACAGTAATAAGAGATGTTGGCTAAACATCATCTGATTTCAACCGTTATAAGAGGTGTTGGCTAAACACCATCCGATGTCAACAGTAATAAGAGATGTTGTTTAAACACCATACGATGTCAACAGTAATACGAGATGTCTAAATTCCATCTGATGTCAATAGTAACGAGATGCTGGCTAAATATCATCTGATGTCAACAGTATCAAGAGATGTTGGCTAAACATCATCTGATGTCAACAGTAATAAGATACGTTGGCTAAACATCATCTGGTGTGAACAGTAATAAGAGAAGTTGGCTAAACATCAGCTGATGTCAACAGTAAAAACATGTTGGCTAAACATCAGCTGATGTCAACAGTAATAAGAGAAGTTGGCTAAACATCAGCTGATGTCAACAGTAAAAACATGTTGGCTAAACATCAGCTGATGTCAACAGTAAAAACATGTTGGCTAAACATCAGCCGATGTCAACAGTAAAAACATGTTGGCTAAACATCAGCTGATGTCAACAGTAATAAGAGACGTTGGCTAAACATCAGCTGATGTCAACAGTAAATACCGATGCAGTAATTCCCCGGCTTACTTTCGTCACACCCGATCTCATTTCCACACGATATGTTGCTGCCGCTGGAAGGGCTTGGAGATTTTCTGGCTAGGGACCTGGAACCAACGGAATCACCCATGCCGCTGTCGTCATCCAGCAGTGACGCCGTGCTTCCGCTGCTGACGTCATCAGGGAACAAACTATCTTTGCGTATGAAGAACGCAGGGGCGGGAGTGTGGATGGGGTTGGTCTTTCTCTTGCCATCTGCAACATTTTATTTTTTATTTTTTAATCAGTGGATTTTTAAACGGTCCGACGTGCCACTTTCAGAAGTAGTATTGCACTCCTCAAGGATTATCAAACATGATTAAAGTAACGAGGATGCATTAAAGGAAATATAATCAGTAGAAAATGTTTAAGTCAATGATATTTTGTATTAAAAGTCTCGTTGGTATTATTTTTAATTGAGACACGAGTTTGGTGGGGCACATTTCAGAAGTAGTACTGCACTCCTCAAGGATTACCAAGCATGATTAAACCATGGTGCTTTAACGGAAATCTCATCAGTATAAAATGTTTTAGTGATTTATTTATTTTTTTAATGTCCCGTCGATTTTATTTTGAATTGAGACACCATGATTGGGGAGTGACGATTATCGGGACTGGCTGTACAAAAACAGTGTCAAGTGTTCTAGCTCGTCAGTCGCACGTCATGTCCTCTTTGACGTGTCCTCTTTCATCCGAGAAGACCTATCAAAGACGTCACGACTGGCTTCACACCCGAGTCCTCTCATGGTCACTCACGAAATTTGTTTGTCATTGTTGTCTAATATCAACAACAACGAAATCAACTACAGCAGCAGCAGCACAACAACAACAACAACAACAACAACAACAACAACAACAACAACAACAACAACAACAACAACAACAACAACAGCAGCAGCAGCAGCAGCAGCAGCAGCAGCAGCAACAACACAACAGCAACAACAAACATAGGGGCATTTGAAAACCAAAGTGCACGATTACAAGATTACAAGAATATTTATTTGCCAGTAACATTAAAATGTGCAACGGACACTGTTTTCATGACATTGTATTCATTACAACGGACACACTAATACAATTAGCCATGTGTGAGATTTATAAATAAATCAACTTTAAATAAATCAAATTTCTCATTCTTGCAATGTAAACTGTCGCACAAAGTTCAGTCTTTTAGTTTCATCCTCTCTGCATGCTGGACAAACTACGTTAGGAGGAAGCTAGTTCCAACGAAGTACAAGAAAGAATAAGCGATAGTGTAACTTCGACAATTTTGTTGACGTTGATTATAGGCTATATATCTTACCTTCTCCAAAGGACTTGTGCACATTCCTGAAAAGAAGAAGGACAACAGATTAGCGATGTAACGACTCACAAAACGTCTGTTTCAAGAATCTGAAATCTTACCGAAATTCCTTTGGACCTCACTTTGCCATGCAGTGAATTAAAAGACAAATCCATGTATCCTTGTGTGAAGGGTGAGTTGATGAAAACAAGTCAGCATAGACCCCCCCAAAAGTGATTATATATACAATGCAATAAAATCAGAAATTTGATTTCATTCAAATCATGCTAGAACAGGAGAATTTTTTTTATAGCACACGACAAACGCGAGTTGAGCCAAACTGCGTCCTAAAACGAAAGCTGCCATGAAGGTTCAAATGATTTGCTTACGTACTTCTTCAGGGGGAGATTGATAGATAGGGTAGGATATGTTGAATTGCTAAATTGGTTGTGTATTGTTGCAATGTTTTATTATAACACTTTGAGCCTCAAACATGTATCGCAGAGAGATCAGGCGCGTTAGAAATGTCTTCTTCTTCTTGTATTATTATTATTATTCGGGGTGAGATTTTAATCCAAATACAGCAGCAATACAATCTCACCACTTTCGCTTCTGTTTCGCCTTGTAGACGATGCAGGCGATGACGAAGACTATGATGATCAGGATCAGGATGCAGATGATGGCAATAATGATGGGGAAGTGGTCCGTGTCGGCAAGCGTCGTGTGGTCAGTGGAACCAGTCTGGTAGGGCATCACCAGGTCTGCCGGAAGCGGGCCGACGGTCAGGGCGGCCACTGGGCTTCCGTCTGAAGACAGCTGCAGTACCTGGAAATCAAAACGGTCCTACTGAACTTCACCCAGCACAATCTGGTGAGTCATTAAGGCTGAAAACACACGCAGCACCTTGGAAACCACATGCATACGTTGCAGACTGATCAGCGAGATTTGAGACAGCACACAGCTGCACCTTGAAAACGGGTGACACATACGTGATGCACTGCCTAGAAAGATCAAAGTCTATGCTGAACAGTTAAGGCATACCTACCTATACCTTGCACAGACACAAAAATACACGTCGGAGGCTGACCAGCAAGATCTGGTGCTGCAAAACTGATGCACCTTGAAAACGGGTGACAGTGACACAGGTGCAGTAAACTAGCTGCGTGACCAACGTGATTTGGAGCTGTAAGCAGCAGCTGCGTCACACACGGTAAATGTACAGACTGTAACCTTTCAGAAGCAGATTAGAGACAGCGAACCAAATCAAACAGCTACAGGCAACCGTACACACAATGCTAGGAGGAGAGACCGACAGGCGGAAACACAGACACAGAGACAGACAGGCACACAGACAGACACACAGATATACAGACCTGTAGGTGCACACAATGCTAAGAGGAGAGACCGGCAGGCGAAAATACAGACAGACGCAAAGAGACAGACACGCAGACAGACACACGCATATACAGACCTGTAGGTGCACACGATGCTAGGAGCAGAGACCGGCAGGCGAAAATACAGACGCAGAGACCAACAGATCGATATATAGACCTGTAGGTGCACAGGAGGAGAGACCACCAGGCGGACA
Organism: Alviniconcha marisindica; assembly: GCA_018857735.1. Taxonomy (NCBI): domain Eukaryota; kingdom Metazoa; phylum Mollusca; class Gastropoda; family Provannidae; genus Alviniconcha; species Alviniconcha marisindica. The sequence continues at coordinate 183,835 of JABMCL010001585.1, forward strand.
CATAGACACAGAGACAAACAGACACACAGACACACAGACAGGCACACGGATATACAGACCTGTATGTGCACACAATGCTTGGAGGAGAGACCAGCAGACGGAAACACAGACACAGAGACAGACAGACACACAGTGCACACAATGCTAGGAGGAGAGACCAGCAGACGGAAACACAGACACAGAGACAGACAGACACACAGATATACAGACCTGTATGTGCACACAATGCTAGGAGGAGAGACCAGCAGACGGAAACACAGACACAGAGACAGACAGACACACAGTGCACACAATGCTAGGAGGAGAGACCAGCAGACGGAAACACAGACACAGAGACAGACAGACACACAGATATACAGACATGTATGTGCACACAATGCTTGGAGGAGAGACCAGCAGACGGAAACACAGACACAGAGACAGACAGACACACAGATATACAGACCTGTATGTGCACATAATGCTAGGAGGAGAGACCAGCAGGCGAAAATACAGAAACAGAGACAGACAGACAGACACACAGTGCACACAATGCTAGGAGGAGAAACCAGCAGACTGAAACACAGATACAGAGACAGACAGACACACAGATATACAGACATGTATGTGCACACAATGCTAGGAGGAGAGACCAGCAGGCGAAAATACAGAAACAGAGACAGACAGACACACAGATATACAGACCTGTATGTGCACACAATGCTAGGAGGAGAGACCAGCAGGCGAAAATAAAGAAACAGAGACAGACAGACACACAGATATACAGACCTGTATGTGCACACAATGCTTGGAGGAGAGACCAGCAGACGGAAACACAGACACAGAGACAGACAGACACACAGATATACAGACCTGTATGTGCACACAATGCTAGGAGGAGAGACCAGCAGACGGAAACACAGACACAGAGACAGACAGACACACCAGTGCACACAATGCTAGGAGGAGAGACCAGCAGACGGAAACACAGACACAGAGACAGACAGACACACAGTATACAGACCTGTATGTGCACACAATGCTTGGAGGAGAGACCAGCAGACGGAAACACAGACACAGAGACAGACAGACACACAGATATACAGACCTGTATGTGCACACAATGCTAGGAGGAGAGACCAGCAGGCGAAAATACAGAAACAGAGACAGACAGACACACAGACAGG
>JABMCL010001585.1:187500-197500 GCA_018857735.1 Alviniconcha marisindica
CAGACCACTGGACGTAGTGCGGAAGGGTGATACGCTATGTTACCTGAGGATTGAACAGTATAATTTCTTGGCAGTTAGTAAGTAAGTAAGTAAAACGGTGCTTAACGTTCACAGAAACCGTACGGCTTATTAGGGACGGGGAGAAGGGGGAAAAGGGGGTATGGAGGTGGGGGAAGAGGGAGATTATATACTTATCGCTACACTGTCACCACCAGAATGACTTCTGCATTAAGGTGGGCAGCGATGAGAGCCATTTTAATGTTTCAGCAGGAAGTGATGGATAAAGTCACAAGACAGTGTCCACAAACCACAACCTTTTTGAAGAGAAAGGAGAGCCGAAGCGGTATCGAACCGAGGTCCTTCCGCTTACCAACCTAACGCCTTACCGCTAGGCTAAACCGGCTCACATTTGCAGTTAGTGAAGAATGTAGAGCTTTATTCTGGCCAACCCCAAGCCTAGTGCGGAAGGATGAGACGCTATTTTCCATGAGGATTGAACAGTAGGATTTCCTGGCAGTTAGTGAAGCATGTAGAGCTATATTCTGGCCCACCCCAAGCGTAAAAGAGAAAACCTGTGATAGCTCTGGAGGAAACGGGACCTTCATTTCAAAGTCCATGGCAGCTTACTGTGATGAAAAGCTGTGTTGATTGAAGGGGGTGTGTGTGGGGGGGGGGGGGGGGGGGGGGCGAGGGGCCTTTTTTTTGTTTTGTTTTTGTATTTGTTTTTTGAAATGGAACAAACATGCATGTCCATTTAGTAGTCCCATAATACATATCTATTTATGTGTATAGCCTACAGGATTCACCCTATGTCCGCTTTACAAAAGATGGCGCCAGTTTCAGTGACATGATAACAGAGCTTCAGAACATTTCGACGAAAATAATAGTCCTTCCTTTTTTCTTGTTAGCTGCTGAAACATTTCCCACCTCCGTCAAACGTCTTCTCGTCACAATAAGACAGACAGCAATCTGTTCATATGATGTCTGTTTCGTGTCATACCGCTTTTCCCTTGTTCGCCGCTGAAACATCTGGGAGCTCCATCGAACGAGTTAATTCTCATTACCACGAAGAGGGACAGCAATCTTGAAGTAAAACCGGGTGATAGTGGCCAGTGGAGTAAACCGGCAGGGTTAATTAATTAATTAATTTGTTGTAGATCATTCTTGTAATTGCTTTTATTAGGACAGTCATTTTTAAGAGGGGGTCCTCGGGAAGTGCTAATTTGATGTGATATGCACAGCTTGATACCAGTGGGATTTGTCATGTATTTAATCTATGAATGACTTTTTACTTGGATGTTTATTTGCTGTTGTTGTAATTTAATTATGTTTTATGACTGGAGAGAATGTGTGATGAGTGTGCTTTGCACCACAAAACATTCCTCGTGCGATTGTATTGACACTTGGCAATAAAGTTGTATTGTTTTGTATTGTATCTCTTCGTGTGATGTCTGTTTTACGTGATACCCCCTTCCAAGAAACCCATACCCTTACCTGCCCTTGGTTTGTGTTGAATGGAATTTCGGTGGAGATATAGGTCGTAGCTGCTGACGTCACTTGCACCAGCTGACGCTCGTCTACGTCAATAACATGCAACGTCACAAGGATTGATGACGAAAGCGGGGTATTTCCGTCGTCTCGTACCGTGATCACAGCCTCCATCTGAAAATACATTGTCATGGAAACTTCATCCAATTGTACAATAAACGGCTTCATATAATATATGTCAATGTTGTCTGCTTTTGGTATACTCATATTATGAGTTAGGGTTATATGAGTTAAGTCATATTATGAGTATACCAAACGCAGACAACTTTGATTTTGTTATCTCCATCAAGCGTGACTGAGAGTCAACATTCTTTTATATTTCTAACGTATTTCTGAATATTTCTATGCTGTCTTTTGCCTTTTTATAACAGATCTAGGGAAATGTACTCACCTATACAACGAAACACAAGGAAACAAGGAAACACAAGCGCTTTCGACAGAAGAAAAAAAAATCAGGTGCAAGAAGATAGATAGATAATAATAAAAGAAGAAGGAAGCAAAGAAGAAGACAAAAAGGAGCTGATGTAAAACAATGTTAAGAATGTATACGTAGATCAAAATTAAAAACGACGTCATCAAATGACGAAAATTAGGAGGAGAAATTTGCCTTTTTGTATAATGTACAGGGTAATCAAGTAAGCGTTAACTGTCAAGTAGGTAAACCCCCATAGTCAGGTCGAACACTGAAAGCATGACAGAGTCAACATTGTTTTATGTTTCTAGCATTTCGTATAACATACAGGCATGTGATTAACTGAACTTCAACTGTCAAGTAGGTAAACTTTCAAATCAGGTCGAACACTGCAAGCGTGACTGAGAGTCAACATTCTTTTATATATCTAACGTATTTCTGAATATATATCTATGCTATCTTTTTGCTTTCTGTATAATCTACAGGTAGCCTATATAATTAACTGAACCAACACACAAGGGAGTTAATTAGCGCTTGAAATACGTAACACATGTACAACAACAAAGACCTGAGTTGCCTACAGTACCTCTCACCTGGCATGCGTGTAAATACAAGGTACATAAACTCCACCAGAGGTACAACCTCAATTAATTAACTAATAACTGAACGTTAAGTGGCAAGTAGGTAAACCAGAGGTACATCCTCAGTTAATTACGTCCGTTACAAAAATGCGCGCGCACGCACACGCACACACGCACGCGCTAAAATATTAACATCATCTTTATTACAAGTTCCTTTTATGTTCGCCTTGTCGTTGATCAAATTGATGTTTGTGACGTCATTTATGTAAGATTCGGGGCGCGCTAATATAAGTATTTTTGCTTGCTGCGCGGCCCAACTGTTATGTTGTTAATGTATTGTTCCACGTGAAATAAATGCTGTTTAACTCAAGTAGGTAATCTTTCCTAGTCAATCGAACACTGCAAGCAGGACAACGTACGTACGTCTCTTCAGCGTTACGGTTACGCGCTGCAACTCACCTGTTGAAGAGCCTCGTAGTCAGGCGAAGCGAGCAGCACGATGTCACCCTGTCCGCTGACACTCAGCATGCCAGCGGCAGTGGCTGACTGCACCTCGTACAGCAGCTCTCCGTTGGTGACGGGGTCGTCGGCGTCGTGCGCCGTCAGCGACCACAGCGTGTGGCCCACTGGCGTGTTCTCCGCCACGAACAGGACGAGGGAAGGGCCGTCGTCGAACTCAGGGGCGTTGTCGTTGACGTCCGTTACATTCACCTGCCAGTGCAGAGGATTATTCACGCTACATTTCGTTCTGTAGTAGTAGTAGTAGTAGTAGTGGTAGTAGTAGCAGCAACAGTAGTAACATTAGCAGTAGTAGCAGTAGCAACAGTAGCAGTAGCAGCAGCAGCAGCAGCAGCAGTAGTAGTAGTAATAGCAGTAGCATTAGCAGTAGCAGTAGTAGTAGCAGTAGTAGTAGCAGTACTTCATTGTTTTTTGCGGGAAATTTCGGTCGCTTTTACGTGTAAACTGCCAAGAAACGGCCTGGACTCGAGCGCATCCGCAGTCTACAAAGGGCATGAAGTTGATCTATTATTGATAATGTGATTGTTGAACACGATTAGATAGCTAGAGCACTATCACTATCTAGCTACGTTCGAACTGTGTATTGTACGACTTTAACCCTCTGAGTGACGATCAGCCTATAATGCGGCCTTAGATTATTTGCATCCACAGAATCTTGTAGTCAAAAATAACGGATGACTTCCTGTTCAACCATTCCGCCAACAGCTTGGCCTGGTATCAAGACCAAGCAGCTGTGCTATCTGCCTTGTCACCCCCTTACCCACACCGCCTTTCCCACCAGCTCGTCATGACTCCCTACCCCCCACCCCGATGATGATATATATATATATATATATATATATATATATATATATATATATATATATATATATATATATATATATATATATATATATATACTAGAGAGGAGAGAGAGAGAGAGAGAGAGAGAGAGAGAGTTGAAGCCCTTACCAGGACCAATCTCTGTATGTCTCCACCGCCCGCAGTCTCCACATTGACGAGGAGCTCAAAGGCGCGGTAAACCTCGTAGTCCAGCGCCTTGACCACTCGCAGCTGCCCCGTGCCGTCAGCCTGCAGCACCACGTCAAAGCTGACCTCGTAGTTGCCGGACACGATGACGTAGGCGGTGGCCAGCGAGGCAGGAGACGGGTCGAGGGTCGCCACCAGCGTGTCCCGGGCAACGTCTTCGGCCACCGCCACGCTCAGGACCTGGAGGGAGGGAGTGGAGACGGAGGAGGCGAGGGGCGGGGAGATGAAGACGGCGACGGGGATGGCGGTGCTGAGGGGCGGCGTCCCGTGGTCGAAGGCCGTCACGGTCAGCGTCAGCGTGTTCCGGAGCGGCCAGCAGCGAGGCCCGTGTCGTCAGCTGTCCGCTGCTGCTGTCCACGAAGAAGAGCCCTTCGGCGTTGCCTGCGTGCGTGGACCAGGGTGTTGTGTGATTAATTTAACGAAAGAGTTTATTGTGAGAGGTCCGGTAGTAGAGGAGCACGTCGTGCTTAACGGGGTCTGACAGAGCATCATGGACCCTGCTGCCATGATTTCAAACCTTGATAGCAACATTGAATACCGAATCAGCAAAAAAAGGAGTTAATTAGTGTTCAAAGACGTCATACAAACACGTATAACAACAAAGACCGGAGTAGCCTACGGTAACTCAAGTGGCATGAGAGTTAATGCAAGGTACATAAACTCCACCAAAAGTACATCCTCGTATACTGAATTCTGAGCTTTGCTTGTAAGATAACACGCTCTCTCTCTCTCTCTCTCCTCTCTCTCTCTCTCTCTTCTCTCTCTCTCTCTCTCTCTCTCTCTCTCTCTCTCTCTCTCTCTCCCTCCTCACCACTACACACACACCACCAGCTACACAACACACACACAACTACACACACACACACACACACACACACACACACACCAACACACACCACACACCACACCACACCACAACAACAACACCACAACACACCAACAACAACAACAACAACAACGACAGAAAGATACAGACAAACAGAAGGGGAAAACCTTACCGGCCGTGATGGCGTACATGATGAGGGCATTGTCCCCTACATCATCATCCGAGGCGTTGAACACGAACAGCTCTGAGCCAGGGGCCGCCGCTCTGTCCACAGCCACATCGAGGGTCCCCTCCACCGTGAAAACCGGGGCGTGGTCGTTGATGTCAATCACGTTCACTATGACGCTGGTGGTTGACGTCAGTGGCACAGCGCCTCCGTCCGCAGCCTGCATCTCCAGAACAAACTGCGGAATCAACGTCGCGTCAATGTCCGCGTTCAGAACAAAAGCCCCCGTTGTTTCGTCGAGAGAGAAGGCGTTGCCGGAGTTACCGGAGAGGAGAGAGTAGGTCACCTCTCCACCTTCGTCCGAATCCGAATCCACCGCCAGAAACACGGCCAGCGTCGCGCCCGGAAGAGTGTTCTCGTACACGCTGAACGTGTAAGGAGTTCCCTGAAACTGGGGCTCGTGATCGTTGACGTCACGAACACTGAGGACGACTGACGCCACGCCGGACCGCGCAGGAGTGCCGCTGTCCGTCGCCGTCACCAGGCACGCGTGGGAGCTGGCGTCGTTGTAGTTCAGCTTCTGCTTGACGCTCATCTCCCCGGTGTCGGGATCGATGACGAAGGAGGAATCACATCCTGACAGGAGGAGCGAGAAGTCTCCGAAGACGCCAGCGTCATCGTCCGAGAAGACCACGGATCCCAGGGGCGTGCCAGGGAGGACATCCTCGTCCACGAGGAAGCTGAAGACGGCGGAGGCAGGTCTCGGGGCGTTGTCGTTGAGGTTGATCACGTTCACAGTGACTGTGACGCTGTCTTTCACGCCTGGGTCGTCCCTGTTCTGCGCGTCCACCGCCAGCGTGTGCGCGCTCTGTGCTTCGTAGTCGATGTGGGCGGCCACACGCAGCACCCCCGTGTCCTCGTCAACGGAGAACAGGCCTTGGTCGTTGCCTGCACGTATGACGTAACGGAGTGTGCCGTTTTCGCCTTCTGTGGCACCAAAGGCCGTGCCGTCTAGATCACAGAGGACTGTGTTCACGGCAGTGTTCTCCTCCACGGTCACGGTCTTGGTACTGTTTGCAAACTTTGGGAGAGCGGTGGCGGGCAGCACTTCGATTCGCACGGCAGCCTCCGTGTAACGCTGGAGAGAAGGGAAAAAAATCACTCACTGGTCTATAAAGGAAAAGCTGAAAAGCTAGGCAAGTCTGGTATGAAGACAACGTATGTATTCAAAGAACAGATAACAAATCATGTTAAAAAGGAAAAAAGAAAAAAGCTCAGCAGGAGTTGTGTATTTTAGTCGGAAATGCCGTCTACAACTATGTTTGCTGTTTCAAGTGGTTGACTATGATTATAATGATCATTGATTGTGCGGTTTGCCTGTGTGTTGTCCGTCAAAAGTACCTGTAGGTATGTTTGATGGAGAAATCGCTATATGTACCTAGAGTTAAATGTAAACGTAGACTGACTGCAGGTGTGATATGAATACTGTTTTTGTTAGAATGTATCGTTTTCAAAACTATGGGCATTTTATATAATTCAATACACGCGGTCAGTAAGTATGTGTTAAATATTACTACCATTAACAAAAATGTGTGACAAAACATGCGAAAAGTCGCTCTGGAGAACCAGAGCTGATTAGGCAATTTTAGAATTGTTTTGAATTGTTACAATGTGGAAGTAAAATGAAAATAATAAAAAAGCAAGCAAACAAAAAAAAACACACACACACACACACACACCACCCACACACACACACACACACACACAACACACACCACAACCACACACACACACACACGCAACACCACCACACACACACACACACACACACACACACACACACACACACACACCACACACACACACACCACACACACACACACACACACACACACACACACACACACCACACACACCAACACGCACACACGCACACACCACGCACACACACACACACAACCACACACACACCACGACCACACACACACACACACACAACACACACACACACACACACACACACACACACACACACACACACACACACACAACACACACCACACACACACGCACGCACACACACACACACACACACACACACGAACAAGGACACAAGATGCTCACGTAGATATCGGAAGCGCCGCCGACTCTATGAGCTCTGAGGGTCAGTATGAACTCCCTCGTCTCTCCATAGCTGACAGTCTTCGCTGTTTTCACCGTAACACCTTCCACGGTGAAATACCCCGCGCCGTTCCCTGACACGACTCTGACGGTGAAGTCAGCGTTGCCACCGATGTCGTCATCCGTGACAGTGACTTGCCCCACAGTGACGTCAGCAGCTGTACCGTGTGGCACTTGAAACTCGTAGACGCTGCTGGAGAACACAGGATCGTTGTCGTCTGCGTCTTCCACCTGTACCTTTAAGTGAGAAAAATGTGTGACGATACATATGAAGTTTTGCCATTTGTGTGTTTTGATCTTATATGAAGATTTTGGAACTGGGAGGAAAAATCACTGGTTTACGTATTTATTAAACCAGAAAAAAAGAGGAATATTTCTATCATCTTAATCTAAATTGGAACATTTCCTATCTCTATCAGCCTTTTAGACGTCTAAGAACAAGTGGAACATTTCCTATTTCTATCAGCCTGTCTAGCTGTCTAAGAATACCGTTTCGTATGCTGTGCTGTATTGTATCTGTACCGTAATGCACCCATATACAATTACTGACCAACCTCTACAACCACGTCAGCCGTACTACAACCAGGACCTCTCCAGCCAGGACTGTGCTGCATTGTATCTGTACTATAATGCACACGTATACAATTCCTAACCAACCTCTACAGCAAGGAGAGCCAGGACCTCTCCAGCCAGGACTGTGCTGCATTGTATCTGTACTGCAATGCACACGTATACAATTCCTAACCAACCTCTACAGCCAAGACAGCCGTAGCCCCCTTGTCGTTGATGGCCTCAAAGTGCAGCTGATAGGCAGCCACGGCCTCCCTGTCCAGACGGGACTGCAGCACGACCTCCCCGCTGTCCGGGAGGACCAGGAAGGGCAGGTCCGTGTCCGTCAGCGAGTAGCCGATGACGTCAGGCAGGTCATCGTCGCTGGCCTGCAGGACGAAGAGGACGAGGCCCGGTGGGAAGGTCTCGCTGACCGTGATGGTGCCAGAGCCCGTCAGGAACTGCGGAGGATACTCGTCGGCGTTCACAACTTCCACCTGGAGGATAGGAGATTCAAATAGAATCATCATCATCATCATCATCATCATCAATCATCATAATAATAATAATGTACAGTCATCGTGCGCTCATCAACCCCCTGAGCGCTCACATGATACATATTAACCTAAATACAATATTCTATACACACGTAGAGCACAGTCCTAACAAAATTATTTACATAAGGTATTAAATGGAAACACCACACAGACCACCCACACGCACGCACGCACGCATGCACGACTGCACACACGCACACACAACAACGCACGCCACCCACCCACGCACACCACACACACACACACACACACACACACACACACACACACACACACACACACACACTGACTGTAGCAGAAACCGGGTATTGATATTACTTGGGGCGGAAATATTATGAGAAGAGGAAGGTTTTCAGTTTGGATTTAAAAGATGACAGGGTTGAGCAATGTCTAAGGTCATGTGGGGGTGAAAAGATCTAAATCAAGTTCCTTTTGTTGTTGTTGTTGTTGCTGCTGCTGTTGCTGTGCTGCTTCAAGTTTTGACTTATCTTTGGCAGTGCAATCGCCTTGATACAACCGTACCGGATGACTGGATGCAAAACATCAAGTTACTTACTTGGCATTGTAAATCTCATCGATCTCTAAATGGTTGTGATGTTATTTCAAACAGTTACGGACATCGGTCGTTTATTTATTTATATATTTTTTTTAAATGGGTGGTTGCAAAAGCTGTTGTGTTTTTCTGTTTTTTAAATTTGAAAAAAAAGTCAAAATTAATTTCCCTAACAAATGACACAGGAATGAGATTAGTGTCCTTTCGACGCGCCCCATTTTAGTTGGGGAAAAAAAACCACCACACACACACACACACACAAACACACCCAAAACACACCCCACACCCCCACACACACACACACACACACACACACACACGCCACACCGCACACACAAACTCACACACACCCTAACCACACACACACACACACACACACCGCACCAAACAACACACACACCCAAACCCCCACACACACAAAACCCCACCCACACACACACACACACACACACACACACCACCCCACACACCAACCCCCCACGCCCCACACACACACAACTCACACACACACACCAAACCACACACACACAAAAACACACACACACACACACACACCAAAACACAAACCCCCACACACCAAAAACCCCACACGCACACACCACCCCACACCACCACACACACAACACACACCCCACACACACACCACAACACACACACACACACACCACACACTAAACGTTACAAACACTTACGACACGTCGTATTTATTTATACATCAATGGTTCAAATGTCTGTTTAACAAAAAACAAAATTATGATTACCCTAACCAGTGACAGGCAGAGAGAGATTACATAGTCTTTTAAAATTGACGCGTGTTTATGCCCAAAAAAAGTAACACACCACACACACACACACACACACCACAAAACACACACACACACACACACACACACACACACACACACACACACACACTAAACACACACACACACACACACACACACACACACACACACAAGTAGCCAACCACACACATACACAACCACACAAACAACACCACAACACAACGCACGCACACACAACACACACACACACACACACACACACACACACACACACACACACACACACACACACAC
>JABMCL010001585.1:207500-210000 GCA_018857735.1 Alviniconcha marisindica
CATAACAAGGAGCCAAGTTATGTCTAATGCAAACTGTTCGGTCTGAAATACAGATGCCCGACAAACAGCTCTCGATCCGTATGTTTCTGAACAAGAACATTTCACAACAGAGAAAGTTTAACACTGTGAACAAATAAAATTTTCGCTAGAATATTTTTCTCTCCAAAAAACTGGTGGAAAACTATAACTTTGCCAAACAAAATATCTCTGGAAATTCAAGTAAATGAGTATCTGGTTCAAAACACAAGAAAACAAATTAAAACAAACAAAACGTTCAATCGAATCGTTACTAACGAACACAGAATTAAGACGTGCCTTCGTCATAGGCCGACTTCTGGAAGACAGGCTTGATGTCATCGGCGTCGGTGATGACGACGCGGACGGTGGCGGTGGCGATGTTGGCGGGCGAGCCGTTGTCGCGGATCCGAACCCGCAGGTCGTGTTCTCGAGGCATGCTGGCATCGTCCCAGTCCTGCTGCTTCAGCAACGTGATCTTCCCATCCATCTTCGATACTTTCAATGCTGTCGATTCTGCACGTGCAAGGTAAGTTAGTCCGCTGGTGCTGTGAGCCCAGTCAACCACATGTTTTTGGTTGAGCTATGTTGTTTTTGTGTCCAGTGCTTGGGAGAATGTTGGCATGACAATCAGTTTGCATGTTGTGTTTTGTCCTAATAAAGAACGTCCTTTTAAACTTTTTATGTGTTTGGATCGTAGATATTGATTGAATAGCCAAATGAAGCCCGCAGATGGAACTATTTGCACGTTTTCTGCGTTTTCGGGTTCGGTTCCCCTTTAAATACTCATTAACTTTAACTGCCAGAGCAGCTACCATTCTTGTTGGATCACACAGTAAATTAAATGCTTAAATGGAGTTTTCTTATCTGAAAGTAAAAAGACTCGCAACAAAATCATCATTACTGATGCTGTCGTTATAGTTTTCAATGCGTGCTTTCAGCGGCGTTTCACTTTGCTTGATATTAGTTGTTGATACTGCTACAATTTTATGCACGCTGGTGTTTCGGCAATGGCGGGAGGGAGGGGGTCAGGGGGGGGAGAGGTGGGTGAGACGATTTGGATTGCTACGTCATGTCGACTGTACAGGGTCATATGGGAACAAGAGAGAGGAGGTGGGGGGGGGGGGGGCTGCAGACAAACAGACAGACAGACAGAGAAACAAAAAGACGCGCGGGAGAAAAACAGTGATAAGAAGGGGTTGGACAAAAAAAGCAAAAAAAGATGCGACAATATGAATGCGTGTCAGTACTGACTGTCCAGAGCTTGAAACCGCAACGCCCCGTTGCTCCCCGCATCTACGTCATCGCAGTTCATCGTCATCACTACAGATTTTGCTGCTGTTGCTTCCGTCACCTCGACCGTCATCACACTCGTCTCGCACGACTGTGGCAGAATAAACCATACATAGCAAATGACAATCTGAGCACAGTGACGAAATCGAACAACCACAATGCTTTTTTTTTTTATTTTATTACTCTCTCTCTCTCTCTCTCTCTCTCTCTCTCTCTCTCTCTCTCTCTCTCTCTCTCTCTCTCTCTCTCTCTCTCTCTCTCTCTCTCGTCCAGTCCCCGAAAGGTGGAAATTTGGCCTCCTCCCTTTCACATGTTGACATCATCGTTATTCTTAAGTGTTGTCCGCTATTAAAAATTTTAAAGTGCTGTAGAGGAGACTCTATTTGTTTACTTTGCTCTTTTGTTTATATATGTATCTACGTATTGTATACATAATGAACAGAGATCAAATCACACAAGAGGTCTAGAGCAAATATATTTTCATGAGACACGAGAGATTTAAAAAAAATGAAAAATGAATGACTGCTAGGGTTCTAAAACAAGATCCAAACATATCTGTTGTTTAAGTCTTGTTTTGTCGCTTGACGAAGGGGATTACCCCGAAAATTTGCAGTTTATGTGTCTATGTCATAACAAATAAGTGTTCACGAGAGAAGAGTTTCCACACAGTTTTGCCCTGTCCTAATAAAAGACAGCCATTCTGTATTTCAAATTCGTCTTGATTTTTTTTTCTTTGACCACTGGTCGTAATGGTTCTGTCTCCGATTACTCGTCGATATATTCAGTTTTCTTTGCTGTCATTCGTTCCCGACTGTATCTCATGCAAGCTTCAGAACTGAGAAGATCAGCTGGGTTCTGACATCTATGCATACCCGTCTGAAGATGTATCGAAAATACACATTAATTTTCTCTAATTAGACAGATCAACATTGTCCTCACCGGTCCCATGTCGTTTTCGTCTATGACCAACACTTTGACTTTCATCACAGAGCTTTCTAAAGGCGTATCTGGGTCAAGGTCATAGGCGATAATCTTCAGCGAATGACGCTTTTTGTCTTCGTAGTCAATGAGCCCGTTGATGTACAGGTCGCAGGAATAGGGGTCGAGGTAAAATAGTCCATACTTATCGCCTCCTGAAACAGCGAGGTAATCATGTATTAGTTGCTAAACAAGACAAAGAGAGACAGACAGA
>JABMCL010001585.1:220000-245000 GCA_018857735.1 Alviniconcha marisindica
TCCCTCTCTCTCTCTCTCTCTCTCTCTCTCTCTCTCTCTCTCTCTCTGTCTGTCTGTCTGTCTGTCTGTCTGTCTGTCTGTCTGTCTGTCTCTCTCTCTCTCTCTCTCTCTCTCTCTCTCTCTCTCTCTCTCTCTCTCTCTCTCTCTCTCTCTCTCTCTCTCTCTCTCTCTCTCTCTCTCTCTCTCTCTCTCTCTCTCTCTCTTCCTCGAGTAAGCGAGTTTTGACAACAAAGACTTATTTAGTCATCTACGCCTGAGATGCTGTAGATTACTGTTCCGGGTTAGACAGTATACAGCCAAAGACATCACGCCACCGATCGCCTCTGGAGGAGAGAGGCGTCGGAGAGAGACTTCGCTAGACGATCTTCCTTGAAAAGCCATCGTCAGTCAAACGAGCATCGGAACACAGCACACAACGGGGTTAATTAGAGCTCGAAATACTCAACACAAACACGACAACAACAAAGACCTGAGTCGCCTGCGGTAACTCTCACCTGGCATGCGTGTAAATACAAGGTACATAAACTCCACCAGAGGTACGTCCTCTAACATTGGAACTGTTTCAAAGGCAACGTTGGGGAAACTTTTGAGAGACGGGTGGAGCACACATGGGTTTTCCCGAGCGTATAGATACCATCCTGAACTGAAGTAAACTGATCTGAACAGAGAGTAATCGGCGGGCTTTGCTTTTTGCTCCTGATAGATTCCCTCTATGCTCCCAGTGACAGGCGAAAAAATAACAACTGCTCGACGACGAAAGGGCGAGAACGGACCATAGTCAATCAGACTAACATTCAAACTGTCTCACAGGCAACAAGTATAGCAAGTAATGTCTCAAGCTCAAAGTAACAATTATAGCGAAGAATGTCTCAAGCTCATCACTCAACATTTCAGATCATCTGCCTACAGAAAGTGTCTATAATCAGACTTGTTATTTGATACATGCAAATAGACAAGCATCAAAGTGTGACACCATGATCTTTGTAGCCTACCAGTGATGCTAAAGACGTGTTGGCCGCTAGGTGAGCTGTCGCTGTCACCGTCAGACACAGAGCACGTGAGAATCGTTGTTCCTGTCGCTGTATCCTCTGTCACCGCCACTGGAGAGACCGGCACATTGGTAAAAACCTGCAACATGAATGCAATGTCAGCACTAAGAGAACAAACAAACAAACGAACAAATCACTAAACGACAACAGTGCAACGCTACCTCATATTAACGCAATTTCTATCAAACACAATTAATAAATCCAACGAAAATAATATGCCAGCTTGAAAATAAAATTTAAAAATGATTAAAATCAGCATTCTTTTCAACCTTCTGTGTGTTTGGGTCGTGTTTCAGAACACTAGCAGTCAACCTTCTTTCATGTTCTTTTCTTTCCACGTTGATTAAGTGCTGACATTATGTCACAGCTTACCGGGGAGTATTCGTTGACATCAGTGACCCAGATGGACAGTGTCATGCTGGAGGTCAAGGGGTTATTAGGGTCGAGGTCGTCGGCGATCAGTTTGAGAGAATAGGAGGTGGTGGTTTCATAGTCCAACTGTGAGGTCAAGGTCACTTCGCACAAATCGGAGGTCAAGCTGAATGCGTTGTCGACGTTGCCTTCTGCACATACAGTTTCACAAGAAATAACTGTATGAGTATTTTGTGTTTTGTCGATCGTAGTATGATAGCACATGACAGTATATTACATTGTTAACCTGTTAATGCTATTGTGAACGTGTGTATGATTATGAATGCTCTCAGCACCATGCCTCATTCCATCTGCGTGTACGCTTTACTTAACACGTGGCAATCAAAAGATGCCTTGTAAACAAAAAGTAGCTGCATTAAGGCCGTGTGCTAAAAGCGAACACTCAAGCTGGCCTAAGGATATTACTATGAATGTGGCAAATAATAATGTTGCTGATGTTGTTGATGCCCTTTTTAGTGTGTGTGTGTGTGTGTGTGTGTGTGTGTGTGTGTGTGTGTGTGTGTGTGTGTGTGTGTGTGTGTGTGTGTGTGTGTGTGTTAAATTAGTGAACTTTTAGTAATCGGTTGCATTGCCCTGCGAGGGATGATTTAAGTCTTTGGACTTGCACTGTAATTGCAGCACTGTAATTGCTTACCCTGGATGATGGAGCAGATGATGACAGCACTGTAGTTGCTTACCTTGGATGATGGAGTAGATGATGACAGCACTGTAATTGCTTACCCTGGATGATGGAGTAGCTCATGGCAGCACTGTAATTGCTTACCCTGGATGATGGAGTATATGATGACAGCACTGTAATTGCTTACCCTAGATAATGGAGTAGATGATGACAGCACTGTAATTGCTTACCCTGGATGATGGAGTAGATGATGACAGCACTGTAATTGCCTACCCTGGATGATGGAGTAGATGATGACAGCACTGTAACTGCTTACCCTGGATGATGGAGTGGATGATGACAGCACTGTAATTGCTTACCCTAGATGATGGAGTAGATGATGACAGCACTGTAATTGCTTACCCTGGATGGTGGAGTGGATGATGACAGCACTGTAATTGCTTACCCTGGATGATGGAATATATGATGACAGCACTGTAATTGCTTACCCTGGATGAAGTAGGTGGTGGCAGCACTTTAAGTGCTTAACTTGGATAATATAATAGATATGGCTGCATTGTAATTGCTTACTTCGGTAATGGAGCAGAGGATGGCAGCACTGTTAATTGTTTACCTTGAATACAGTAGGTGACGGAAGCACTGTAATTGCGTAACCTGGGTGATGGAGTAGGTGATGGCAACACTGCAATTCCTTACCCTGGATACGGTAGGTGATGACAGCATAGTATTTGCTTACCCTGGATGTATTAGATGATGGCAGCACTGTAATCGCTTACCCTGGATGATGGAGTACGTGACTGCAGCGCAGGAAATACCTACCATGGATGATGGAGTACGTGATGGCAGCACAGTAATTGCTTACCCTGGGTGGTGGAGTAGGTGATGGCAACACTGTAACTGTTTACCCTGCATGATGGAGTATATGATGAAAGTGCTGTAACTGCTTACCCTGCATGATGGAGTATATGATGAAAGTACTGTAACTACTTACCCTGCATGATGGAGTATATGATGAAAGTATTGTATCTGCTTACCCTCGGGTGGGAATTGGGAAGTTTATATGGGGTGAAAGTACCGTAACTGCTTACCATGCATGATGGAGTATATGACGGAAGCACTGTAACTGTTTACCCTGCATGATGGAGTATATGATGAAAGTACTGTTACTGTTTACCCTACATGGTGGAGTATATGACGGAAGCACTGTAACTGTTTACCCTGCATGATGGAGTATATGATGAAAGTACTGTTACTGTTTACCCTACATGGTGGAGTATATGATGAAAGTACTGTAACTGTTTACCCTGCATGATGGAGTATATGATGAAAGTACTGTAACAGTTTACCCTGCATGATGGAGTATATGATGAAAGTACCGTAACTGCTTACCATGCATGATGGAGTATATGACGGAAGCACTGTAACTGTTTACCCTGCATGATGGAGTATATGATGAAAGTACTGTTACTGTTTACCCTACATGGTGGAGTATATGATGAAAGTACTGTAATTGCTTACCCTGCATGATGGAGTATATGATGAAAGTACTGTAACTGCTTACCCTGCATGATGGAGTATATGATGAAAGTACTGTAACTGCTTACCCTGCATGATGGAGTATATGATGAAAGTACTGTAACTGTTTACCCTGCATGATGGAGTATATGATGAAAGTACTGTAACAGTTTACCCTGCATGATGGGGTATATGATGAAAGTACTGTAACTGTTTACCCTGCATGATGGAGTATATTAGGAAAGTACTGTAACTGTTTACCCTGCATGATGGAGTATATGATGGAAGTACTGTAACTGTTTACCCTGCATGATGGAATATATGATGGAAGCACTGTAATCACTTACCCTGGATGAAGTAGATGATCGCGGCACTGTAATCAATTACCCTGGATGGAGTAGGTGATGGGGTTACTGTAATCACTTACCCTGAATGGAGTAGCTGATGACAGCACTGTCGCTATCCGTTGCTACACATTGAAACAATAGCACGCCTGTTCCCGTCTCCTCCGATACAAAGATCGTCTCCGTGGTATTGTGGGTGAACACCTGCAAGTTCACAAAACTGTCATTATTTGTTTTTGTTGCCTGTTTGGTTAGGAATCACATCCACTATTGATATCCCTCTCAGTATATAAATTTAAAACACGGCCGATAACGATTTAAATTTTACTGTCCCCTGTTGTTGGAAGGGCTGCTATTTCACAACCCTACACTTAGGAAACCAGCCATAATTCAATGGAGTAAGTAAGTAACTTATGTTTCACACACGGTCAACCAGTACGGTTATATTTGGGCGAATAATTACATTGAAGAATTCCCTGAAACAGTAGTCTGTAAAACACGGCCCACTTGACCTTTGTGATTTTATTGTACTATTGAAAGTAATAATAATAATAATAGTGGACATTTCTATGGCGCATGATCCCTAGCAAGATCTAGGGCACAATGCGCTATACAAAAAGCTGCAGAAAAATGTATAAACACATACAATGGACAAAATAAAAAAGGTTTCAGGTCATACGACCGTCAACCACGCAAGAATTTACATAAAGCAATTTCATTAAATAAACCAAAGTTCTCGGTTACTAAACATGACCAAACTCTGATTTTAGCACACATGTATGATACAAGTAGAGATACTGCAAATACAAAAAAGTCGAGGTCAGGGCTTAGGCATTAATATGTACGTGACTTGTAGGTACTCGGGAAGAATGCCATATTTTAATACCGCTTGAATTGTGTAAGTGGCCCCAACTATACATATTCATGAACCGCATTCTTGACAATTAGTACAAAAACTGCGTTTGCTTGAATTCCGTGCTTTGCTCTCTCTAAGAGGCAATTCTTGTTCAGTCAGAAATATTACACCTCACGTGTACACCTCTTTAACGCCTTTTTATCCTTTGTGTTCCGGCGGCCTTTGTGTTCCCGAATACTACTGAATTGGATTTGGCCGTTTGACCCTCGTCGTTTTATTCATTCTTCTTCTCCCACGGTCATCTGGCGATCATACCTTAGTGCTGCTACCTGTTCATGCATGCGAAGCAGTTTGCACTTGCATGTCCTCGAACTTGATTCGCGGTTACTCAACGTATCCGTTATTGTCCCACGGTTACTCGGTGCACATAGTCTAGTGCTGCTGCTTCCGTCTCCTAGTGCCAAGCGTTTAACACTCTAGGTCTTCACGCTAGACCCACGATTAGGCTAATATATAACGACCTGATGCCAGTTATAATTCGCCTTGGCTTGGGCTGTGTGTTGACAGCACATTGACATCAGCAGGAACACCAGGTGGATAGATAAATGACGTTTTTGCCCAGTATACCATGACTGTTTTATTCACCCGCTAGCACCACACACACGCGCACGCACACGCACGAACACGCACGCACGCACGCACACGCACGCACACTCACTCACGCACGCACATACACATGCACGCACGAGCGCACAATTGCACTTTCGTGGACATTTATACTCCAGCAAATGTTATAATGTGATAGTATACAAGTTAACACATATACAATCTATTACCCATAAATTATACTGATTATAAATAGCGCATTCATGCACCGCCGCTCCCAACACGCACAACACACACACACACACACACACACACACACACACACACACACACACACACACACACACACACAACACACACACACACACACACACACACACAACACAACACACACACCACACATCACACACACACATCATCACCACCACCACCACCACCACACCACAACAACAACAACAACAACAATATCTCACACACACACACACACACACACACACACACACACACACACACACACACACACACCACACACACACACACACACACACACACACACACACACACACACTTGACAGGGACTGTAAAACATGCAACTGTCGTGCTGCACAAGGCGTCAGAAGTTCCTACCGGAGCATTCTCGTTGGCGTCGAGCACCTGCACGGTGAAGGTGCCAGTTGCCGATCTCGGGCTCACTGGATCCAGGTCTTTGACCTCAATGATGACGTCATACTCAGCAGCGGTCTCGTAGTCAAGCTGCTGGGCCACCGTGACATCACACGTGTTGCTGTCGATGGAAAAACTGCCGGAACCGTTTCCACCTGAATAGCAATCGCAGTTCCATCAGTTCTTAGTCCATTTTTGGGGGGCTAAAACAAAATCACTGAATGCCTCCATGCATTCATTGTGTATCATATCAGTCAGAAGATCATAATCTCTGCAGCAGTTTTGTTTACAAACATGACTTTTTGTGCTTATTCATTTGGTTTGTTTGGTTGACTGGTTGATTTCTTGTTTGCTTCACAACCGCCCCCCCCCCTCCCCCTCCCCCACACACACACACACAATTTTTTGTTTGTTTGTTTGTTTTTGTTAGTTTTTTGTTTGCATGTTTGTTTGTTTGGTTGGTTGTGTTTGTTTAATCTGTTATAATTATTTACTTTTTACTTTTTTCTTTCTTTCTTTCATTTTTGTTTTTGTTTTTTTGTTTTTTGTTGGGTGCACGGGGTCTCTTTAAGTGCTGTAGTTCCCTTTCTACTTTACTCTCGTAAAGCTTTACATTATTACAGACGCTAGCTGCACTGACCCACAATAGAGAAGCGGAGCGTGGCAGCCAGTCCTGTGTCGTCATCAGTGGCCTGACACCTGAATACGTCATCGCCCACAGCGGCCAGTTCACTGACAGTGAAGGTTGTTGGCTGGACCCCGAAACTGGGGCTGTTCAAATTCTGCCCGTCTGCAAAGGCATTGAGACAAGCAGGCACTCCTTTCAAATGTCTAGAGCAATAATAATGTAAATTTCCACAGAGACAAAAGCCTGTCAACGAATTTGACTGCCCAGCGCGTCCACAGAGAAGTATGAGAAAAACAGTGACAACGAGGCAAATAAAAGTATGATACAACATCAGAGAGAAAAGTTAAGAAATACATATACATATCATTACATTCATATATTCATTCGTTCAGGGGAGGTGTTGGGCGTGCTACGGGCAGAAAGAAAAAGAAAGCAGAACAAGAAAAATACGAGTTGTTTAGTATTTGCTTTTCAGTGTTATGTTGAAAGCACAGGGTCACCTCCCGACAAAAAAGAATTACAACAGCAGCAGAAGCAGAAACAACAACAACAAAACAAAAATAAATAGAAGAAATCATAAAGCGTATTTTCATTTGTTTTTCCTCGGATATTTTCTTGTTTTGATGTACCACTGAATAACTGTCTAGCTTTTGATTGCTTTGAGGAATTAAGGCACGTTTTACAAGTGCATTTGTTTGGTCCTATAAAAAGTCGTTCATTCTTATGAGGATTAGAATGAACGACTTTTTATAGGACCCAACAAATGCTTAAATCGATCAGATCAAAATACACAAAAGGTTAAAAACAAATGACATTAATTAGAAATCGATTAAGTCAATCAATCAATATAATTAAAATCAGCGCTTAAAAAAAATACTACTTTTGATTTGGTTGATCTTATTTCAGAAGGCTTACAGTCAAATTTCTTTCAGATTTATTTCCTTTAATCAGTCAATGAATTAACTATCAATCAGCCAAGACATCGATCAAAGAACGGGTCAGTATGACAGTCCTGTTATAAGACCAATCGATCAACAATAATCACATAAAACTGATACTAAAATACTAACTGAATAATACGAATAGGTCAACAACAAAAACAGATGACAAATATAGTCAAAAACAAATTGCACAAGAAGTCATAAAACCAAGGACAAGGACAGGAAACATATAAACGAGATATATGTAGTGTTTCGAAAAGAAACTAATGAATAAATACAAAATTTAAATGAATGCTAAACAGTTCATGAAACAACAAGCAATGAAATACCTGATGTATAATTAAGTAAAATGAAGGATACGAACGAACAACGGGGGTTTAAATAAATATTTAAAAAATGGAGAAAAACAACAACACATTTTCGCAGGAGAAAAGAACAGCAGCAACAACAATATCTTCTTTTTTTTCTTCTTCTTTTTTAAGGCAAAATTAAGCAAATGATCAAAAACACAAAACGTCCCTTACATAAACAGGAAAGAAAAAGAAACTGTAAAAAGAAAACAGTACTAACAAAGAAACCCAAACACACACACACACACACACACACACACACACACACACACACACACACACACACACACACACACACACACACACACACACACACACACACACACACACACACACACACAAACAAACAAACAAACAAACAAACAAACAAACAAATCAACAGAATTAAGCAAATGATCATCAACAACAAAACCCACACCCTCCACAAACCCAATAAAAACAGACCCAGCTTTAACCTTCCGGAGGGAAATGGTCTGGTTACATTAATTTTATATCAAGAACGCAGTGGTGAGAAAACGTTCACTTACAACAAAGTGAAATGAAGAGCACGGACAAGAAGACGCACATCGTCTTGCTTCCAACACATCGTAGGACGCCGACATCGTCACACGTGGACGCCATTGGAGTGTCGATCTCGATCCGCATCCCGAGAAACAGCCGTAACACTTCTTTAACGGCCTGGCCAATCGCCCCTCTTTCGTCTTCTTCTCTCTTTCACTTCGTCTTCTTTCTTTTCATTTTTTCCCCTCTGCCCTACCTGTTCTATTCGATGCCTCCTACATACTGTACGACTGGTGCCGTTGGAAAAGTCTGGTGTGACAGATAGCATTCAGACTTTTGTCCTCCAAGTCCGCATTTCGCGTTTGGTTTATTACTTCTCTCTTTGTGCGAATCGCGGCTTGTTGAAAGGTGATCCCTAGCATTGAGCAACGGGACCTCTTTTTTTTCTTTCTTTCTTTCTTTGTTTCTCTCCTTTTTTTCTTCTGTTTTTTTATTGCGGGTTTGTCCTTGTATCCAGGCAAGAATTACCGGCCAGAAAAACGCGTTAAAGCAGCCACTGGTATGCACTGTCAGTTCGCGAGGTGCCATCTTTCACTAGGAGAGTCATAGCGCGTCGTACGTGCGCTTAGCTCTTAGGTACATTATTTGTTAGGTCGGCACAGGCATTGTTAGGTCGGCACAGGCACGTTATATATCTATTCATGCCCTTGGAATCGTTTGTGGTCGGACTGAATCTTGTATCCACCCTTGGTAACCTAACATACAGCGGCATTGAAACCCAGCGCTGAGGTCATTGAAAGCGAATGTCTAAAAAGTGAGCTTGGCTGTAAAAGATTATGAACTGACGCTTAACCTGTCGCTTTCGTCATTCTCGATCACACACACACACACGCACGCACGCACGCACGCACGCACGCACGCACGCACGCACGCACGCACACGCACCACCACGCACGCACGCACGCACGCACGCACGAGCACGCACGCACGCACGCACGCACGCACGCACACACACACACACACACACACACACACACACACACACACACACACACACACACACACACACTGTCCTGTCCTGCCGATGAATTACGCCTCGTGTTTATTCCCTGATCCAGCAGATAAATATTCATGACTGGTCTTCACTCAAATAAAGCTGACAAAACGAACATGTCTGCGGAACCGCTAACAGGGCAAGGGGACAAAGCGGCGTGTCTTTAACCCCTTCACTGCCCCAGCCTGTAAGGTTTCCGGGCTGAAAATGCACGGACGTGCTTGCAAGCAGTATATTTTTCGCTCCTATAACATCTACTTACAATATTATGTGTTTCGATGAAAATCCTTTCAAACAACAGTGCGAAATATAAGGCAGACACAGTTAAGGGTTTCACATTTTGCACTTTTATTGGTCCTTTTCAAGTGATATCATGGCAGTGAAGGGGTTAAAAGTGTTACTGTGCGTTTTCTACAGCCCCCTGTTCACACACTTTCTGGATAAAAACAGTGTCCACAGAACCAACTGTTTGGGAACACGAATCAGCAGCAAGACCATTCATCGAACTACGAGAGCCTATAAGTATAGCTCCACCTCCATGTTCACACATCAGAGGGTAAGACTTTAGGCTGGTAAGCAAAAGGACTTCGGTTCGATTCCGCTTCGGTTCTCCTCTCTCTTCAAAAGTTGTGGTCTGTGGACACTGCCTTGTGACTTTGTCCCTCACGATTAATGAAACATGAAAATGGCTCTCATCGCTGCCGATCTTAATGCAGGATTCATTCTTATGGTGACTGTACCGATAGGTATATAATCTATAATCTTGCTCTTCCTCTACCTCTGTACCCCTTCCTCTTCTCCCCGTCCCCAATAAGCCTGGATTCTGTGGACGTTAAGCACCATGTTTACTTACTCACACAGCTTCTGGGTTCTGGTAGGTGGGTGGACTAGCTAGCTGCCTTGCTGCTGAGTCGTTTTCTCAACAGTTGGTCTCGTGAACATTGTCCTTGTGTCTTTTCTCCCCACGACTATTGAAAGAGCAAGTGGCTATATATACACACAGTGTTATTGCATTGCACTGGCAGGCTCGACCTCACCACCTTAGTATCTGTTGTTCTGGTGGTGGCAGCTAGTCTTGCTTGTTTTTGCGGGTCGGAGCTCTTGGGGAGAGCTATTCATAGGTAACGCCCCCACCCCCACCTCCCACCCCCATCTCTCTCTCTCTCTCTCTCTCTCTCTCTCTCTCTCTCTCTCTCTCTCTCTCTCTCTCTCTCTCTCTCTCTCTCTCTCTAATCTGAGAGAGTGAGGGTGGGGAAGAGAATAAAAGGGAGAAAAACAGACCAAAGAGAACATCGAACACAGTCCAAAACGTATCACAATTTAATTTTGTTCATAAAACACAGAAGTAGTATTGTATTTGCAGGAAAATATACACAGTCAAAAAGCAATGAAGAAACAGGAGAGAGAGAGAGAGAGAGAGAGAGAGAGAGAGAGAGAGAGAGAGAGAGAGAGAGAGAGAGAGAGAGAGAGAGAGAGAGAGAAGAAGGGAAGAAAAAAAAAAAAAAACTAAAGAGAGAGAAAAGGAAAGAGAAACAAAGAAGGTAGGAAACAAGAATTAATGATGCGGAACAAAACAAAAACATCTTCCACACGAAGTTAATGTCATATAAAGAAAGACAAAATTATTGTACATTTTACAGACAATAGTAACCGATAGCCCTTGATTAGGCTAGAATATCGCAAAAAGCGACAATATGCTAATATCCTCCACAGTTCTGTCGAACCTTTACAAGTTTAGCAAAAACAGTATAAAAATAAGTGAAAAAACAACAACTGAAAATATTGTTCAGAAATAAAATTAAAAAAACACACACAGTCACATAATAGCTAATACTAGTCCCATATGGCAGC
Source organism: Alviniconcha marisindica (assembly GCA_018857735.1). NCBI lineage: Eukaryota > Metazoa > Mollusca > Gastropoda > Provannidae > Alviniconcha > Alviniconcha marisindica. The sequence goes on from JABMCL010001585.1 coordinate 231,410, forward strand.
ATGCTGCACATTATCAGCGACCAATTATCCTGTCCTATCCGCGTAAAACACACCACACACACACACACACACACACACACACACACACACACACACACACAACACACACACACACACACACACACACACACACACACACACACACACACACACACACACACACACACACACATTTACACATACAGAGAGAGAAAGAAGGGACGATATAAAATTATGCCTATCGTCAAAAGAATTAAGATTATTTTTTTCAAAATAAACAGAAAATGTGGGCCAAAGGCAGCAATAACAAACAAAACAAAAAATGGGGGGGGGTGCGAGGTGGGGGGGTGCGGGGGGGGGGGGGGGGGGGGTGCGGGGGGTCGAGGGGGCTTACAGGAAGAGCAAAAGTGACTAGGCACAGTAACAAGACAGCAGGCAGAAAAAAGTGGATTCAGATATACAACCCTGAGAGTCTAGACAGGAGGTAAAACTTCAGACATCCCCAGCCTCCTTTAGGGGGACGTTGGGTGGTTGTATGTGTACCCGCACACAGGTATTTTCTGTCTCTAATCAGAGCAAACAGCTAGAGTGCAGTCAGATAAATATGTCTCCATTTTCCAAATATGACGTCAAATCAACATACTCGCAGCCTCTTCAGCAAAGCTTTCCAAATATGACGTAAAATTAACATACTCTCAGCCGCTTCAGCAAAGCTTTCCAAATATGACGTAAATTGACCATACTCTCAGCCTCTTCAGCAAAGCTTTCCAAGTATGACGTAAATTTACCATACTCTCAGCCTCTTCAGCAAAGCTTTCCAAGTATGACGTAAATTTACCATACTCTCAGCCTCTTCAGCAAAGCTTTCCAAATCCAAAAATAACATACTCTCAGCCTCTTCAGTGAAAGCTTTCTAAATATTACCTCAAATTAACATACTCTCAGCCTCCACAGCAAAGCTTTCCAAGTATGATTTACAATTAACATACTCTGCCTCTTCAGCAAACCTTTCCAAATATTATGTACAATTAACATACTCTGCCTCTTCAGCAAAGCTTTCCAAATATGATGTACAATTAACATACTCTGCCTCTTCAATAAACCTTTCCAAGTATGATGTACAATTAACATACTCTGCCTCTTCAGCAAAGCTTTCCAAATCTGATGTACAATTAACATACTCTGCCTCTTCAGCAAACCTTTCCAAGTATGATGTACAATTAACATACTCTGCCTCTTCAGCAAACCTTTCCAAATATGATGTACAATTAACATACCCTGCCTCTTCAGCAAAGCTTTCCAAATATGATGTAAAATTAACATACTCTGCCTCTTCAGCAAAGCTTTCCAAATATGATGTACAATTAACATACTCTGCCTCTTCAGCAAACCTTTCCAAATATGATGTACAATTAACATACTCTGCCTCTTCAGCAAAGTTTTCTAAATATGATGTAAACTTAACATACTTTCAGCCTCTTCAGCAAAGCTTTCCAGACAGTTCTAAGAGTGGTGCTCTCCCAGCCCAGTGAGATGCTGTTCACGTGTTCTGGTACACGTTGCTGTTTTCTAGGTAGAGCTGAAGCACGTGGTACACGTATCGGTACTGTGCCTGCAAAGAACCAAACACTTTGTTACTACGTTAGCCCCACAGTCTGGGGTTCACCTTTTTACTTACTTCACGAGACACACTATAGTGGCCTGCTTTCACTCACTCCGCATTTTCTTTCGTGCTGTAGACAATATGCGAATGCGAAGTGGAACTGACATTTCTAGAGTGCTAATGTATTCTGAGTGATTCAATACGGTAGCACAGCTATGCCCTCCTCATCCCACCTACTCCCTCCCATCACACACATCCACACGAACACACACACACACACACACACACACACACACACACACACACACACACACACACACACACACACATCTCTCTCTCTCTCTCTCTCTCTCTCTCTCTCTCTCTCTCTCTCTCTCTCTCTCTCTCTCCACACCCACTCCCTCTCTCTTCTTCTTCTTTCTGTCTGTCTGTCTGTCTGTCTGTCTGTCTGTCTGTCTGTCTGTCTGTCTCTTCTCTCTCGGTCTCTCTGTCTGTCTCTCTCCCTCTCTGTCTGTCTGTCTGTCTGTCTGTCTGTCTGTCTCTCTCTCTCTCTTTCTCTCTCTCTCTCTCTCTCTCTCTCTCTCTCTCTCTCTCTCTCTCTCTCTCTCTCTCTCTGTTAAAGTGTCACCATTTATATGCCGATTTTCATTCCACCTTCTTCTTCTTTTTTAACTCTTAACAAAATAATAAATGAAACATATGTTTGCCCGCTAGAAGCAAACGTCAAACATGAACACTGCCTACCACTGACGACACACTCTCAGGTCTGACGTTCTGAACGTGCTTCACTCCCGTGTACACATCCACCTGGCCTTCTGACGTCATTCGACTGATGACATCAGCAATGGCACGGATCAACCCACATCGGGATGCTCCGTCTCTGAGAACAAAACAAGCAATTGCTTTTTCACTACACGCAAAAAATACTGAACGACTACCATACATATTACAGCCACGGCGAATACAAGTGAGACAGAGATAGAAGAGAAAGAAAAAAGTCGAACTCGAAAACTTATTTTACAAGAGATAAGGGGAAATTGGTGGGTGGAGACACACGATCCCCACAGTAGCAGTTAAGGAGAGACAGACAGACAGACAGACAGACAGACAGACAGACAGACAGACAGACAGAGAGGCATCGTTAATTATCTTTATTGTGAAGATCAACAACCCATGTCAATAAGCTGATGGAGTAGATGCGACAGAGAGAGGGGGCAGGGGTCTCACACACACACACACACACACACACACACACACACACACACACACACACACACACACACACACACACACACACACACACATACACACATATACTGACATGAAACAGAGACAGAGAATGACGGGGCTTGACAGAAACAGAGACAGACAGACACAAACAGAGGAGACCTCACTACACAAACAAACACAAGCAGCAGAGTGAAGGTGGGGTAGGGAGCTCACTCACAATCCAAAAGACAGACAGGCACAAAAAGAGGGATGGGAGTGTGGGGTGGTGTGGTGGTGGGGGAGCTCTCAGTACCAAGATGACAGATATATATATTATATATATATATATATATATATATATATATATATATATATATATATATATATATATATATATATATATATATATATATAAGTAGAGAAGAGAGAGAAGAGACAGAGACAGAGACAGAGACAGAGAGAGAGAGACACAGAGAGACACAGAGAGACAGAGACAGAGAGACAGAGAGACAGAGACAGAGACAGAGAGAGAGAGAGAGAGAGAGAGAGAGAGAGAGAGAGAGAGAGAGAGAGAAGGGGGAAGAATGGACCTCTCTCAATACCCAGAAGAGAGAGCGATCGACACAAACAGAAGGGAGGACAGTGTGGGAAGGTCGGGTCCCCGATACCCCAAAGACAAAGAAACAAACACCAACGTAAGGTAATCAACAAATAAGACAGCAATTAAATCACCGCTTGAAAGAGAGGTCACACAAACACGACAACACCTGAATCGCCCACGGTAACTGTCACAATGAAGGCATGCGAGTAAATACAAGGAATATACACAAACTCCACAAGACGTACATCCTGAAACAAAAGGGGAAAGTAGGGGACATCTTCGAAAAAGAAGCTGCTAAAAAAAATTGTATATAATTATAACCACCTGCACTGCAGCACAACGGGAAGCAGGCTGGGAGTGTCGAGGGCATCCTCCTCCGTTAGGACGCACAGCAGCTGGATGAGGTCTGTGACGTCATCGGGCAGCTCTCCGCTCCAGGCGCTGTAGTGAAAGAGACGAAGCTCGGAGCTCTTGGCGCTGTCCTGCTGACACATTTAGACACAGATTTAAGGTCGTTCCACCCCGGCCTCCGTGTGTGATGTTGGGGTGGGGTGGGGGTGGGGTGTACGTATTGTGTGTGTGTGTGTGTGTGTGTGTGTGTGTGTGTGTGTGTGTGTGTGGGGGTGGGTGTGTACGTGTTGTGTGTGTGTGTGTGTGTGTGTGTGTGTGTGTGTGTGTGTGTGTGTGTGTGTGTGTGTGTGTGTGTGTGTGTGTGTGTGTGTGTGTGTGTGTGTGTGTGTGTGTGTGTGTATGTGTGTGTTGTAATCAGTGTACCTTGTGGAGCAACGACAGCGAGTAGCTGGTGAGATGTCGGCCAATTTTATTCTGTGACGTCAGTTTGACGTTGAACGGACCGTACGTCACAGGCTGGTCCTTCTGACATGCCCAGTAACAGTCCTCCATCTGCACACACAAACACACACACACACACACACACACACACACACACACACACACACACACACACACACACACACACACACACACGATGTGCAACAGTTGTGATAAAAGAGAAGGTAACCGTAACGTGATCTACATTAGCTGAATAAAAAATGTACACAAACATAAAGGTCATGCTTGACGACAGAACGACATGCCTCATGCGTCACTTGCACGTACTGAAAATAACAAAAGAACAAACTTCAACTGATGCAAGCAGAACTGCGTTTAGCCAGTCTTTCATGATCTTTGTTGCTGTTTATTTTTGTTGTTGAGTTTTTAAATATTTTTTTATATATATTATAAAGCGCTTTAAAGCGGTCAAAATCCAGTAGAAAGGCACAATATAAATCCAAACTACTAATAAATGTACAGAGGCACACATTTACATTGATTCGGCGGCATCGTACCTCCGATTCGTTTAGTTCCGACCCCAGCGAAACGACAAGCTTGACGTCATTTCCGGCAACAAGTCTCCAGAAGTCGATGGCGGTGTGTTGAAGAGGTAACTGAGTCAGGATGCAGCCATGCCGTCTGTAGTACGTCTGCAACAAAACCATTCGTGGGCCCGTCAGCGTCCCTCAAAGGGAACCGAACCGAAAAAGGAATCTTGGGCCCTGTTGAGAGGAACCGAATCAAAGGTATACACACAGCGGTTGTTGTTTCCTTGCTTCGTTGTAATGAGGTTTTTGTTGTTTTGTTGTTTGGGGTCGTTGTTGTTTTGTTGTTGTTTGTCAGGACGACTGGGGCGGAAGCGAATGGGTGTAGAAACTAGGTCTCAAATGACCAGTCGCTGCAACGGCAATACCAGTCACTCAAAGACCGCCCTAAAAGACACAGCGACAGGCGCAAAAAAGAAAAGAAAAGGCCGGGGGGCGGGGGTGGGGGGTGGGGGGTGGGGGGGGGGACATCTCTCAATACCCAGAAGACACAGCGATCGACACAAACAGAGGGGAAGAGAGAGAGAGAGAGAGAGAGAGAGAGGAGAGAGAGAGAGAGAGAGAGAGAGAGAGAGAGAGAGAGAGAGAGAGAGTGTGTGTGTGTGTGTGTGTGTGTGTGTGTGTGTGTGTGTGTGTGTGTGTGTGTGTGTGTGTGTGTTGATTGCTCGTCCTGTTCCGATAGAAATCGACGTTTGAAAGTCGCAAAAACAAGACTATGAGTGCTGGCATTTTGTTCCAAGCAATCTGCATCAGTGGCATCATAAGCCAGGCCTGTTTGTGTTGCAGTGGTATCAAATAGACAATGTCACGTACTGCTCTTTGTAAGGAGCGAACCAATATGTTTTTTAGCCTTGAGGAGCTCAAATCGGCACCCAAAATGCACTTGTTTTCTGTAAATATTAACAGAACAACCAGATGTAGCCTGTAGATGGAAATATTTACGCATTTTCTATGTTTTCAGGTTAACGTACTTGTGTCTTCGGTTTGGTCCGCTTTTAACGTGCGAGATCAGACGAAGACATGCACGCATATCTATCGTCTCAGTGGAATGAACAGTGACGTTAGAATTAACCATTACCATTTGTGTGGGTCTTTCTTCGACCCAAGACAACGTTCACAGATGTCAATGGACACTGAACTAAATTTGACTTTACCACGTGGTTGCCGCTTCCATTAACGTTCGGCTTCAGACAATATTTATAGAATTATCATTCTATAGTCAAAGTATAGTCACCTAACTTCACAGGTAAGCATCATCACCTCCTCCGCTATCGGTCGACGCCGGAGAGAGAAAAATCATGGAACAATATCACAGTCAGAAAAGACACACACACACCCCCCCCCCCCCCAATCTCTCACAAAAAAGCAGCACTTCTCTAGTATCCCACGTGAACTTCGTTGTGGTGAAAGCCAACTCACGGGTGAGTAAACAGCGTTGATGTACTGGTTCCTTCCTTTCACGTAGTGAGTCAGGTACACCAAATGCTTGTCATCTGCACACATCACCATGCAGACACATCGGTGAGCTGGTTCTTTTCAGTTGCTTCTCCCATGTAATCTGTGAGAGGCACTAGCTGTTTGTCACTTGTATGCACTGAACATGCTGACTTGCATACAACAGGAGAGTCGGTACGCACAGCTGGAGTTCTCCTGTCGAAGGCAAAGTAAAGCACGATCGAGCGTGGTCACCTCATGGATATCTTACACGTACTCCATGTGTCTGCCTTACACGTACTCTATGTGTCTGTCTTATACGTAATCCACCTGTCTGCATTACACGTACTCCACTTGTCCGTCTTACATGTACTCCACGTGTCTGTCTTATTGCACTCCACCTGTCTGCACTACACGTGCTCCACGTGTCTGTCTTACACGTACTTCACGTTCCTGCATTACACGTACATCATGTGTCTGTCTTACATGTACATCGTGTGTCTGTCTTACGCGTAATCCATGTGTCTGTCTTACACGTACATCGTGTGTCTGTCTTACACGTACATCATGTGTATGTCTTACGCGTAATCCATGTGTCTGTCTTACACGTACATCATGTGTCTGTCTTACACGTACATCATGTGTCTGTCTTACACGTAATCCATGTGTCTGTCTTACACGTACATCACGTGTCTGTCTTACACGTCCATCATGTGTCTGTCTTACACGTCCATCACGTGCCTGTCTTACGCGTAATCCATGTGTCTGTCTTACACGTCCATCATGTGTCTGTCTTACACGTACATCATGTGTCTGTCTTACACGTACATCGTGTGTCTGTCTTACACGTCCATCATGTGTCTGTCTTACACGTCCATTATGTGTCTGTCTTACACGTACATCATGTGTCTGTCTTACACGTCCATCATGTGTCTGTCTTACTCGTAATCCACGTGTCTGTCTTACACGTACGTCATGTGTCTGTCTTACACGTACATCACGTGCCTATGTGCAACGTACCAGGCAAGACACCGACGTCTCTGTTCTTGTCGATGTTCTCCTCCATCTCTGCCTCTGTGTGGCTCGGCTTGTTCAGCAACACTTTCATCTGCTGCAGTTTCTGGAAAAGGGCAGTTTTCATTGTTTATAATCGTGGGAAGAGATCCACGAAAATACAGTCCATAGAATCCAGTTCCACTCGTTTCATTTCAATGATACTTCAGCCGTTCAACACTGGGTAAGTCCGTTATTGTCAGTCGGTCAATCAATCACCCAGTTAGTCGATCGATCGATCACTGTTTTATGTCCATTCACAGCAAATCTATCGAAAAAGCTCTCCTGAGATCTCTGCCCCCCCCCCCCCCCCCCCCACCCCCCTCCGAAAAAGGTTGAAGTATAGAAACAAGTGAAGGGAGTTAATTAGCGCTCGATCGACGTGACGAGAGCAGAACGACAAACACCTGAATCACCTACTGTAAACTCTCACTACCATGCGAGTCAATACAATGAACATAAACTCCGCCAAAAGGTAAATCCTCTGAAATTATTAATAATATATGGAATGCAGAGAGATGACACATTTCAAACCCAACCCACCACATGTGCCTTAAATAATACTGCAAGGATGAGAAGCGAGGATCGTTTCGAAGATGCATGCACCATTTTGACTGTTTACGGTCAGAAGCAAACCGCTGAACGTTTACCGGCTGCTGTGCCTTATTATCTACGTTAGACACACCCATCGTCACTAAATATGTAACGGCAGCAAGTTCAGCAGGAACCTGTGGCAAAAGACAATCTGTCCGCAAAAAAACAAAAACAAAACAACATTATTGAGGGTTTCTTTTCCTTTCTCCAAGTTCTGTAAGATTCTTAGACTTATGCTTTTGTTTCTGCTGCACTTTCGTTCACATAGCGGCAGTTTTGCTGGCACAGACGATAAACGTTTACACTCAGGCGTGCACGTACGCATACGCTAAACCTTGTGCTCTACCTGGAATTCTTTGTCGATGTAGTCATTGTCCTCTTTTGCGTCCACGTTTGACGTCAGCACTGTACCCAATGACGCGGCAGGAATCCTGCACTCACGACACGTGTAAGCCTCCAGGGCTGCTTCGTGTACCAGTCGATATTGTGCCTGTAAGCAAAAGCACTGATATGTGATTCTGCCGATTTTAGAAGATTTTTATATTTTATTTTTATAGTAAAGTTCGCAAAATTAACACCACGTTAAAGATCCTGTAGTTTACATATGTTGTTATCTTGATCATTGTAAGATCAGTCTGATATTACTTACGTGAAAAAGACCTTAAATAAAAACATTTACTAAAGGAAGAAGGAGAAGATCCAATCGTACGTTTCAGAGTTCTGTGGATTATGGAAACACCCAAATAACCCAGCATGTCCACTGAAAGTGTTCAGACTCTTCTGAGTGCTGAAGCAGGACAATATACGGAAGAAGACGAAAGGGTCAAATCCAGCATTCCCGCTGTAACAAACAGTAGCGAACAGCTGCCAAGGAGAGCAGGTCTGGGTCATTTCGCCATCACCATTTTGTGCATAGTTACTGGGCGTGTTTATAAGGGATTTGACGCAAACAACATAGGGCAGCCAAAACAGATAAGAGGCTTAGCTCTCCATCTGATTTTTTTTTAAATCGTTTTTCGCCGTTTAACTGTTGTTTAAGTGTCGTTTTGTAGCTTGATAAAGGGGATTACCGCGAAAATTTTCATATTGTGTTTTGTACTAATAAATAGCCTTCTCTTGAACCTTTTACGTTCATCTGATTTTTTCATCGTTTTTCGCCGTTTAACTGTTGTTTAAGTGTCGTTTTGTAGCTTGGTAAAGGGTATTACCCCGAAAATTCACATGTTGTGTTTTGTCCTAATAAATAGCCTTCTCTTGAACCTTTTATGTGTTTGGGTCTTATAAGGGATTAAACTATGCATTTCTGTTTACACTTGATCGCATCTTGAAACAAAATGGTATAGGCCTATGCTATACGGACGTGTCGCACTGATCAGGTCACCATAATGATGAAATGTGACCGTTACTGAGACCATCTGATGAGAACATACATAACGCTGACCTGGGTCTGAATCATGTTGCAGCGGTCGTGTCGGAGACTCGTCGTCGTGCGCAGCACGTCAAGTTGTGTGTCGTGTTGCGACTGCTGCATCAGGCTGTCCAGCGCAATAAAGGCTCCTGTCCGTCCCACTCCAGCACTGCACAGCACAGCACACACACACACACACACACACACACACACCACACACACACACACACACACACACACACACACACACACACACATGAGCTGATAACATTTCCTTTTAATATTATTGTAAAGTAAAATAAAGGCGGTTTGACTGACGACATACTGGATTTGCCAGTCCGGACATAAATGGTCGCACAAAACATTGCACGAAAATGTGTACGAAGGTGTCTTATAAAACAAAAGACACTGGAACATACCCTCCTCCATGTGTCCGTAAAAGAAGGGCAAGCAGGACACCTGCAGTGTACGAGGGAAGAGTGATAGAGTGCAGGTACCCACCTGCAGTGTGTGAGGGAAGAGCGATAGAGTACAGGTACCCACTTGCAGTGTGTGAGGGAAGAGCGATAGAGTACAGGTACCCACCTGTACTAGGAGGGAAGAGCGATAGACTACAGGTACCCACCTGCAGTGTGTGAGGGAAGAGCGATAGCGTACAGGTACCCACTTGCAGTGTGTGAGGGAAGAGCGATAGAGTGCAGGTACCCACCTGTACTAGGAGTGAAGAGCGATAGAGTATAGGTACCCACCTGCAGGGTGAGTGAAGAGCGATAGAGTACAGGTACCCACCTGCAATGTGTGAGTGAAGAGCGATAAAATACAGGTACACACCTGCAGTGTACGAGTGAAGAGTGATAGGGTACAGGTACCCACCTGCAGTGTGTGAGTGAAGAGCGATAGAGTAAAGGTACCCACCTGTACTAGGAGGGAAGAGCGATAGACTACAGGTACCCACCTGCAGTGTGTGAGTGAAGAGCGATAGATTACAGGTACCCACTTGCAGTGTGTGAGTGAAGAGCGATAGAGTACAGGTACCCACCTGTACTAGGAGAGAAAAGCGATAGAGTACAGGTACCCACCTGTACTAGGAGAGAAAAGCGATAGAGTACAGGTACCCACCGAGAGAAAAGCGATAGAGTACAGGTACCCACCTGCAGTGTGTGAGTGAAGAGCGATAGAGTACAGGTACCCACATGCAATGTACGAGGGAAGAGCGATAGAGTACACGTACCCACCTGTAGTGTACGAATGAAGAGCGATAGCGTACAGATACCCACCTGCAGTGTACGAGGAGAGGGCCTGCGGGCTGAGGGTGGCCGCGGTAGGCTGTACTGACGCTACACCAGAAGTCCACCAGTGAGGTCACTGAGGGCACGTCATGGTCCGGCCACGTCACATAGTGATGCTGATTCACTTTAAGGCTGAACCCACTCTGCATACATAAAGTGTCAATAACCCCAGGATTTTCAGCATAGATGTGGCCTTTCCCCCCCTCGTAAATAAAAGAGAAACGAAATTATGATGCTTTGTTTTAACTTCCAGCGAGTTAAAATTGTGAAAATATAAAATGCCTTTGTCATTATTCCCATTTCTACAAAACAGTACCTCCTAGATATTAGTCATCCTATTTCTCAAAAACGGAACACCTGGCAGATATTTATCGGGGTTATGCTGCAGCATTCAGACTTCAGCCTTCTGAAACAACCGTCGCCGTTGCCATGGGAGCTAACTTGGTCAGATCCGTCTTCATTTGGAAAGTTGGTAAAACCAAAGACCTGTTTGCTAAAATCAGGTCTTTGGTGTGACCGCTAACTCCAGACTGGAAATTAAACCCTTATTTCATACGCTTACGCTTTTTTCCTTGACGTCAAATGTTCTGATGACGTAGTCAGCCCTCTGTTGCACGTCAAGCCCAGTGACGCAAATAGCTCCGTAGTCTCGCTCAGCCCCAAGGCCAGGCCAGTACTCGTCACACTTTTTCTGGGTAAAACAAACAGAATACGCGGATATGGAAGTCAGCTGGATCTTTGCAGACAAACGGCAGTCATTGTTCAGATCGTTCAACGTATTAAGCAAGCAGGCTTGACGTTTTTCGCTATCAGGGTGATGGTGGTGATGGTGGTGGTGGTTGGTATGGTATAGATTGTTGTGGATTGCTGTTGTGGGTGAGGGTGGTGGGAGAAGAGGTGTTGGTGTTGGTGTTGGTGGTGGTGGTGGTGGTGGAGGTGGGGTGGGGTTGATGGAGACACGGTGTTGTTGTCGTACCTTGTCCTTCTCCACGGTGTTGGTGAGCATGACGATGTGGGTGACTCGTTCCTGCCACACCATCCACCACATGTCCTCCACAGTGTTGCCGCGTGGACCTGCGTATCCGTACCACAACAAAACATTGCATTGTTGTCTTCTGCACCACAAGCCAACAGAAACATTCAAATATATTGTCGTCTTCTGCACCGCTAGCCAACAGAAACATTCAAATATACTGTCGTCTTCTGCACCACAAGCCAACGGAAACATTCAAACGGCATTGTCGTCTTCTGCACCACAAGCCAACGGAAACATTCAAATGGCATTGTCGTCTTTTGCACCACAAGCCAACAGAAACATTTAAGTATCATTGTCGTCTTCTGCACCACAAGCCAACAGAAACATTCAAATGGCATTGTCGTCTTCTGCACCACAGGCCAACGGAAACATTCAAATGGCATTGTCGTCTTTTGCACCACAAGCCAACGGAAACATTCAAATGGCCTTGTCGTCTTTTGCACCACAAGCCAACGGAAACATTCAAATGGCTCCCATCGCGACACGCCCGTCTTAATGAAGAATCATTCTAGTGGTAAATTGGGGTTCAATATCTCGCCCAACATCCCCTCCGTCCCTCCCTCCCCACCGTTAGCAAACTAGCTGGTTCCCGTGGACGTCAAGCCAAAAGACCAGGACATACCTTGCGCTGCTATGTATTCCTTCTCCGAATTCCATCCCTGAAACAGTACATGTCATATATGTCAGATATAGACTGGGGGCACCGAACGTCACAAAGCAAATAATCATATGCCACTTTATAAGATGTGTTGCACGACAACAAAAAGACTATGAAACGTGTTCGAAGCAGAAATGTTTGAAAACGACGTAGTTGAAATCTTGTCGTTGTTACAGTCTTTTAGCTGATTTCATGACCGAACAGCGGAGCACACAATTCTATGCATGCACAAAATCCAGTTTGGCCAGCTCCAAATATTAATGTTCCACGCAAAGTGCAGGCATGTCGAAATGTGCATACATACATTAGTTCACTCATGAACACATACATGGACACACACACACACACACACACACACACACACACACACACACACACACACACACACACACACACACACACACACACACACACACACACACACGTACCCTGATGTAGCTAGCGTTAATGTAGTCGCTGGCACCTTTGTGAGGCGCGTTGTGAAGGACCACTCGTGTGTCGTCATCTGCACGCAGGTCAGTGTAGGTATTATTTTTTTATAGAAAATAACAACAATGTTCACACACACACACACACACACACACACACACACACACACACACACACACACACACACACACACACACACACACACACACACACTTTAAAAAGAATACTGATGTTAACAGGAAAAAACAGTATATATGCTAATCAAATTTTCAGGCCAAGTCCATTTTTGTCCAGGCAACGGACTGTCAGGTTATAATGATGGTAAATGACAATTGTCTACTTTTCTTGTTTCGGCGTGTGTCTGGAAATGCTAAATAATCTAGCACCAGAAAGACGTCAAACGCTAGCAGACAACTTTGTTTCAGACTTGTTTGTTGATAAAAACAATTTCACCATGTCAAATTGAACAGCGGAGACAGAACATCCCAAACCTCTTGGCTAAGCTGACTTTCATTGCCTCCACCATTGCCTCTCTCTCTGTGTCTCTGTCTGTCTGTCTCTCTGTCCCTGTCTCTGTCTGTCTGTCTCTGTCTCTGTCTGTCTGTCTGTCTGTCTGTCTCTGTCTCTCTCTCTGTCTCTCTCTGTGTCTCTGTCTCTGTCTGTCTGTCTGTCTGTCTGTCTGTTCTGTCTGTCTGTCTGTCTGTCTGTCTGTCTGTCTGTCTGTCTCTCTCTCTCTCTCTCTCTCTCTCTCTCTCTCTCTCTCTCTCTCTCTCTCTCTCTCTCTCTCTCTCTCTCTCTCTCTCTCTCTCTCCCCTTTAATCCTGTCTTAAAGAAGCTGAGCTAGCTCAAGTGTATAGACACTGCACAAACTAACAATATAACATTTAATCTCATGTACACGAATGACTAAACATGACAA
>JABMCL010001585.1:260000-262500 GCA_018857735.1 Alviniconcha marisindica
GAAGTCTTGGACAGCTTTAAATATTAATGAGTTCATATTGTTTGATATGTTTGGATCCCCTTGCAGGAGGGTAGTAATGTTTAGCAAATTTGCAGGGAGTCTGAATATGGTGTTTTGACGTACGTGTGTAAAACTGGGCAGTGTAGAATGTAGTGTTCAGATGTTTCTTTTTTTCCACAATCACAAGAGCTATTTGTTGTTAAGTGTCTGTTTAATAGGTCGTAATTTAGGTCGCTTATTCCAAGACGGAGTTTGCAATGTGTTATCTGTGCTTTTCGACTACCGTTGTAAAAGAAAGGCGGGGGATTTGTGTCATTTCTGGAGAGGAAGTGTTTAACTTGACTAATTGATTCTGTTCGCTGTATGTTTTCTGGTAAATTATTCCACAGTGTAGTTGTCAATGGGAAAAATGATTGCCTGTAAGTCTCAGTCTTATGTTTTGGTACCTGTCGTTGGAGTGGTCGTCGTCGATGGTATGGATTAGTTGAGGAAACAAGTGGGGGTAAATGTTCTTTCAAGTAAGTCGGGGTATTTTCTTGAACAATCTTGTGGTACATAATAATTTTGTGTCTGAAGCGTCTTTCTCGTAAAGTCGTAAACCCTGATTCAGTGTATAGTTTCTGGTGACTTGTTCCGCGAACAGCTCCTATAATGGTTCTTACTGCATCGAGGTGTAGACTTTCCAGTTCTTCTGCTAATTTCAGACTACAATTATCCCAAATGACGTCGGCGTAATCTAACTGCGGTAATATAAAAGACCTATACATGGTTTCAAGAGCTTTTCTGCTAAGACGATATTTAAACGATCTTAGGCAAGCGACTTGACATCTACATTTTGCAATTAACATTTTAATATGACTCTCCCATTTACAGTTGTTTTGAAAAATGATTCCTAAATGTTTATGGCTATGAGTGTCTTCTAAAATAGTCCTTCCAAAATTCAGTGATTGAAATTGGTGGTTTTTGTTCCTGGTTATGTTCATCAGTTCTGTCTTCCTTTCGTTAAACTCAATTTTCCATTTATTTGCCCATTGCATTATTTTTTCAAGATCATTGTTTAGAATTTCAGCTCGGATGTGTGGATTTTCTAAGCACAAATACATACTAGTGTCATCTGCGAAAAGCTTAATAACTGATTCGATGTCTTCAACAATGTCATTTATGTAGATAAGGAACAGAAGAGGTCCTAGGACTGAGCCCTGTGGGACACCTGCAGGTACAGTTAAGTAATCAGATCTGCTACCGTGGAGTACCACAGCCTGTTTACGTTCGGCCAAATAGTTTTCGAACCAATGAAGTAAAGTACCTCTAATTCCAATAGCTTGCAATTTCCGTAGTAAGCCTCGGTGCCATACTTTATCGAACGCTTTAGATATGTCAAAGAAAATTGCTTGAGTAGTTAATTCACTGTCAAATGACTTACAAAAGTCATCGTATATACTTAGTAACTGGTACACGGTTGAATCTTTTGGAGTGAATCCTGATTGTGACGGTGTTATTATTTGGTTTGCGTTTAAGTAATTAGACACATGGCGATGAACACATTTTTCTAGAGTTTTTCCTACGCAACTTAGCAAAGATATAGGACGGTAGTTAGTACACTGTTCTTTGTTACCCTTTTTATGAATTGGTGTAACGTGTGCTGTTTTCCAGACTGTGGGAAAAATTCCTTCATTAAGTGATCGATTGAAGAGAAAAGTTAATGGTTCAGATATGATTCCAGCGCTATTTTTTAAAATTATATTATGTATTTGATCAGGGCCTGTCGCCTTTGCTGTGCTTAATTTTGTAAGAGTATTATTTACTTCTTCTACACTCAAATGTATTTGATTTATACTCGTTAATAGTTCTGGTACATCTGGAACATCATCGTTGTCTTCAATAGTTGATTGGTTGATGAAGAATTGGTTAAGTATAGTCGCCTTCTCTTTGTTAGTATAATAAGTAACTCCATCTTTTTCTAATGGTGGTATTACGTCTGGATCAGATCCCTTGTTGCTCATGAATGACTTTACTAGTTTCCACCAGTTTTTGGTACCGAATGTCGCGCTGGAAGACGCACGATTGTCTAAATCCTGTAAATAATCTAATTTCCTTTTCCTTATGGCGTAGGTTAGATCGTTCCTGATTTGTCTAAAGCATTTCCACGACTGGTCGGTATTAAATATTTTAGCTTTTTTGTGTAGCTTATTTTTGTTTCTTATCATTTGTTTAATTTCTTCAGTTATCCATGGTTTGTCGCACTGCCGAACACTAATTGTTTTTACAGGCATACATTTTTTTGCCGTATTGTGTAAAGTGTCAGAAAAGAGTTGTGCTGCCTCTTCTATGCTATGTAGAGATACAATATCCATCCACCTAACATTAGAGAGCTCGTTAGATAGTTTTTCAACGTCGAGTTTTCCATAATCATAAATAGTACGTTTGAATGAAGGGCTATGTTTTATTTTATGAATTAATTTTACGCACGGCACTGAATGGTCACTACAGACTGGTGGAA
>JABMCL010001585.1:267500-272500 GCA_018857735.1 Alviniconcha marisindica
GAGGTGTGTGTGTGTGTGTGTGTGTGTGTGTATGTGTGTGTGTGTGTGTGTGTGTGTGTGTGTGTGTGTTGTGTTGTGGTTTGTGTGTGTGTGTGTTGTCTGTGTGTGTGGTGGTGGTGTGTGTTTGTGTGTGTGAAGCTAGGGTAGGAGAGGGAGGGGTGGGGAGGAGAGGGGAGGTATACCTAGCTATGCGTAAGGCTACGCTTGTCACCACCAGAACGATATATAGGCTATACTGTGCTACCCCTGGATTAGTTTCGTTACTTGTGAGGGCCAAAGTCGATCACACCATAACCCACTCACAGCCTTTGAGGAGAACAGACAATGGAAGCGGTCTCGTGTCGACGTCCGCCAACCGGACTACCACTACCACTACTCGTGTATTGGTGTAATGTCATGCAAAAGGAATTCATTATATGAAGCGCCTCCACCTAATGTCAACCCGAAGCAAGCCAATACAAAGTAGTGTGGTCCACCAAATGAAGGGCACAGCATTAAGGGAGCAATGAAACACACTTAATTACATCAACTAATCAAATATGCTGCAACACTTCATTCAACGCCTTTCCGCCCAGTACTTCCAACTCGCATGCTCGCGCACACACACACACACACACACACACACACACACACAACACACCACACACACACACACACACACACACACACACACACATATATAATCACACAACACACACCACCACACAACAACCACACACACACACACACACACACACACACACACACACACACCCACCACCACCACCACACACACACACACACACACACACACACACACACACACACACACACACACCACACACACACACACCACACACCACACACACACCACCACCACCACCACACAACACACACACAACAACAACAACACAACACACACACACATACACAACAACAACAACAACAATAACAAACAAACATACAACAACAACAACAGCCATATACCTCTCTATATGTCTGTCTTTCTCCCTGTCTCTGTATGTCTGTGTCTGTGTCTGTGTCTGTCTGTGTCTGTCTGTCTGTCTGTCTGTCTGTCTGTCTGTCTGTCTGTCTCTGTCTCTCTGTCTGTCTGTCTCTGCTCTGTCTCTCTCTCTCTCTCTCTCTCTCTCTCTCTCTCTCTCTCTCTCTCTCTCTCTCTCTCTCTCTCTCTCTCTCACACACACACACACACCCCACACACACTCACACACACACCACAACACACACACACACACACACACACACCAGACACACAACACACACACACACACACACACACACACACACACACACACACACACAAAAGCGAATAGTTTCCGCTTACCATATTGACCTTGTGCGAGACAGTCTCCGCACAGGGAAACTAAACACAAGCAGCAAGCGATGAGCATTTGGTATCTGATCGCCATTCCGACCTCAAACAGTAGCCGCGACTAGGATTTGCTCTCTCGTCCGACCAGAGACACTTTTTAGTACATAATACGTACACCCTTGGCTGTAAAGCTAGCTACTATAGCTATCTCTGGCTTGACCAGTCCCCCGCGGTCTTTATACGGACAAACCCGGAAGGAAAATACAGCATGACTGTATAGTCCGTAAGGTCGACTATACACTTTGCACGACACACATCACAGACCACACCATCCCACTGTTGTCACACAGTGAGTCCACTGGCTCGGATGTGTTCCCAGCTACCAAACAGGTCGATCTACATGAAACGCGAGAGCGAGCAGCGAATCTTTGGTTGTGTGAAATTTCAGTCTTTGACTGTGAGCAGTGAAATATTTTGCTGTATAGTTTCAGTCTTCGGCTGTTTTAAATAAGGTGTTCAACTTGTGTAATTCCCAGTCTTTCTTCTGCACACAACTCTGTCTGTGTCTGTCTGTCTGTCTCTGTCTCTGTCTCTGTCTGTCTCTGTCTCTGTCTCTGTCTCTCTCTCTCTGAACAACACACACAAACAAACAAACAAAACAACACACACACACACACACACACACACACACACACACACACACACACACACACACACACACACACACACACACACACACACACACACACACACACACAGGCCGTTATAATAATTACTGTAATTATCGTCGAATATCGTGAGCAAAGGGTTTGCGACATCTGGCCATTGCTAAACGACGTATTGCCTTTCTTCTTCCTTTTTTTTTTTTTTTCACGGACAGCAAACTCCAGACATCCGCCTGTTGGCTATTTTCAGTCCGACCCCGTCAATTGTTTGTCTACCTGATTTTAACGCCAGTGGCGGGTGGGTCAAAGCGGTAAGACGTTCGACTGGTAAGCACAAGGGCCTGGGTTCAATTCCGCTTCGCCTCTCCCATCTCTCCCAAAGTTGTGGTATGTGGACATGCACTGTCTTGTGACTCTCTCCCTCACAATTAATGAATGATAAATGAAAATGGCTCCCGTCGCTGCCCAGCCGTTTCGGCAATGGTCATTCTACTGGTGACAGTTCAAATTCAATGTTGCTTTACGTCCAGAGAGAGCGTAAGGACTATTAGAAATGGGTAGGTGACAGTGTAAGTAAACATGGTGCTTAAATTAACGTCCACAGAAACCAGAAGGCTTATTAGGGACGGAGAGAAGGGGGGAGGAAGGCGGTATGGAAGTGGGGGGTGGGGGAGATTATATATACCTATCGCTACACTGTCACCACCAGAATGACTTCTGCATTAAGATGGGCAGCAATGGGAGCCATTATAATGTTTCGTTAATTGTGAGAGACAAAGTCACAAGACAGTGTAAGTAAATAAACATTGTGCTTAACGTCCACAGAAACCACAAGGCTTATTAGGGCCGGAGAGAAGGGGGGGGGGGGGGCAAGGGGGTATGTAGGTGGAGGAAGAGGCAGATTATATACCTGTCGCTACACTGTCACCACCAGGATGACTTCTGCATTAAGGTGGGCAGCGATGAAAGCCATTTTAATGTTTCGTTAATTGTGAGGGACAAAGTCACGAGACAGTGTCCACAGGCCACAACCTATGAAGTGAAAGGAGAGCCGAAGCAAATTCGAACCGAGGTCCCTCTGCTTACCAGCCTACCGCCTTACCGCTAGGCCAAACCGGCTCACGATGGTGGGTACGGTTAAACATTTGTCGTCCACTATTTACAGTTAAAACTGGGCTGCAGATTTAAAAAACTTCCAAGGCTATGTCTGCGCGCTGCACAACATGTAATATATATATATATATATATATATATATATATATATATATATATATATATATATATATTATATATAAACGGAACACATCACGAAGTATGAACAGTTAAAATCGTCGAAGACGCACATGGTCGTTTAAAAACTTGGTGACAGTGTAGCGTTAGGTATTTATAAATAGTCATCTCCCTCTTCTCCCAACCGTCCTGGGGTGACGGTCCCCGCCGCCAGTAACTCTGCGGAGACAACTCGGCGTTAAACGACTTTAACCAACCAAATTACAACACCAGTTGCTTCACTTTGTCCCTCAGTCCATCCGGTTACAGGTCAGCGGCGAGGCGGTGAGTGTGTTCAGTGTCCGTCCGCGGACCGAAGCTGCCAAGTCAAGCACTTCACTCCCAACCATTCGGTTTTACTTTCTCCCAGCACAATGACCGTTTGAGCAGACAAGGAAGTGAATTCTTGCTTCCACTGGCCAAGGCTGGGTCTAAGTGTACGCAGGCTTTCAGTCAGTGTCCGTCGCCCCTGGACCGTGGAAAGTTTGTTGATTACACGGCCCAGCGGCCAAGCCCTTCGGTTCCACTCCACTGGGTTTGTAGGCAGTAGTGACGCTCTTCTGACACATCCGACCCTCCCCTTCCTCTTCAGCCGTCTGCAACTCAACACAGGTACTAGCTAAGCTGTCAGTCCTGCAGACATCCCCCTTCTCCGGTCAGCAGCTCCACACAGGTACTAGCTGTCTCCCCCTCCCTCTCCAGTCTGCAACTCCACACAGGTACTAGCTGTCTCCCCCTCCCTCTCCAGTCTGCAACTCCACACAGGTACTAGCTGTCTCCCCCTCCCTCTCCAGTCTGCAACTCCACACAGGTACTAGCTGTCTCCCCCTCCCTCTCCAGTCTGCAACTCCACACAGGTACTAGCTGTCTCCCCCTCCCTCTCCAGTCTGCAACTCCACACAGGTACTAGCTGTCTCCCCCTCCCTCTCCAGTCTGCAACTCCACACAGGTACTAGCTGTCTCCCCCTCCCTCTCCAGTCTGCAACTCCACACAGGTACTAGCTGTCTCCCCCTCCCTCTCCAGTCTGCAACTCCACACAGGTACTAGCTGTCTCCCCCTCCCTCTCCAGTCTGCAACTCCACACAGGTACTAGCTGTCTCCCCCTCCCTCTCCAGTCTGCAACTCCACACAGGTACTAGCTGTCTCCCCCTCCCTCTCCAGTCTGCAACTCCACACAGGTACTAGCTGTCTCCCCCTCCCTCTCCAGTCTGCAACTCCCACATACTACGTCCCATGCCCGTCCTGTTGTTGGAGTCTGATTAGATGTGTGTGTGTGTGTGTGTGTGTGTGTGTGTGTGTGTGTGTGTGTGTGGAGGAGGTATCTCTTATACGTCCGTGCTAACTATAGTAGGGTATCTACACTGTGTGTGTGTGTGTGTGTGTGTGTGTGTGTGTGTGTGTGTGTGTGTGTGTGTGTGTGTGTGTGTGTGTGTGTGTGTGTGTGCGCGCGCGCGCGCGCGTGTGTGTGTGTCAGTTGGGGGCGGGGGTGGGGACTGGGAGGGATGGAATTAAGGGTAGGTAGTAATATAATGATTCATTTTCTTTATATATTGCTGCTTCTCATATGGCACATGTACTTTTTTGTGTGTGTGTGTGTATATATTATACATTGTTAGCTGTCATAATTATAATATGTATTATGTTTTTGAAACTTAGAAAATGTTGGAGAATGTTGTAAAGCGCAGTGAGTTTCTGTACACCAGAGAATAGCGCTATACAAAAGTTATCTATTATTATTATTACTATCTGTCGT
>JABMCL010001585.1:277500-280000 GCA_018857735.1 Alviniconcha marisindica
AACTACAATCCTTGTAAAACAAAGTTTTAGAGCTCGAGTTCCAGTTCTCTGTCTCTCTCAGACAGAGAGAGAGACTGGGGTTTTCGAATGATTGCCATTACAATGACTGGTCATTTGAGACCTATTTTATACACCCATACAACTCCGCCCAGTCCTTCCGACCCCCCGTTTTTTTGTTTTGTTTTTTGTTTTTTCCCCTCCCCTCCCTCCTTCTCCCTTACTGTTCTTTATAAGAAAAGCATTGACTGCTTCTGTTTTCTTTTCCGATACTAGTCATATGAACTGATCAGATGTTCTGCTGCTTCATTTGCTCATAATATGCTCACCTAATGCTCATAATATGTAACTGAATGCTGTATGGCATGTGTTCATCTGGCGCTGTGAGCACGCTGTGTTTTGGGTGGAAATTCTCATGTATAACGTTTCACTCACTCATTCATGCCTATATGTATATAAATAATGCCTGTAATTTGATATCTGTTAATCAGTAGCTTAGCAAGAACTAGTTGTTAGACAGGTTTTTGAATGAGCCTAAACTACAATCCTTGTAAAATAAAGTTTCGAGTTCGAGTTCGAGTTCTCTCTCTCTCTCTCTCTCTCTCTCTCTCTCTCTCTCTCTCTCTCTCTCTCTCTCTCTCTCTCTCTCTCTCTCTCTCTCTCTCTCTCTCTCTCTCTCTCTCTGTTCCTTTCATTTTTTTCTTTATTCCACAACCTTCTCTGAGTCAACATCGTCAGAGAAAAGGCAGGTCGGCTGTGACTTATTTATCAATATTAACTCCTGGCGGGGACTCAGTGGCAGTTCTTGTGCTTGTGGTTTCTATACAAGAGCTGTGGCTTAACACGCATCAGTTTTTGATTTTCATAGACTGCTTTCGTCACGTCAGTTGAATACAATGCGGTATATTTATTGCCTACACCTAATGAAATGAAACATGCGAAATAATGAATGTCTCTATTTGCTCGGCAAACTCATATGTGTTGTTGAAAGTGGGGGGGGGGGGGGGGGGGGGGGGGGGGGGGGGGGGGGACAGCATTCAAGGGCCATTGAAAGAAACGTAAAAAATAATAATATATATATATGTAAAAAAAATCGCGCCCCTCTTTTTTGACTCCTCTACTTTTTTTTTTTTACGAAAGTGAAGGTGAAAGGACTGCCATATAAGCAGCCTTTTTATATTTTTTAATGAACGTAGTGTGTTTACCAGCTCCGTGTGCAGACAAAGAATCGAACCCTCACCCCGTTGAACTAGGACAGTGTTCGCACGTCAGACGCAAAGCCGCAAGGGCCCGCTTCGTAAAGACGCCCTTGTTCCGCCCTCAAAGCGCTACACCCCTTGACTGGAACCGCTGGGCCCCGAATGGAGCGCCGGGTTAAGCCACCTCAGTCATGACCGAAAGCACTTGGTCACAATCAAGCGGTGTCAAAGACAACTTGAACAACACCGACCGACTTCAGTCGCCAGCGCGCGGGAGGTAACTCCACCTTTATTCAAGCTGCTTTACGCCGCACAAAGGGCCCTTTCACGATGCTCATTGCCTCGATCGCCGTAAATCCGCAATGGCCCGGAGGTTATTGACTATTATATACAGCGGCACCTTATCAAGTCTTGCCGCGTGGGTTTTAGAGAGCGGAAAACAGTGACGGCATCGTCAGTTGGCGCGGTTATCTTTTCAACGGGCAGTGAGACGAGAAAGCGCAATAGTTCATCGACCACCAGAATGACTTCTGCATTAAGGCGGACAGCGATGAGAGCCGTTTTAATGTTTCATAATTGTGAGGGACAAAGTCACAAGACAGTATCCACAGACCACAGCCTTTGAAGTGAGATGAGAGCCGAAGCGGAATCGAACCGGGGTCCCTCTGCACGTGAGCCGGTTTGGCCTAGCGGTAAGGTGTTAGGCTACTAACACCTTACCGCTAGGCCAAACCGGCTCACGTGCAGTCTACATGGACGGTTATATGAGGGTGAAAACACATTCTACCAGAGCACAACAACCACAAACAAACAAACAATAAAAATTAAATAAATAAAAATACATAAATAAACCGAGAACCGTGGACAAATCTGAAAATTGAAAAACGAAATACACGAATAAACAAAGAACCACGATTTTTTTCTTCTTAAACATTGAAGAAGAAATGGAAAACAAATACTCGAATAAATAAAACCAAAACGAAACATCGCTGACAAATATAATGATTCACCATCGTCATCAACACCAACATCATCATCATCATCGTCGTCGTCGTCGTCGTCGTCGTCGTCGTCGTCGTCGTCGTCGTCGACATCACCACTTTTTCCTTCCTCCTAACCAAAGCCTGTACTATTGTTTTTTGTTTAGTTTTTTTATGCCAACCAGGAGGGTGTGTTCGTCACCTAACCCCTGCAAAGTATGGCGATGTCTTTTCAGGTTGAACTCGGCGCTTAGCTCTGTGGTCATGGTCATTACGGTAAAGATTTTATGTCAAGCATTGTGAGTGATCGTTACAATAACGATT
>JABMCL010001585.1:287500-290000 GCA_018857735.1 Alviniconcha marisindica
AGTGGGTGGGGGGGGTGGGGGTAGTGGGGGAGGGAGTGTCATAAATCACCCCAACGGGAGGTGCTGTGTTAGGAGCGGCGAGTAGGCATCTCAAGAGACAGAGCCGGAGTGTTTACCACGAAGGGTGACGATTGAACAATGACGTAATAAACCGTTGTCTTAAAGAGACTGTTGCCCGAAGCGTGACTGCCGCTCGCGGGCAGGCAGTCGGTGCACACACTTTTCTAAGACATTTCGGTTACAGCTGCCTCGGTTTTCAGAGCGCAGGAGCTGTGTGAAAGTCGAGGTGGCCGTCCTGGGCTCCCCGCCCTTTAATTTCGTGATCCAGTTTGGCCTAGTTTGGCCTAGCTGGTAGACAGAGGGACCTCGGTTCGAATCCGCTTCGGCGCTCCTTTCTCTTCAAAAATTGTGGTGTGTGGACACTGTCTTATGACTTTGTCCCTCACAATTAATTTAAAAAAAATACGATGGCTCTCATCACTGCCCATCTTAATGCAGGAGTCATTCTGGTGGTGACAGGTATATAATCTACCTCTCCCCCACCTCCCTACCCCCCCCCCCCCCCCCCCTTCTTCCCGTCCCTAAGAAGCCTTATGGTTTCTGTGGACGCAAAGCAATATTGAAGAAACTGTCCACAGAGCTCAGGAGTGAGTGAAAGTCGAGATGGCTACCATGGGATCCCCGTCCCTAACAGTCCTTAGGGTCTCTGTGGACGTGAAGCAACACTGAACCAAAGAGGAGAGCTCAGAGCTCTGGGGCTGTGTGAAAGTCGAGGTGGACGTCCTGGGCTCCCCAGCCCCCAGTAGTCGTGAGCAACACTGAATTGCCGTTCGAGTTCAGGAACGTGGAGTCGAGGTGACGTCTGGGCTCCCCAGCCCCCAGTAGTCCGTATGGCGCCTGTGGACGTGAAGCAATACACTCGAACTTGGCCCGTTGAGAGTTCAGGAACTGTGTGAAAGTCGAGGTGGACGTCCTGGGCTCCCCAGCCCCAGTAGTCCGTATGGCGCCTGTGGACGTGAAGCAACACTCGAACTTGGCCCGTTGAGAGTTCAGGAACTGTGTGAAAGTCGAGGTGGACGTCCTGGGCTCCCCAGCCCCCAGTAGTCCGTATGGCGCCTGTGGACGTGAAGCAACACTCGAACTTGGCCCGTTGAGAGTTCAGGAACTGTGTGAAAGTCGAGGTGGACGTCCTGGGCTCCCCAGCCCCCAGTAGTCCGTATGGCGCCTGTGGACGTGAAGCAACACTCGAACTTGGCCCGTTGAGAGTTCAGGAACTGTGTGAAAGTCGAGGTGGACGTCCTGGGCTCCCCAGCCCCAGTAGTCCGTATGGCGCCTGTGGACGTGAAGCAACACTCGAACTTGGCCCGTTGAGAGTTCAGGAACTGTGTGAAAGTCGAGGTGGACGTCCTGGGCTCTCCAGCCCCCAGTAGTCCGTATGGCGCCTGTGGACGTGAAGCAACACTCGAACTTGGCCCGTTGAGAGTTCAGGAGCTGTGTGAAAGTCGAGGTGGACGTCCTGGGCTCCCCGTCCCTAATAGTCTTTACAGTCTCTGTGGACGTACACAGCAACACTGGAAGAAGAAGCTGCCTTGACTATTGAGCCTAGTCGCATCGGAAAGTTAGGCAAAGTCAATCTGAAATATAAATAGCATTGATTCCCGAGGCCGAATGGCATTGCCCACAGTAAGTGTGGAGAAATGTGGAGAAAAGAAATTGACTTGTAAGCAATAATGTAGGCCACCATATTAGGATTAAATCACCCACTTTATCACTTTATATCTTCTGCACATACTAAAGGCCTACATCTTCTTCCTTTTATTTTTTCTCTCTGTTTTTTGCTGTTGTTTTGTTTTGCTTTGCTTTTTTGTGTTGTTGTTGTTGTTGTCGTCGTTGTTATTGTTGCTGTTGTTGTTGTTGTTGTCGTTGTTGTTGTTTGTTTGTTTGTTTGTTTGTTTGTTTTTTGCTTAGAGCTACCTGCGATTCAGGAGCCGTGTTTGTTCCGTTCAGAACGACTGAGCTAACAGTAAGGCAGGACCAATAATTATGTGACCGTAGCTTTAAGCCGATCCTCTGCTCAATCCGCTCAATCTTTCTGCTGGTGTCTTGTCTTTGGCACCTCGAGGGCAGCTAATGACACCCGCTTTAGAGGATAATTCACAGCAGTGCGTATGCATGATCCTTAAGGTCTGCTGATGAGTAGATCAAAACGATTTGCCGGGACAGTTTACGTCACGGAAATATATCATATGAAAAGAAAGTCAGGTCAAGTGCAGTCCAAGGACTCTCCCTGCTTCCTTTAGGTCTATAACTCTCTCTCTCTCTCTCTCTCTCTCTCTCTCTCTCTCTCTCTCTCTCTCTCTCTCTCTCTCTCTCTCTCTCTCTCTCTCTCTCTCTCTCTCTCTCTCTCTCTCTCTCTCTCTCTCTCTCTCTCTCTCTCTCTCTCGGCTCGTACGTTGGTAGCTCTATCGTTTATTGATCAGAACAGAGTTAGCTTGGATAC
>JABMCL010001585.1:300000-307500 GCA_018857735.1 Alviniconcha marisindica
GTAACTTCATGTACACACCTTCACTCTTTTCGGTAACTACGCGTACATACCTTCACTGTCGGAGGCAGCTTCATGTAAACACCTTCACTCTCTCAGGTAACTACGCGTACACACCTTCACTGTCGCAGGTAACTTCATGTAAACACCTTCAGTCTCGCAGGTAACTTCTTGTACACACCTTCACTCTCGCAGGGTAGCTTCATGTACACACCTTCACTCTCGCAGGTAACCACATATACACACCTTCAATCTCACGGTAAGTACATGTACACACCTTCACTCACAGGTAACTACAAGCATACACCTTCACTCTCACCGGTAACATGCGCACACCTTCACTCTCAGAGGTAATTACATGTACACACCTTCACTTTCACAGGTAATTACATGCACACAACTTCACCCTCACGGGTAATTACATGCACGCACCTTCAACCTCACAGACGACATGCACACACACACACACACACACACACACACACACACACACACACACACACACACACACACACACACACACACACACACACACACACACACACACACACACACACACACACATTTAATACTCATATTAATTTGTGGCTAGTTCACCAGAACTGCTTCGCGCATACTTTGCTAACAGGTACGTATATAAAGAGCTAAACTGTTTCAGGAGCGCAGGTGAGCCGGTTTGGCCTAGCGCTAAGGCGTTAGGCTGGTAAACGGAGGGACCTCGGTTCGAATCCGCTTCGGCTCTGCTTTCTCTCTAAAAGTTGTGGTTTGTGGACACTGTCTTGTGGCTTTGTCCCTCGCAATGAATGAAACATTAAAATGGCTCTCATCGCTGCCCACCTTAATGCATAAGTCATTCTGGTGGTGACAGTGTAGCGATAGGTATATATAATCTCTCCCCCTTCCCCCCTTCTCCCCGTCCCTAATAAACCTTATGGTTTCTGTGGACGTTAAGCACCGTGTTTACTTACTCAGGAGCGCAGAGTTCAGGAGCTGTGTGAGAGTCGAGGTGTCCGTCCTAACGAGCCTTCTGGCTTTCCTTGGACGTAAAGATTTATTGAACCATGTTTCGGCATTGGTCTCAGCTTGTCCCTAATATGTCAGCCGACATCCGAGGACATTAAGCATCACTTCGCACCTTTCAGGAGCGCGCTTTTGTGAGCCGGTATAGCCTTAGACTGGTAAGCAGAAGGGCCCCGGCTAGATTCCGCTTTGGCTCTCCCTTCTCTTAAAAAAAGGTTGTGGTCTTGTGACTTTGTTCCCCACAATTAATGAAACATGAAAATGGCTCTCCTCCCTGCCCATCTTAATTGCAGGAGTTATTCTGGTGGTGACAGTGTAGCGATAGGTATAATAATATTATAACCTCCCTTTTCCTTCCATCTCTATACCCCCTTCCCCTCTTTTCCCCCGTCCCTAATAAGCCTTATGGTTTCTGTGGACGTTAAGCACCATGTTTATACTTACATACTTCAGGAATGCGCAGTGAGCCGGTTGGCCTAGCGGTAAGGCGTTAGGCTGGTAAGCAGAAGGGCCTCGGCTCGATTCCGCTTCGGCTCTCCTTTCGTTCTTGGATTCTTAATGTCCTCGGATGTCGGATCTCTCCTTTCTCTGAGCACCGTGTTTATATACTTACTATTTCAGGAGCGCACGCTATATACTTCATCATCAACCCCAGCAATGGCGAGATCCAGGCCAAGGACCAGTTGGACAGAGACGCCAGCGGCGCCATCATCACCTACAACCTCGATCTGACCGTCACTGACGCTGGTGGCAACACAGCGACACAGGCACTGGACGTCACGCTCAACGACATCAACGACAACGCCCCGGTGTGCTCACCGCCGCTGTACACCACTTCTTTGGCGGAAAATACTGCTGTCGGTATGTTAAAGAACACTGACAAGGATACAGTAATAGCTGAGTGCTAAAACCGGTTGCTGATACAAAATCACGCGCGGTACCGTTAAGATGGTGTGTCACAAATGAGAACGGGGTTCGGTTGGAGGTGAGGGGGGCTCTGTTCTGTGTCGGTGCCGTGTCTGTGTGTGTCTCTTTGCGTGTCAATGTCTATAATTATAGGCCTTTGAATTCATGTGTGCGTGCGTGCGTGCGTGCGTGGCGGTGGTGTGCGTGGTGTGTGTGTGTGTGTGTGTGTGTGTGTGTGTGTGTGTGTGTGTGTGTGTGTGTGTGTGTGTGTGTGTGTGTGTGTGTGTGTGTGTGTATGTAACTTAACCTTGATTTTGTAAATAGCCTGCTTCTTCGGGTACACCGCTTAAAAAACAAAACAAACAAAAAAACTACCGGTATGGTTTCAGAAATACTGATATCATACCGGTGTCCTTTTTCGAACCGGTATGCAGCTCAAGTTGCTGCTTGTTTGTTGTTCTTAGTCATAACACTAGAACACCCAAATTCGTATACCAGCTAGTCGCTGTACTGATTACAGATACCGTTGCGGCAACTTTAACCTGCACTGACATCGACGCCTCACCCAACGGTGACATCGCTAGCTACACCATCGTCAGCGGCGATGACGCTTCCGCCAAGTTCAAGACGGTCGGGGCCGCTGTGAAGACCACCGGGGTTGTCCTGGACTACGAGACCAAGATTTCTTACACTCTGCTCGTCGATGTCGTCGACGGTGGAGCCACACCAAAGACTGGGACCGCTACCGTGCTCGTTCTGGTAATTATTAATTACCTTAGCTGTTGACCTGGTGCAGAAATGAGTCATTGTTGTGCAGTTTACACAGGAGCTGGTAGTTTTGAAACGTGTTTACTTACATACTTCAGGGGCGTGTGGTGAGCCGGTGTGGCCCAGCGGTAAGGCGTTAGGCTGGTAAGCAGAAGGGCCACGGCTCGATTCCGCTTCGGCTCTCCTTTCGTTCTTGGATTCTTAATGTCCTCGGATGTCGGATCTCTCCTTTCTCTGAACACCGTGTTTATATACTTACTATTTCAGGAGCGCACGCTATATACTTCATCATCAACCCCAGCAATGGCGAGATCCAGGCCAAGGACCAGTTTATTAATTACCTTAGGCGTTGACCTGGTGCAGAAATGAGTCACTGTTGTGCGGTTTATACAGGAGCTGGTAGTTTTGAAACGTAAAGTTATGTATAAAACACTTCCACCACTTTTCACAGAACGTTTAGTGCTCACACCGCTTGAAAAAAAAAGGGGGGGGGGGGAAGGAGACAACCATGCACGTACAAACAAATGGGAAAACAAACTTTTTATTTCGCTGATGCAATCACTAACCTCTCTCTCTCTCTCTCTCTCTCTCTCTCTCTCTCTCTCTCTCTCTCTCTCTCTCTCTCTTCTCTCTCTCTCTCTCTCTCCTCTCTCTCTCTCTCTCTCTCTCTCTCTCTCTCTCTCTCTCTCTCTCTCTGTGATGTGTGTGTGTGTGTGTGTGTGTGTGTGTGTGTGTGTGTGTGTGTGTGTGTGTGTGTGTGCGTGTGTGTGTGTGTTTATGCGCAGTGAGTCTGCTCGAGAGCAGAAAACTGCTCTGTAATTATAAAAGCGATAAATAATAATAATAATAATAACAACAACAACAAACAATATACTTGATTAATCCCGGCGGGAAATTAAAGCTGTCGTTCGATCGCACAACGAAGAACATAATAATTCTAAATCATGAACCACACGCACATACACACTCTTAGACATAAGCCCCCTTTTTCTCTCAATCTTATAATAATAATAGTAACAATAATGTGCATGTGTTTGTGCGCGCCCTGTTGCAGGTGACAAACGAGAACGACAACGACCCAGCGTGGGGAACGTTCACGCCGCCAGGACCCACCTACAGCGTGCAGGAGTCGGTGGGCACTGGGACCACACTGCTCACTCTCACCGCCACGGACGCTGACGCCGGTGTCGATGGCCAGCTGGAGTACCTGCTGGTGTCCACCACCGGTCAGTCCCAGTAAACATGGTGCTTAACGTCCAGAGAAACCATGAGGCTTATCAGGGACGGGAATCAGTCCCACGCGGCTTAAATCCTTATAATTATATATTCCGCCTCCTTTGATGCGTAATTGCACTGATAGAGGATCATAGAGTGTCTGTGATAGACGACTTCCGGAAATGAGAGGGAGTGGAATGTAGGGGAGGGGCATTTTCTTTCGAAAATGTCTTCGTCTTTACGCTGACCGTCACCATTCTTGTAAGCGTATAGCAAAGGAGCGAGTGTGATGTCAGTGTACCCCCCCCCCCCCCCCCCCCCCACACACACACACACACACCTCACACCACCCCAATCAGGGTATGAGGAGGGCGCAACTCTGTCGCGGTAAAGAAAGCACCCCTAGGTTTGTTGCTCGAAAATTGCAAATCGCTAAAAATGTGCCAGCTGTTTTATACTGCCTCGTTAAAACAGTTGCCTACTTGTTAACCTTTTTTGTGTTCGGGTTTTGCTGTTGTTGTTGTTGTTGTTACTGTTGTTTTCTGTTTGCTTGTTTTTGTTGTTGTTGTTGTTTTGTTTTGTTGTTGTTTTTTGTTATTGTTTTGAGCTGTGTCCAGCGTGTTCTCTAAGTGTGTTGATGAACCAGTTGGTGTTGCAGCGGGTGGTTCACCGTGTCCAACGTGTTCTCCCTGTATGTGAATAACCCAGTCGGTGTTGCCCTGAAAACTAAACACAGAAAACAAGTTTGGATCAGTCGTGTCCATACGTGTTTTCTGTGTGTGTGTGTGTGTGTGTGTTGTGTGTGTGTGTGTGTGTGTGTGTGTGTGTGGGGTGTGTGTGTGTGCGTGTGTGTGTGTGTGTGTTCATGAACCAGTTGGTGTTGTAGCGGACGGCTGATGAACCAATGGGTAATGAACCAATGGCTTTTGCAGCGGGCGGCTGATGATCGAACCACTGGCTGTTGAAGCGTGTGGTTCAGCCCTGCCCAACATGTTTTCTGTATGTATGGTGATGAACTAGTAGGTGTTACAGTGGGCGGTTCAGCCGTACCCCACGCGTTTTCTGTTGTAAATGATGTTACCTGTGTTGTGTTACAGTGAGCGTGTCAGCCGTGTCCGAGTGTGTGATAAACCAGTTGGTGTTCAACAGTGGACGGGTCAACCGTGCTCCCTGTATGTGGACCAGTCGTGTGCCTGTAAACTGAACCAGATGTCAGCGTGTGACGGCTGGTTGATGCCAGTGGTGTTGTGCTGTGTGTGGTCGCTCTGTGTCCGTGTGTAAATGACCTGTCGTGGTCGTGTGCGGTTGATGAACCAGTGGGTGTTGCAGCGGGTGGATCAGCCGTGTCCGATGTGTAAATGAACCATGTCAATGGACGGGCGGTTGATGAACCAGTGGGTGTTGCAGCGGGTGGATCAGCCGTGTCCAACGTGTTCCTCGTGGACGCGGGCACCGGCGGAGTGGTGACCATGGCCCCGCTGGACGCCGACGCCGGAGTGACGTCCTACACTGTGGTGGTCAGGGCCCAAGACAAGGGCAGTCCTGTCCGGTCGGTGGATCAAACCCTCACGATCAACATTGTCGACGAGAACGACAACCCTCCCGTGTTCGGCGCCACCAGCTACAGTGATGCCATCAGTGAGACTGATGCCAGAGCCAGCGTCTGGGCTGGACTCCAGGTCTGTCTGTCTGTCTCTGTCTCTCTGTCTCTCTGTCGGTCGGTCGGTCGGTCGGTCTGCCTGTCGGTCTGTCTATGTGTTTCTCTGTCTGTCTGTGTCTGTGAGTGTGTGTGTGCATCTGTTGTCTGTGTGTGTGTGTGTGTGTGTGTGTGTGTGTGTGTGTGTGTGTGGTGTGTGTGTGTGTGTGGTGTGTGTGTGGTGTGTGTGTGTGTTGTGTGTGTGTGTGTGTGTGTGTTGTGTGGGTGTGTGTGATGCAGAGGGGCTGTGCATGTGGTGTGGGGCCTGGTGTTCGGTGTTGTGTGTGTGTGTATGTGCATGGTTGGTGGTTGTGTGTGTGTTGTTGTGTGTGGGTGTGGGTGTGTGTTGGCGTGTGTGTGTGTGTTGTTGCTGTGTGTGTGGTGTGTGTGTGTGTTGTGTGTGTGTGTGTGTGTGTGTGTGTTGTGTGTGTGGTGTGGGTGTGGTGTGTGTTGTGCATGAGAGGTGGAGGGTGGTGCAGTGTTGTGTGCTCTAGTTTGCTGTGTGTGTTTGTGTGTGTGTGTGTGTGTGGTGGGGGGGCGTGTGTTGTGTGTGTGTGTGTCGTGTGTGTGTGTGTGTATGTGTATGTGTGTGTGTGTGTGTGTGTGTGTGTGTGTGTGTGTGTGTGTGTTGTCTGTGTGTGTGTCTGTTGGTCTCTGTCTGTCTGTCTGTCTGTCTACCTGCCTGCCTGCCTGTGTGTGCGTCGGTGTTTGTGTAGGCCTACAGGTAGAGGTGTAGGTGATATGTGTGGGTTGGTGAAAACAGTGTGGCAAGTAATGGGTCATCATTTATTATGCAAACACCCGAGCGTCTCGCTAAAAAAGACATTATGTCGTTTATTACATCAAGCGAAATCTTTCTCCCTTTTGTTTCTCTTTTTTTTTTTTTTTTTCTTTTTCTTTTTTTCTTTTTTCTTTTCTTTCTTCTTTTTTTTCTCTCTTATTTCATCTCTCTCTCTCTTCTCTCTTCTCTCTTTCTCTCTCTCTCTCTCTCTCTCTCTCTCTCTCTCTCTCTCTCTCTCTCTCTCTCTCTCTCTCTCTCTCTCTCTCTCTCTCTCTCTTCCACCAAAATCAAATCGCCTGAAAACAAAACCACAAACGTTCACACAGTTATTATGTAGTCAAATAATTATTACCCTTTACCCTGAGGTGACAGTGTGAGGCTGAGGGGAGGACGTTAAACTCCAAGAACTAACCGTTTCGCTCTTGCAGTTAACAGCCACAGACGCGGACCCGACGACGGGGGCCCTGCTGTATCAGATCACGGGCGGCGACGCACTGAACAAGTTCCAGTTCAGCACGACCACTGCTGGGCTCCTGGAACTAAGGACTGCCATTGACGTGGACAAGCCCAGCGCTGACCCCGCCCTCTACTTCATCGCCGTGCAGGTCACATACACACTGTAGACGGCGGGTGTATAAAGGCCACGAGTGTGTGTGTGTGTGTGTGTGTGTGTGTGTGCGTGCGTGCGTGCGTGCGTGCGGCGTGTGTGTGTGTGTGTGTGTGTGTGTGTGTGTGTGTGTGTGTGTGTGTGTGTGTCTGTGTGTGTGCGTGCGTGCGTGTGCGCGCGTGCGTGCGTGTGCGAGTCTCTGTGTGTGTGTGCGTGCGTGTGTGTGTGTGCATTCATCTTGTATGCATTGAATTTTGACAATATGTATTTGTAAAGAACGTGTAAGCGCTTAGGGCCTGTGCGGGTTAGGCGCTCTAAGTATTCATTATTATTATTATTTGTATATAGACTAACAGTTGTATAAAAGACCACGATGGTTGTATAAAGACCACGATGGTTGCATAAAGACCACGATGGTTGTATAAAGGCCACGATTGTTGTGTTCAGACTGGCAGATGGATAAAAGACCACGATGGTTGTATAAAGACCATGACTATTGTATAAAGACCA
>JABMCL010001585.1:312500-320000 GCA_018857735.1 Alviniconcha marisindica
TCCACGTAACACAGATCACAAAACTGCATTAGTTGTGGGCTGAGGGTGGGGGGGGGTGGGGGGGGGTAGATGGGGGGGGAGTAAAAAGGGAGGGGAAAAATAGAAAAAAATAATCATATACACAAATAACGTATGTACGTTTTTGTGTGTGATCCAAGTGGCCACCAGCCCTTGCACTACAGAAAAACCCGAGGTAGAATATCAAGGTGCAGCAATGCTGATTAAAATTATTTCGTCGGCTAGTTGGACATCACATATGGGGGAAAAATAACCCTTAACGTACCGGGGAATCGAACCCGCGTCAGTAATTAATTGTGCCCGGCGTTTCGCTCAGACGCTGGGCCAACTGAGTCATATCGCGACCCTTTCAGTCATGCATGCACGTTTGATGTACAGGTGGCCACCATCAGTTGCACTGACGCCGACACAGCCGACACCATCACCTACTCTATCGTGCCGGCGCAAGCTGCCTTCACCGTGGACGCCACCACCGGTGTCGTGTCCACCATCACAGGTACGTTTAATGACGTACGCCGTCGTGCCGACCCAGGCTGCCTCCAGTGTGTCCACCATCACAGGTACGTTTACCTTTGACGTACTCCATCATGCTGACCCAGGCTGTCTTCACTGTGTCCAGCATCACAGGTACGTTTAATAACGTATCCGTCGTGCCGGCCCCAGACTGCCTCCAGTGTGTCCACCATCACAGGTACGTGTAATGACGTACTCCATTGTGCATACCAAAGCTGCCTTCATTGTGTCCACCATCACAAGTACGTTTACCTTTGACGTACTCCATCGTGCGGACCAAAGCTGCCTTCACTGTCGACGGCACCACAGGTGTCGTGTCCACCATCATAGGTACGTTTAATGACGCAGTCTGTCGTGCCGAAACCGTATGCCTCCATCGTGTCCACCCATCAAAGGTACGCTTACCTTTGACGTACTCCATACTGCCGACCCAAGCTGCCTGCAGTGTGTCCATCATCACAGGCACGTTTACCTTTGACGTAATCCTTCGTGGCCGGTTCACACTGTGTGTTGTTGTTGTTTGTTTGTTTTTGTCATTGTTGTGTTGTTAGTGGTGGTTTTGTTGTTGTTTGTTTGTTGGTTGGTTGGTTGGTTGGTTTGCCTTGTTTCATTTTTTACAAATTGAAGCTTTTTTCGGTCGTTTTACAGCACTTAACTACGAAGTTACAACGAGCTACACTCTGACGATAAAGGTCGTGGATTCGCTGCCAACGACCTTGACCTCCACAGTGACCCTGACCGTGCTTGTGCAGCCAGTGAACGAGTTTGCCCCAGTGTTTGCCCCAGCTACCTACACCGCTGTTCTGGCTGAAGATGTCGCGGCAGGCACGAGGTAATTAAAGACGTCTGCGAGGTCTGCTGGGAGTAAAACAGCGATGGCCCTGGTCGACTACTGTGCACGGTCATAATATGAAAATGCAGAATGTCCGAAGTTAGGTACGGATGTCCTTTAGGAATCCAGCTTGTGCTGTTCGCCTTCAACACGGGGCATCCTGATGCTGAGCCTCATCTGTCGAAGTCAGTCTGTTTCCATAGCAACTGATCGCTTAGCAACAGCACAGTCATATGACTTGTTCACGATAGCAGAGCAGGGCATTAGCAACGCAGAGAATGCCAATTGTGATGGCACCAGGTCTACATTAGTTTTTTCTTGGCACCTACAAATAATGCCATTGGCATGCTAGCGCATTACCCATTGTACACTGACTGACACACTGCTGGATCTTATTTGACACACAGGTTGTGAGTCAGCGAGGTTTTAAATCGATAGGGTTAAAGCCCGTACGTCGGCGCTTTGTGTCTGATTTCCAATGTGCAGACACTGTAATCTTTCGGTCTCTTCTCTGTCCTTCTCTTCCAAAGTGCAGACACTGCAATCTTTTGGTCTCTTCTCTATACTATGTCTCCAAAGTGCAGAAGTGCAGACAAATCTTTTTTCTTCAATATACGTCTCCAGACACAGCTATCTTTTGGTCTCTTTTCTATACTATACGTCTCCACGACACTGCAATCTTTTGGTCTCTTCTCTGTACTATGTCTCCAAAATGCAGACACTGCAACCTTTTGGTCTCTTCTTTATTAAAGATTCAAGATTACTTTATTATCTCATCAGAGAAATTAAAACGTGGCTGAACATTACCCACATCTCAATACACAATAACATATATTGTATAGTTTAAAATCAAAGAACATTTATTGAAAATACAAAAGTTACATAATAAACAAACTATCCTATGTCTCTAAAGTGCAGACACTGCAATCGTTTGGTCTGCTCTCTGCAGTGTCTCTTAGACACTGCAATCTTTTGGTCTCTTTTCTATGCTATTTAACTATGTCTCCAAAGTACAGACACTGTAATCTTTTGGTCTCTTCTCTATATTATGTCTCCAAAATGCAGACACTGTAATCTTTTGGTCTCTTCTCTATGTTGTCTCCAAAGTACAGACACTGTAATCTCTTGGTCTCTTCTCTATGCTATGTCTCCAAAGTACAGACACTGCAATCCTTTGGTCTCTTCTCTATGCTGTGTCTCCAAAGTACAGACACTGCAATCCGTTGGTCTCTTCTCTGTACTATCTCTCCAAAGAACAGACACTGCAGTCTTTTGGTCTGTTCTCTATACTATGTCTCTAAAGTAGAAACACTGCAACCTTTTGGTCTCTTCTCTATACTATGTCTACAAAGAACAGACACTGCAATCTTTGGTCTCTTCTCTATCCTAAACCTATGTTTTGTGTGTCTATTGGGCCGAGGGTGTCAGAAGAGGAATTTAAATCTGTTGCTTTTTTTATTTTTATTTTTTAGTTATACAGTAAAGATGCTTTATATTGATTGATTTTTAAGTAGGACCAAACACGCAACGGTCACATCAAGATTTTTAATAATTATAGTTTTGTTTTCCCCGCCATTGTTTCCGTCTTTATATACAACTCTATGCAGATAACACTACAATATTGGTTTTGCTATTAGAGTGAGGTTGTAAGGGGTTTGTTTTATCAATGCAGTTATCTCATTGTGTGTGTGTGCGGGGGGGGGGGGGGGGGGGGATTTGGGGGGGTGGCGTGAGTGGGGGGGGGGGCGGGGGGGGGGGGGCGTTGTGGTGTGAGTGGGGGGGGTGTGTGTGTGGTGTGTGTGTGTGTGTGTGTGTGTGTGTGTGTGTGTGTGTGTGTGTGTGTGTGTGTGTGTGTGTGTGTGTGTGTGTGTGTGTGTGTGTGTGTGTGTGTGTGTGTGTGTGTGTGTGTGTGTGTGTGTGTGTGTGTGTGTGTGTGTGTGTGTGTGTGTGTGTGTGTGTGTGTGTGTGTGTGAGTGTCTGTGTCTATGCCTCTGTGTCTGTACGTGTGTGTCTGTATGTGTGTCTGACAGTGTCACCACGGTGACAGCCACGGACAATGACAAAGGAGCTCTGGACGGAACCATCCGCTACAGCATCGTCAGTGGAAACGGAATTGGTGCCTTTACCGTTAATTCTGCCACAGGCTTGGTAAGCCATCCAAGTCTGTGATGACTTTACTATTGATTCTGCCATAGACGTGGCAATTACGACATCCAAGTCTGTGATGCCTTTACTGTTGATTCCGCCACAGGCGTGGTAAGACATCCAACTCTGACGTGGTAAGACACCCAAGTCTGTGATGACCCTTTTCCGTTGATTCTTCCATAGGCGTGGTAAGACATCCAAAGTTTTTTTGACGTAGGGGTAAGACATCCAAGTCTGTGATGACCCTTTTCCGTTGATTCTTCCATAGACGTGGCAAAACATCCAAGTCTGTGATGCCTTTACCGTTGATTCTGCCACAGGGGCCCAAATGGTAAGACATCCAATTTATGTTCCTGATTTTTAATGCAAGACATCCAAGTCTGTGATGCCTTTACCGTTGATTCTGCCACAGGCATGGTAAGACATCCAAATCTGACGTAATTAAGACATCCAAGTCTAAGATGCCTTTACCGTTGATTCTGCCACAGGCATGGTAAGACATCCAAATCTAATTAAGACATCCAAGTCTGTGATGCCTTTACCGTCGACTCTGCCATATAAGTAGTAAGACACCCAAATCTGTGAGGCCTTTACCGTTGATTCTGCCATAGGCGTGGTAAGACATCCAACTCTGACGTGGTAAAACACCCAAGTCTGTGATGCCTTTACTTGATTCTGCCATAGACGTGGCAAGACATCCAACTCCTACACGTGGTTAAGACATCGCAAGTCTTGATACCAGTGACTAGAAGTTGATTTCTGCTAATTTTTTAATAAGACATCCACAGTCTGTGGTGCCTAATTACTGTTGATTCTGCAACAGGCATGGTAAGACATCCAAATCTGACGTAATTAAGACATCCAAGTCTGTGATGCCTTTGCCGTTGATTCTGCCATAGAAGTGGTAAGACATCCAACTCTGACGTGGTAAGACACCCAAGTCTGTGATGCCTTTACTATTGATTCTGCCATAGACATGGCAAGACATCCACGTCTGTGATGCCTTTACTATTGTTTCTGCCATAGATGTGGTAAGACATCCAAGTCTGTGATGACTTTACCGTTGATTCTTCCATAGGCGTGGCAACACATCCAAGTCTGTGATGCCCTTACCGTTAATTCTGCCACAGGCGTGGTAAGACATTCAAGTCTGACGTAATTAAAACATCCACGTCTGTGATGCCTTTACTGTTGATTCTGCCATAGACGTGGTAAGACATCCAAGTCTGTGGTGCCTTTACTGTTGATTCTGCCACAGGCATGGTAAGACATCCAAGTCTGACGTGGTAAGACATCCAAGTCTGTGATGCCCTTACTGTTGATTCTGCCATAGGCGTGGTAAGACATCCAAGTCTGACGTAGTAAGACATCCAAGTCTGTGATGCCTTTACCGTTGATTCTGCCATAGACGTGGCAAGACATCCAAGTCTGTGGTGCCTTTACCGTTGATTCTGCCACAGGCATGGTAAGACATCCAACTCTGACGTAATTAAGACATCCACGTCTGTGATGCCTTTACCGTTGATTCTGCCACAGGCATGGTAAGACATTCAACTCTGACGTAATTAAGACATCCAAGTCTGTGATACCTTTACCGTTGACTCTGCCATAGAAGTGGTAAGACACCCAAATCTGTGAGGCCTTTATCGTTGATTCTGCCACAGGCGTGGTAAGACTTCCAAGTCTGACGTGGTAAAACACCCAAGTTTGTGATGCCTTTACCGTTGATTCTGCCATAGACGCGGCAAGACATCCAAGTCTCAAACTATACACGTCGATTTTTTTCATTAGATATTTCGCGTGTCTTGACGTACCAGTAGACTACCGAAGCATGAATTTTTTTAATTTTTTTAAATAAGACAGTGTCCACCTTTAGCCCCGTCGGTTCGCGGTCCTCAAATTAAGTGAATGTGTGAGGGGTAGTGGTGTGTGTGTGGGGTGGTGGTGGTGCTGTGTGTGTGTGTGCGTGGGGTGTGCGTGTGTGTGTGTGTGGTGTGCGTGCGTGCTGGTGCGTTTGGTGCGTGCGTGCGTGCGTGCGGGTGCGTGCTGTGCGGCGTGCGTGCGTTGTGTGGTGTGGTGTGTGTGTGTGTGTGTGGTTGTGTGTGTGTGTGGTGTTGTGTGTGTGTGTGTGTGTGTGTGTGTGTGTGTTGTGTGTGTGTGTGTGTGTGTGTGTGTGTTGTACCTGGCCGTTTTATTCAAATACCTATTATTGTCTCAAAAACACTGGCTGAATGAACTTGAAGTATGCACTACGTTGGTAAGCTATATCCACATATCAGTCCATTCCATGCTATGCCAGTGCTATACACAAGCATACGCACATACGCATCCTCAAACCATTTGAGGACAGCAAATCGACGGGGCAAAAAGTGGATATTGCCAAAAATCAACCTTAGTCGATGTTTTTTTTTCTTCAGATTTCTACAACGGCTGCTGGGCTGGATAGAGAGACGGACGTCACTCACACTCTGGTGGTCAGAGCTCGTGATGACGTACCCGGCGCGGCGTCAGAGAAGTCTGCCGACACCACCGTCATTGTCACTGTCACTGACGTCAATGACAATCCTCCTCTTTGTACACCCACCGACTACCAGGTCAGCTGATGCAACTCTGTGTGGTGTGTGTGTGTGTGTGTGTGTGTGTGTGTGTGTGTGTGTGTGTGTGTGTGTGTGTGTGTGTGTGTGTGTGTGTGTGTGTGTGTGTGTGTGTGTGTGTGTTAGTACCATATGGCCGTTTTATTCAAATATCTATTATTGTCTCAAAAACACTGGCTGCACTCGATATTTTGAAACATCCAGTGATTCTTTTGCAGTGCGTTTTGCGTTTGAAATGTTCAAACACACCAAAACATGTTTTTATTGTTGTTGGGAACTTATCCCAAACAGGAAAGTGTCAAACAATCAAGCAATGGGTTTGTTTGTTTTTTTTTCGTTTTTTCTTTCTTTCTTTCCTTCTTTCTTTCTTTCTTTCTTCTTTCTTTCTTTCTTTCTTTCTTTCTTTCTTTCTTTCTTTCTTCCTGCTTGTTTGTTTGTTTGTTTTTGTATGTTTGTTGTTTGTTTTTCTTTGTATGCTTGTTGTTTGTTTGTTTGTTTGTTTGTTGTTTGATTTTGTTATAGCTTGTTTATAAATACCCTGTGTCCTCTGAGTGGGCTTAGTATCAACGATGACGTGTGTGTGGTCAGGCGAGCGTGACGGAGCCGTCAGTGGTGGGAGCCACTGTGGTCACACTGACCGCCAATGACGACGACGAGTCCGGCACTCCCAACTCCACCCCCACCTTCACCGTCACGGCTGGCGATGCCTTGGCCCCGGGGTCCTTCTTCGGCATGAACGGGGCAGACCTCGTACTGGCTCAGGTAGGTGGCGGTGATGTACGTGTCTACCTGAGTTACACCTTTACTGGCTCAGGTAGGTGGTTGTGGTGTACGCGTCTACCTGAGATACATCTTTACTGGCTCAGGTAGGTGGCTGTGGTGTATGCGTCTACCTGAAATACACCTTTACTGGCTCAGGTAGGTGGCGGTGGGGTACGTGTCTACCTGAGATACATCTTTACTGGCTCAGGTAGGTGGCTGTGGTGTTTGTGCCTACCTGAGTTACATCTGGTGCTGGCTCAGGTTGGTGGCGGTAGTGTACGTGTCTACCTGAGTTACATCTCGTGCTGGCTCAGGTAGGTGGCGGCAGTGTCTACCTCAGTTACACCTCGTGGTAGTTCAGGTAGGCGGCTGTGGTGTACGTGTCTACCTCACAGAGAGAGAGAGAGAGAGAGAGAGAGAGAGAGAGAGAGAGAGAGAGAGAAGAGAGAGAGAGAGAGAGAGAGAGAGAGAGAGAGAGAGAGAACAAAAAACTTTAACTTTAATACTCAAGGATAGTAGCATTAACTATCCCCCATGCGAGAGAGGGAAATAAAGAGAATGAGAGGGAGGCAAAGACAGCCATAAAGACAGAGAGAGATACCTTCAGTTAACTGTATGCACGCCAGGTGGTGGACT
>JABMCL010001585.1:335000-347500 GCA_018857735.1 Alviniconcha marisindica
AAGAGAAAGGAGAGCCGAGGTGGATTCGGACCGAGGTCCCTCTGCTTATACCAGCCTAACGCTAGGCCAACCGGCTTACATTAGTAGTGTACGGTGCGCGATGATGAAGTGATGCTTAATGTCCTCAGATGTCAGTTGACATATTAGGGACAAGTTGTGACCGATGCCGAAGCATGGTTCAGTATAGCTTTACGTCCACGGAAACCCAGACAGCCCAGGACGGCCACCTCGACTCTCACACAGCTCCTGAACTATGACAGTGCGCGAAAGTTAATTGCCCCCCTTGTACTGGCATGCAGTTTATTTAACGGTGGTGTTACGTGGTCCAGCCTATATCTCTCGGTCCCCGTCCATACCTCTCCGGAGACAAGTCCAAGGAACGAACGCGGAAACAGAAGAGGAAGAAAGGCAGCAATATGTCTGTGAGCTACCCAGTCGTGGCATATAATAATTATAACCAGTCGTTTGTCCACGCTGACGGCGCAGCAGTTGAAACAGCAGTTAGCGAAGTGCACAACTTGCTTCCAACTTGCGGGGTGTCCACCTCCTTCACATTGTTGTTCTGACGGTGGCTGCATGACGGTTTCTTCGGTCTTTTGCGGATCTGGGCGCGCGGCGTACGAGCTACTCATGCTCCCCTACCCACCCCACCCGTTTATTTCCCCTCCCCGTCCCCAATAAGTCTTAGGGTTTGTGTGGACGTGAAGCACCCTGTTTATTCACTCACTCACGCTGACCGTCGGTCACGTCTTCCGCGCTGCGTTGCAGGTCAGTTCTCCCTTCAGTCGGGCATCACAGCTCAGGTCATGTACACCCTGACAGTGTCCGCGCGCGATGGGGGCACCCCCACCCTCACGGCGCTCACGCCCACCACCATCCGGGTGGACGGGATGGTGCCGGTGGACGTCGCCATCGTCTTCAAGCTGGGCATCACGGCGTCGGCCTTTCTGGCCCTACAGGCCACCTTCCTGCAGCAGCTACAGGTGGTGATGAGGCAGAGCTACCCGACAGCTGTGGTCAGGGTGTGGTGTGTCGAGACCAACAGTAACGGGTGAGTGGTTTTATTTGAGGGCTACAGGTTTTGAGCTACCCGACAGCTGTGTCCAGACCAACAGTAACGAGTGGGTGGTTTGAGGTCTTAACAGCTACAGGTGTTGATGAGACAGAGCTACCTGACAGCTGTGGCCAGGGTGTGGTGTGTCGAGACCAACAGTAACGGGTGAGTGATTTTACGTGAGGGCTTAGCAGCTGCAAGTGTTGAGCTACCCGGCAGCTGTGTCCAGACCCACAGTAACGAGTGAGTGGTTTGAGGTCTTAACAGCTACAGGTACGTGTTGATGAGACAGAGCTACCCGATCAGAGTTCAGGAACTGTGTGAAAGTCGAGGTGGCCGTCCTGGGCTTTCCGTCCTAATGAGCCTTACGGTTTCTGTGGACGTAAAGCAACATTGAACCGTGCTTAGGCATTGGTCACAGTTTGTCCCTAATATGTCAGCCGACATCCGAGGACATGAAGCTCTACATCATCATCAGCTACCCGACAGCTGTGACCAGGGTGTGGTGTGTCAAGACCAACAGTAACGGGTCACTGATTTGAGGTCTTAACACCTGCAAGTGTTGATGAGACCTGACACCTGTAGCCCGTGTGTCGAGACAAGCAGTGAGTGGCCTGAGGTCATAACAGCTCCACATGTTGAGAGACAAAATGAAGCTACCCGACAGCTGCAGCCAGGGTGTGGTGTGTCCAGACCGGCATTAACGGGTGCATGGTTTGGGGTCATACCACTATTAATATTACAGGTGTTGATAAAGCAGAGCTATCCACCAGCTGTGGTCAGGGTACTGTGTGTTGAGACCAACAGCCTTAACGGGTGGGCCATTTAGTGTCATAACAGCTACAGGTGGTCTCTGTTCCGATGACCATTTTTATTAGATTTTTTATGATCACCCCACTTTCGCTATAATTGTCAATGTCAGCCACGCAACATAGATGGGGTATTCCTCAAGCAAAGAAAAAATTGGGTTAGTTATGGTGAACGATATTTATTGCAGCCTATTCATTTTAGTGTCGGCACAGAAAGCAATCAAAGAAATAAATAAAAGATAGATCTCTGTTAAAAACTCTTTCTGTTGATTTGTGGACAGTAGTCAAACGCATTCAGGAGTTACATACTATAAAATTAATATGAGAAAATGCCAATAATTTTATCAGATTTGTAGACAAAGACTCACAAGTGGTTAAACGAAGTCTGCAATGGCAGCCTGTGTAAAAAATAAAACTACGTATCCATTTTATTTTATAGAGTTTGCGGGCTGCCAATCATCTTTAATTTGAATACAATTTTAGCCAATCAGAATAGCAGCAAAACCTTACCCCAGAGCACGCCAAGCATACATTTCTCCCAAGCTAAAAAGCATACTCCGGTTTCCAACGGAGCGAAAGTTTGGTTGGTTCCGAACAAAAAGCTCAAATGGCATAAAGGCGCACATTCATTTAAGACGATATATATATATATATATATATATATATATATATATATATATATATATATATATAATATATATATATATATATATATATATATATATATATATATATTATATCAGCTGTTATTACAATTGCCAAATTACAATCATTGGTTGACTGCTGACTCAGACTCAGATGATCCTGGACCCCACCAATCAACACCGTACCGCATGGTGGTCAGAGGCAGGAGAGCTTGTGAGGAAAGAGGCGTGGCTAAGATCTCAGCACGGAACATCTGTAGGTTACTATATTATATACAGAGTGACTGTCGGTTTTCAGACTGGCCGACGTGTATGTGTACTTCCTGAAGGACGACAGCACCGA
Organism: Alviniconcha marisindica; assembly: GCA_018857735.1. Lineage (NCBI taxonomy): Eukaryota > Metazoa > Mollusca > Gastropoda > Provannidae > Alviniconcha > Alviniconcha marisindica. The sequence goes on from JABMCL010001585.1 coordinate 337,851, forward strand.
GAGCGTTGCCGGTAGGAACGGGGCCAAATATTATGTGACCCAGTCCGAGGCTCGAGGCGCTTTCACCTCGGACCCTGGCGGTCAGCCCAACGCGATCCTGTCCGGTCAGTCTCTGTCTGTCTGTCTGTCTGTCTGTCTCTGTCTCTCTGTCTCTCTCAGTGTCTCTTTGTCTATGTCTCTGTCTCTGTGTCTGTCCGTCTGTCTGTCTGTCTGTCTGTCTGGTGACAGCTAGACCTCGTCGCCAATGACAATGCAACGTTATAAGGTTTGCGTACTATGACGAGACAGTGAGACTCTGTGCCTAGCATATGTGCACGGTGACGAGACAGTGAGACTTGGTGCATAGCATAGCCTACGTGTACGATGACGAGACAGTGAGACTCGGTGCATAGCATAGCCTACGTGTACGATGACGAGACAGTGAGACTCGGTGCATAGCATAGCCTACGTGTATGATGACGAGACAGTGAGACTCGGTGCATAGCATAGCCTACGTGTATGATGACGAGACAGTGAGACTCGGTGCATAGCATAGCCTACGTGCACGATGACGAGACAGTGAGACTCGGTGCCTAGCCTACATGTACGATGACGAGACAGTGACGAGACAATGAGACACGCCTAGCCTACGCCTAGCTAGACACGCCTAGCCTACGTGCACGATGACGAGACAGTGAGACTCGGTGCCTAGCCTACATGTACGATGACGAGACAGTGACGAGACAAGTGAGACCCCACCACGCCTAGCCACGCCTAGCTAGACACGTAGCCTACTGCACGATGACGAGACAGTGAGACTCGGTGCCTAGCCTACATGTACGATGACGAGACAGTGACGAGACAATGAGACACGCCTAGCCTACGCCTAGCTAGACACGCCTAGCCTACTGCACGATGACGAGACAGTGAGACTCGGTGCCTAGCCTACGTACGATGACGAGACAGTGACGAGACATGAGACACGCCTAGCCTACGCCTAGCTAACACGCCTAGCCTACGTGCTACGATGACGAGACAGTGAGATCGGTGCCTAGCCTACGTGTACGATGACGAGACAGTGACGAGACAGTGAGACACGCCTAGCCTACGCCTAGCTAAACACGCCTAGCCTACGTGCACGATGACGAGACAGTGAGACTCGGTGCATAGCCTACGTGTACGATGACGAGACAGTGACGAGACAGTGAGACTCGGTGCCTAGCCTACGCCTAGCTAGACACGCCTAGCCTACGTGTACGATGACGAGACAGTGAGATTCGGTGCCTAGCCTACGTGTTCGTACGATGACGAGACAGTGAGACTCGGTGCGTAACCCACGTGTACGATGACGATCGAGACACCGAGACTCGGTGCCTAGCCTACGTGTTCGTACGATGACGAGACAGCGAGCCTCAGTGCCTGTATGGCTGCGTGTACCTGATGACGTGCAGGCAGCGAGTGGGCGCCCTACGACATCCGGTCCGTGCAGCCCTACACCGAGTCCCAGACCCCGTGGGCGGAAACGGCGGAGGGCATCGGTGTGATCACGGCCTGCAGTCTGCTTGGACTCATGCTTCTGACGGCAGGCACCTACATGGCGGTGCGCTTCTGCCGACTCGCCAAGCGAACGTATGTACACTTATAAAACCCGTACATATAGACGTATGCAGCCTATACGTATAGAATTACGTAGCAGTTGTGTAGCCTATACATATATAATTGTGTAGCAGTTATGTAACCTATACATGTATAATTATGTAGTATTTATGTAGCATGTACATATGTAATTATGTAGCAGGTAGCAATTATGTAGCATATATATATATATATATATATATATGCTATATATATGTAGCAGTCATGTAGCCTATACAGATATAATTATGTAGCAGTTATGTAGCATATACATATATAATTATGTAGCCTATACGTGTATAATTATGTAGCATTAATATAGCCTACATGCATCTAATTATGTAGCAGTTATGCAGCCTATACATATCTAATTATGTAGCGATTATGTAGCCTATACATATCTAATTATGTAGCAGTTATGTAGCCTATACACATATAATTTACGTAGCAGTTATGTAGCATATACATATATAATTGTGTAGCCTATACAGATATAATTATGTAGCCTATACAGATATAATTATGTAGCCTATACACACTCTCATATGCTAACCTATGCTTTCTCTCTTAGTTCGTTGAGAAAGGCGGTTTCAAGAAAGCCGATTTTTGTTAACACAATGTAGCGTTACTGTTGTTTTTATTTACTCTAGATATATTCATAACTATGCTAACATAATTATGTTGTGAGTGTGGTTTTGGTTCCTTGCTTTGCAATGGGCTATTTGCTCAAGTTTGGAGAAATGGCGCACAAAACAGTACATTATTATTATACTCTTCTCACAACATTTTTCGCAGTTGAACTGTTAACTATTCACATATTGGTCCTTTATTCTTGATCGTGACTTGTTCTTTGACCTCATCTTCCTACCGTCCCCGGCTTCCAGTCCATCCGACAATCAGAGTGTGTGTGTGTGTGTGTGTGTGTGTGTGTGTGTGTGTGTGTGTGTGTGTGTGTGTGGTGTGTGTGTGTGTGTGTGTGTGTGTGTGTGTGTGTGTGTGTGTGTGTGTGTGTGTGTGTGTGTGTGTGTGGTGTGTGTGTGTGTGTGTGTGTGTGTGTGTGTGTGTGTGTGTGTGTGTGTGGTGTGTGTGTGTGTGTGTGTCTGGTGTGTGTGTCTGTGTGTGTGTGTGTGTCTGTGAATGTGTGAGTGTGTGTTGTGTGTGTGTGAGTGTGTCTGTGTCTGTGTGTGTGCATGTGTGTGTGCATGTGTGTGTGTGCGTGTGTTGTGTGTGTGTGTGTGTGTGTGTGTGTGTGTGTGTGTGTGTGTGTGTGTGTGTGTGTGTGTGTGTGTGTGTGCATGTGTGTGCGTGTGCGTGCGTGCTTGAGTGTGTGCAAGTATGTGTGTACGTGTGCGTCCGTGCTTGTGTATGTGTGTTTGGCTGTGTGCAAGTGTGTGCGTGTGTGTGTGGCTGTGTGCAAATGTGTGTGTGTGTGTGTGTGCGCGCGCGCGCGCGCGTGTAAGTATGTGCGTACGTGTATGTGTACACGTGTGTATATGTGTGTGCGTTTGGGTATGTATACGTATGTGTGTGTGCGTGCGTGCATTATTGTGTGTGCGCGCGCGCGCGTGTGTTTGTGTGTGTGTGTGTGTGTGTGTGTGTGTGTGTGTGTGTGTGTGTGTGTGTGTGTGTGTGTGTGTGTGTGTGTGTTAGCATGCATTTGTGCAAAGCTCTGTGACAGACCCTAACATTATTTTCGTTATTACATTCCAACAGCCGTTCGCTGAAGCGCCCAGTACTGGTGGAAGGTAAGTTTTCATCATTTCTTTTTCTTTTCTGATATTTGTAATATCATAGAAAATAATACAAAAATTGCCAAAGTGTCACCTACTAATATGCCCCCTTAATACTAATAATAATGACTGTGGGCTGTGTGGTATAATATTGCTTACAACTGGGGAGCAGGGATAGCTCAGTGGTTAGAGCGCCGGACTCGTGATCGAAAGGTCCCGTTTCGACCCCCGGCAGGAGCGGAGGTAAAATTTTCTTCTCCATGGTCAACTTTCTGTGCTGACGCTTATTTCGGTATCCGTTCCACCTCCGTGTTACTGCAGCAGCACATAAAAGATCCCATTACGCCAAAAGTGAGTACACCCTACCCATGTGGCTTTGAATTGAAGTTACACTGTAAACTAGGTGTATACAGAACTTGCGCCGAGACGGCAGCAGTTTCATGTGGCACCAGCCATGCAACAACCAAAGAGCGCTGTCAGTACACCACTTCCGTGGATACAAAACAAAGTACACGCTATAAAAAGGATAGTGACTCATTCGGAATCACATGCGACATATATAAAAGCGATGAATAATAATAATAATAATAACTGTAATAAAGCCAGAATTGTCAAAATCATCCAAATTGAATAAAGTGGACAGTACATCACATCTACGGTTCCACACGGCAGAGGCAGTTGTCTAGAGAAGTGACAGTGATGGAGGTTGTTGTCCTGTTGTTAACGATGGATGCTTTACCAGAGAATGGTTTAGCTATAGGCTACGTGGTTGTCCTGTTGTTAACGATGGATGCTTTACCAGAGAATGGTTTAGCTATAGGCTACGTGGTTGACCTGCTGTTGACGACGAATGTTTTACCAGAGAATGTTTTACCACAAGTACGTGATTGCCCCGTAGTTATTACCAAAGGTGGTCTTAAAAAAGAGATATGTCCCTTAATTGGTTCAGGGGTTCGTTTGTAATAATCATCGAAACAAAATGTATCATTGCCAAATATGGAAAAAAATGTATGAAATAGCTGTGTCGTTGCCAGCATTCATTGTCTGGAAAATGACACGTTTGCAAGGTTGTCGCCCTTCGCTCCAGTATGTGGACTGTATTGTATAAGATCCAAACACATGAAAGGTTCACAAGAACGCTTATTTATTATGACACAGATGACACACAATCTGCGAATTTTCGGGGTAATCCCCTTCGTCAAGCTACAAAACGACACTTAAACAACGAAACAAAACAACAAAAAGCTAAAACTGTGTACATTTTACAGAGCGACGACCGCCAGCCAGGAACAACATCCAACCCGAGCCGCCCAAACAGAACAAGGTAAGTGAGGATCCATGCAGTCACCTACACAGAGCTGACGGCTATCTCCTGCATCATTTAAGCTCTTCATTGGTTACCGGTCCAAGCCAGAATGCAAGGTCAGCTATCTGTCTCATCTTCATCTCTGACTTATCTCCTGCCTGTGTCTCTGATCTTCTTATTGTGTACACCCCTTCCAGGCAGCTTCGTTCTTCTGCCGACACACGGATACTCCGTATCCCCCTTGTCAGAACAAAAACCTTATGGCCATCGTTGTTTCTCCTACTGTGCTCCAAAGCAAAGGAATTCGCACCGTTCTGACAGGCGTCACATTCAATCCTCCCATGTCTTCAAAACTGCGTTAAAAGCTGTCCTCGACAAACAATACCGCAAGTGGTTTCAAAATATGTCTTCTTACTTGTCTCCCTGTTCACCCTCCTTCACCCTTCGTTACATTCCTTCTGTTCGCCCGTGTTTGTGTGTGTGTGTGTTGTGTGTGTGTGTGTGTGTGTGTGTGTGTGTGTGGTGTGTGGTGCTGTGGTGTGTGTGCGTGCTGTGCGTGCGTGCGTGCGTGTGCGTGCGTGTGCGTGCGTGCGTGAGTGTGTGCGTGCGTGGTGGTGCGTGCGTGATGTGGTGCGTGGTGGTGTGGTGTTGTGTGTGTGTGTGTGTGTGTGTGTGTGTGTGTGTGGTGTGTGTGTGTGTGTGTGTGTGGTGGTAGTGGTGTCGTTGCTGTGTGTGTGTGTGTGTCTGTGTGTGTGATTGCGTGCGTGGTGCGTGGCGTGTGTGTGTGGTGTGTGTGTGTGCGTGTGTGTGTGTGTGTGTGTGTGTGTGGTGTGTGTGTGTGTGTGTGTGTGTGGTGTGTGTGAGTGTGTGTGGTGTGTGGTGTCGTGTGTGCGTGTGTGCGTGTGTGTGTGTGTGGTGTGTGTGGTGGTGTGTGTGTGTGTGTGTGTGTGTGTGTGTGGTGTGGTGTGTGTTGTGTGTGTGTGTGTGTGTGTGTGTTGTGTGTGTGTGTGTGTGTGTGTGTGTGGTGTGTGGTGTGTGTGTGTGTGTGGTGTGTGTGTGGGTGTGGATGTGTGTGTGTGTGTGTGTGGTGTGTGTGTGTGTGTTGTGTGTGGTGTGGTGTGTGTGAGGGTGTGATGTGTGTGAGTGTGTGTGGAGAGAGAAGATGGAGAGAGAGAGAGAGAGAGAGAGAGACTTGGATTATTTTCCCTGTTTACCTTTCAGCCTCGCCCGATGGGTGTGGACGAAGGGGATTTCTTCTGGAACCGCAGCGGGCGACAGACGTAAACTATGCACTGTAGTGTGTCCCTGTTGCTGCATGACCTCGCTCTGGTCGCCCTGTGTGGACGGGACTCACGAGTGTGGCGGACTGCCGGTGTCCATGGACCATTCATAATGAGATAGCTAGGTCACGGCTGGTCTTCTTCTTCTTCTTCTTCTTTGTTGTCTTCTTCTTCTTCTTCTCTCCTTCTTCTTCTTCTTCTTCTTCTTTTTATTCTTCTTCTTCTTCTTCTTCTTCTTCTTCTTCTTCTTCTTCTTCTTCTTCTTCTTCTTCTTCTTCGCCCTGATGTAACCGTACCGGTTGACTGGGCGTCAAACACCAACTTACTTACTTACTCTTCTTCTTCTTCTTCTGTCGTTTAAGAGCCTGGACTCCTTGGGCATAATTAGTTCTGGTGGTGGTGGTGGTGGTGGGGTCTCTGTTGTGGTTTGGGTGCCACTTACAAAAAAAAAGACTGGGTCACGCCATCGAAAGAGATGTTGGGACACAAAGTGTTATTGAACAGAATGGATTTTGTTTTCTTTCTTTTTATGAAGAGCTTGCGTGGTCACGGTGGGTCACAAGATATAAACTGAGGTGGGATTACCTCTTTTTTTTCTTCTTGTTTTGTTGTTGGTTGGCTGTTCTTTGTTTTTTGTTTGTTTTCTTGTTCACGTTTTTTGCCCATTGCAACCTTGGTTTCCACCTTGTGACTCTAGCTAGCTCATTACAATGCCCACTGGAGTTTTCGATTTCGTGACCACACGTGACCTCATTCATGATTATTCTTAAGAAAGATCCACAAAGACAACACAACTCTGTTGTAGCAGTAGCGCCAGAGATTGTTTTAACCGAGGAAACAGTAGCGCCAGAGATTGTTTTAACCGAGGAAACAGTAGCCTCTTTGACAGAATGGTGGTACTAGAAGTGGGACTGTCCGACGAGCGGTGACACTCACGGACCTGGAATACGTACGTCTGACGTCCCTCTTTATGGACTTAACATTTTGGGGAGAATGCAGGTTTAAAGCTGAAATGGCATAATACTGCATGTTTTCTTAATGTGGGTGCCATGTACATGTTGGGAATTGTGTATTTCTCTACTGCGGACTTTCCACTTTCGCTGATCTAAAGACAAAAAACGATGGGCGAGCGTTATGTTGTTGTTTTTTCAAGCTAAAGGAAAGAGACGGACTATCGGCTAGATTGGCATTTTTTGCAGTTTGTATAAGACGTCTACCGTTTCTGCAGTGCTGTGTAGTCTGGCGACGAACTTTTTATTTGAGCGTGTTATCATCTCTCTCTCTCTCTCTCTCTCTCTCTCTCTCTCTCTCTCTCTCTCTCTCTCTCTCTCTCTCTCTCTCTCTCTCTCTCTCTCTCTCTCTCTCTCTCTCTCTCTCTCTCACTTGTCCTGAGGTGACCCTGTGTGGATGTAAGGACATAAAGATACAGTTACTATCTTCAAATCCCGGTTTGTTTTTTCCCCCCCACCCCTCACCCCCAACCTTTCCACATCCATCTTGTCCTAATGTTTTGATTGTACAGTAACATTTTTGTCTGAACTGTGATAATTCCTTCAAAGCATGTGCCATAAACGAACACTCTTGCACACACGCACGCGTACACACACACACACACACACACACACACCACACACACACACACACACACACACACACACACACACACACACACACTCGCCCATGCACGAACGCACTCACGCCTACACACACGCCTACACACACACACACACACACACACACACACACACACACACACACACACACACACACACACACACACACACCACCACCACTACACACACGCCTACACACACACACACTCACACACACACACACACACACAACACACCACACACACACACACACACACACACACACACACACACACACACACACACACACACACACACACTCCACACACAACCACACCACACACACACACACTACCACACACACACACACACACACACACACACACACACACACACACACACACACACACACACACACACACACACACACACACACACACACACACACACGGCTCTGTTAACCTTGAGTACCCCATTTTGGGCATGAGCAGTCTGTGATATTGAGTGATGTTGTTGATATTGTGTAGCTAGCTTTTGGCGGAGCTGTCAGACTGACGCCTGCATTTGTTTCTCGACCCTTCACTGAACGAACCCTGTTCTACCATGGATGCTTCACATGACTTCCCTAACAAAACACAACCACATAACCAATCACAACTACCCTAACCAAAACACAACCGCAAAAACCAAGTACAACAACCCTAACCAAAACACAGCCACAGTAACCACGTACAACTACCCTAACCAAAACACAACCACAATAAGCAAGCACAACTACCCTAACCAAAACACAACCACAATAACCAAGTACAATTATCCTAACCAAACACAACCACAGTAACTAAGTACAACTACTTTAACCAGACACAACCACAATGACAAAGCACAACTACCTTAAACCACAAGCACAACAACCAAGCACAACTACCTTTAAAAAAAGAAAAAGAAAAAAAGCACACCTACCCTAACCAAAACACAGCCACAATAACCAAGCACAACTACCCTAATCAAGCACAGCTGCCATAGCCAAACGCAGACACAACAACTAAGCATAACTATCCTAGGGTTGTTGTTGTTGTTGTTTTTTGTTGTTGTTGTTTTTATAATACTTTATGTAAATTGTTTTGGTAGAACTATGCTCTGCATGTGTATAGAATATCATAATTAGGTTAATATGTATCATGTGAGCGCTCAGGGCGTTGATGAGCGCATGATAAATGTACATTATTATTATTATGATTATCCTAGCAAAACACAACGATAACTACGCTAAGCACTACCACAATAAGCAAGCACAACGACCCTAACTAAACACAGCCACAGTAACCAAGCACACGGCCATAACGAAATACAACCACAATAACCAAGCACAACGACCCTAACGAAATACAACCACAAAGCCAAGCACAACTACAATAACGAAACACAGTCACCTTAACCAAACACAACTACTCTAACCAAACACAAACACAGCTCATGATAACCAAACACAAACACAACTCATGATAACCAAACACAAACACAACTCATGATAACCAAACACAACCACAATAAGTAAGCACAACTCACGACAGAATGTTGTAAAGCGCAGTGAGTTTGTGTACACCAGAGAATAGTGCTATACAAAAGTTATCTATTATTATTCTTATAACTAAACCCAAACACAGTGAAAGACACCTGTGCTTGTCAGACACAACCACCTCCAAGCAAATTACTTAAACTTGTTCATACTTAAGCAAATAAAACCCTAATCAATTACACGTAATTTTCACGTAATTTTTCACCGTCTAGTTGTTGTTTAAGTGTCGTTTTGTAGCTTGACAAAGGGGATTAACCCCGAAAATTTGCTGGTTTTGTCTTGTCCTAAAAAATAGCGTTCTTTTGAACCTTTTATATGTGTTTGAATGTTGTTTTAGAACGCTAGCAGTCGTTCCTGTTTCAGAGGTTTTTTTCAAAGACAAGTACTTTAACCAGAAGTAACTACCCTAACCAAACACAACAGTCCTCTAAACAGACTGAACCCCGTATAACCAAGCAAACCGTACAACCAAACAAAATGACCTGACAACCTGCAACAAACCGTGCTACACAAACACAACACTCATAACGAAGCACGACCACCGTAACC
>JABMCL010001585.1:360000-362500 GCA_018857735.1 Alviniconcha marisindica
TGGGTGGAGGTGATAATTGAGTTACCTGTGTTGAAGTCGTTGACGACGGCGATCGGGTTGGTGCCGAACCTCTGCGAGAAGGAGGTGTAGCCGCGGAAGTGATAAACCACAATGCGACCAGCTGTGTCGTATTTCTCCTGGAAATAAAAATCGGTCATTTGGAAGTTTTGATTTTGCGGCTGGCTTTAGCTGGCTCAAAGCGGTTTACTTATAAAGTAAGTCGCTTTTGGGATATATCCGATTCAGATCGAATTGGGAGAAGAGCAAATGGTTTCTAACTTGACAACCATCAGGACAGGGGGTATGTGTACAGAGAAAAACACACGTTCGGACATATAACACACACATACACACACGCTCACACACATGCGCGCGCGTGTGCGTACGCACATACACACACCAGATACACACACACACACACACACACACACACACACACACACACACACACACACACACACACACACACACACATTGGCACGCACGCACGCACGCACGCACACACACATTCTCTCTGTATCTGTCTCTCTCTGTCTCTCTATCTGTATCTGTCTCTGTCTTTGTGTCTCTGTGTCTCTGTGTGACTGTCTGTGTGTCTGTCTGTCTCTCTCTCTGTCTCTCTGTCTCTCTGTCTCTGTCTGTCTGTCTGTCTGTCTGTCTGTCTGTCTGTCTGTCTGTCTGTCTGTCTGTCTGTCTGTCTGTCTGTCTCTCTCTCTCTCTCTCTCTCTCTCCTCTCTCTCTCTCTCTCTCTCTCTCTCTCTCTCTCTCTCTCTCTCTCTCTCTCTCTTCTCTCTCTCCTCTCACAACCCACACACACACACACACACACACACACACACACACACACACACACACACACACACACACACACACACACACACACACACACACACACAGCTGACACACCAAACAACGCCACAACGCCAGGAAGCCTATAATTATCGATACCTCTGTGTAGGTGATGGCCTTTCGCTGCTCGTTGATCGTCTCGCCTGTGTAGGTCATGGCAGGAGGGAGGACCGGCAGTGGCCTGGTGTTCTTCCTTCCGGGACACACCACTCCACTGGGTGTCTGCAAGCAGCCATCTCTCTACATCGTGTTTATAGCGTTGTAACTGGTCTTGTGTGTGTGTGTGTGTGTGTGTGTGTGTGTGTGTGTGTGTGTGTGTGTGTGTGTGTGTGTGTGTGTGTGTGTGTGTGTGTGTGGTGTGTGTGTGTGTGTGTGTGTGTGTGTGTGTGTGTGTGTGTGTGTGTGTGAGAGAGAGAGAGAGAGAGAGGAAGAGAGAGAGAGAGAGAGAGAGAGAGAGAGAGAGAGAGAGAGAGAGAGAGAGCGGGACAGAGAGGGACACAGAGAGAGAGAGACACAGAGAAAGAGAGACAGAGAGAGCATTTGTGTGATATTCGTGTGAATCATATGTGTATCAGTCTTGAGGGAGGATCGGCAGCGGCCTGGTGTTCTTCCTTCCGGGACACACCACTCCACTGGGTGTCTGCAAGCAGCCATCTCTCTACATCGTGTTTATAGCGTTGTAACTGGTCTTGTGTGTGTGTGTGTGTGTGTGTGTGTGTGTGTGTGTGTGTGTGTGTGTGTGTGTGTGTGTGTGTGTGTGTGTGTGTGTGTGTGTGTGTGTGTGTGTGTGTGTGTGTGTGTGTGGTGTGTGTGTGTGTGTGTGTGTGTGAGTGTGTGTGTGTGTGTGTGTGTGTGTGTGTGTGTGGTGTGTGTGTGTGTGTGTGTGTGTGTGTGTGTGTGTGTGTGTGTGTGTGTGTGTGTGTGTGTGTGTGTGTGTGTGTGTGTGTGTGTGTGTGTGTGTGTGTGTGTGTGTGTGTGTGTGCGTGCATCTGTGCGTGCATCTGTGTGATATTCGTATGCATGATATGTGTATCATTCTTGTGTCTTGTATCATTCGCGCGCACACACACCCCACCACTCACCTCAAAGACATGCTGGGAAGCGCGCGGAATATTGTCGATGAAGTGCACAAACTCGTAGAAGTGCTCAAAGGAACGGTAACTCTGGCCGTCAGAATACACCCTTCCGGTCACGTGGCACAAGACAGGCACGCCGAGGGCAGAGGCAGAGGCCACCCAGGCACTGTTGTCTGCGTGTCAGACAAAGCAAGCGGGCACGTCAGTATACATACACGTAAGTGTCGCAGTATAATACTTAACTTGACACACACACATCGACATGCTGATGTGTGAATTAAGTCAGTGTGAGACCAATCCCTAAAAAGCCTTATGGTTTCTGTGGACGTTAAGCACCATGACTGAAGATTCGTCGGTCGATTCTGTTGGTCATGCAGGCTGTTTGTCCGCAGTCTGTCCATATGTCTGTCCGGCTGACAGTCAGTAGGCCCTATGTCTCTGCTTCCGTACGTCTGTCTCTCTGCTTGATTATGTAAATTGTGGTGCTCAAGGTCACTAACCTGCAAATGGCAAGGTGAGGTGCATGGTGGTCGGTCTTGGTCTGCGGTCAGTCTTGATACAATAAATTTCTGTCT
>JABMCL010001585.1:372500-375000 GCA_018857735.1 Alviniconcha marisindica
TTCACCTCAGTTTGTTAAAGTTTTTCTTCTATTTACAAAGGGTTGATTATAACCGGTGTGACGTCGACGTTACGCTAGCTTTCGAACATTTTGCGTCCAAGCTCTAGTCTCTCACTTTGCATACTAGTGACTGCTACGGCTCTTCGCAGAAGTAAGTAACTTGGAGTTTTACGCCCAGTCAACAAGCACGCTTACATCAGGGCGAAGCTCTTCACAGAACAGTGAACTATTTGGGGTTTGGTTTGTTTCAGGGTTTGTTTCGTCGTTATTGCTGTTGTTTCACCTACGGTCATATGACCTTAGCGTGCACATATCAACTGCTGCACACAAAACCTCAGAGTAGCTGTTGTTGTCTTATCCGAAGAATTGGGCCCACCACCTTAAGACCAAGGAGACGGTGACTTGAATGGCAGGTGTTGTGTGTGGGGGGGGGGGGGGGGGGGGGGGGGGGGGGTTAGGAGATGGAGAGGGTTTACTGCCTGAACCGAGATTCAAACCTGCATATCCTCTTCATCCCGAATTGAAGGCTTTAACATCCTGAACTTGAACTCCCCATTTCTAAATTACCTCCTTGACAGACACGTACGCCATTATGTCCCTGTTCTTGCCCGTAATTATGTACTTCTGATACAATCATGGGAATCTCTGAGCTCCACCCGACCTACTCTTTACGCCTAGACCCTAACCCGAATTATGAATATTAATGCCCCTTTTCGAGGCTCTTGTGACCTGGACCCCTGACCTCGGCCACGACATGTGATATGAACGGTCGCTTCAGACAGTGTCGTCTGAAAAATAAGAAAGGCCTCTTTTATCTCGTGTGCCACAAAACGCCATCGTCAGCGACTTTCACGTGAAGATGGCCGACCGGACGAACAAACTCAGTTCTCTCTCTCTCTCTCTCTCTCTCTCTCTCTCTCTCTCTCTCTCTCTCTCTCTCTCTCTCTCTCTCTCTCTTAAAGTTTATTCATGAATTTATTCTTTCTCTCTCTTACTCACTAATCAGAAGGAAAAAAACACAAAAGCAATTCAATATTAACTGAGACAATATGCAACAAAACACATCCACAATTACAAGAGAGATGGAGACTTGACAGTGAAGTCAGAAGAGTGGCAAAACTGCAGGTTACAGCAACTGCTGGAACAGTCAAAATACGAAGCTGCTGCACACATGCCAAGAAGAAGAAAAACAAAACAAAAAACATGCTAGGTATGTAACACGTCTTGGAATGCAACTTAGCAGATCTCATAGGAAAAATGGCACAAATGAAAAAAGAAATCAATCGGTTTATGTAACTGCACCACATACAAAGTTCAACCTCAACACAATGTCCAAAAATTATGCGGTTCCGACGCAAACAGTTTGTTTTGGTAAAAGTCCCTCCTCAACATCCCGCCGCCAAATTCTTCTCTTCCGTGGAACAAACACACTTTGAGCGTTGGGATTGTTGTGAAATTTCCATAACGAATCCAATGAAACCAACCACAATAACAAACATCATGACATGTCAATGCATTTTGATTTTCAATGTTATATTTTATGTACAATTATGAAAACGAGCTCATCAACGACGCGCCGTGAAGCAAAAGATTCACATGAATCACGTATGTTTTATGGGGATTTCCCGCTGAACAACCGACATTACAAAAACGAACGAACAGTTTCAAGATACATCATTTAAAAAATGAACATGCACGCACCAGCGTAATTACGAATATATCAACATATCCTTGCCATCAAAAGAACAGTGAGCTTATTCTTGGAAAGACCTTCCGTACTTTGGTGATGTGGACGACAGCAAATCTGCTAGCCAGCTAGGCAAGGCTACGTCTCAAAACCCTCCATATTGTGAGATTACAGAGTTCTTGCTTTTTAACGGGATAAGTAAGTAACACAGGGTCCAAAGCATGGGACGTTTCCTCGTTCTCGATGCAAGAACTGGTGACGGACATGTGTTGCCCGACGAAGGCTGGAAGATCCATGACACCAGAACGCACAGCTCTACGCAATTTTAACTAACAGTTCTGCATCTAAAGTCCGCCTTTGCTGGCAGGAAGTTTGTTTTCAGCAAGCTTCACCCACACTAAGTAATCGTTATTCACTAAAGTAAAGGTTGTGTGTCAAAAAGGCGCCCCTTGTTAGCAGCAAGTTTCTTTTCAGCAAGCTTCACCCACACTAAGTCAAGGTTACTCATTAGAGTACAAGTTCTGTGTCTAAAAAGTCCACCTTTGCTGGCAGACGTTTGTTTTCAGCACACCCACACTAAGTAAACGTTACTCATTAAACTAACACTTCTGAGCCTAAAGGCCGCCTTTGCTGGCAGAAAGTTTGTATTCAGCAAGCTTCACCCACACTAAGCAATAGTAACCCATTAAACTAAAGGCTGTGTGTCAAAAAGACCGCTCTTGCTGGCAGCAAGTTTGTATTCAGCAAGCTTCACTGAGTAAACGTCACTCATTAAACAAACAGTTGTGTGTCAAAAAGACTGCCCGTGCTGGC
>JABMCL010001585.1:380000-417500 GCA_018857735.1 Alviniconcha marisindica
GAGCCAGTAGCCCCATAAGTCGCGTTTGTCGTCCGAACGGTGACAACAACGAAATGACCGGTATGTGTGGAGCGCAGATAGGACATCTCGCTTACCTAAATGCGTTTAAAATAACAGATTCGTTTTAGCTGCGTTTAAGCAGCCTAAACGCCGCATAAAAACGGCGGCTCTGATGCTACTGTCACTTATAGCAGAGCTCAGGAGCTGTGTGAGAGATGCGGTGGACGTCCCAGGCTCCCTGTCCCAAATAGTCCGTACGGTCTCTGCGGACGTAAAGCAGCAACATTGAAACGAAAAGCTACTGTCACCGACAGAAGCCAATACTGAGGAGAAAAGGAACACTTGTACGGACTGACGCCATCCCATGTACCACTGAAGACCACAAATGATTGAAGAAAATGAGGATTCACGCATCGTACTCAACACAGACGGCGAAAAGAAGACATTTCGACCCAACTTTTGATACACTCTCTCTCTCTCTCTCTCTCTCTCTCTCTCTCTCTCTCTCTCTCTCTCTCTCTCTCTCTCTCTCTCTCTCTCTCTTCATCAGAACAAGGCAGAGCACACCAATCAACCCGACACTGGTGCATCTGGAGATGAGTTACTCAGGGATATACAATGGTGGTCAGAACTACGCAGATCACGCCAATAGACCCAGAGCACGTCAATGAACCTGTCTGGTACAGCTAGAGTATCAAGGGCTATACAATGGCGATCAGAACTACGCAGGGTACGTCGATTAACTTGACACTGGTACAATCTGGAGTCAGATGATAGTCAGAACTATGCAGAGCACATCAACTAGCCCAACACTGGTATAACTGGAGATAGGGTACTAAGGGATACACAATGGTAGTCAGAACTACGCAGAGTACGTCAGTGAACCTAACACTGGTATAGCTGGAGATGAGGTACTAAGGGATATAGAACGGTAGTCAGAACTACGCAGAGCACATCAACTAACCCAACACTGGTATAGCTGGAGATGAGGTACTAAGGGATATAGAACGGTAGTCAGAACTACGCAGAGCACATCAACTAACCCAACACTAGTATAGCTGGAGATAGGGTACTAAGGGATATACATTAGTGGCCAGAACTACGCAGAGTACGTCAGTGAACCAAACACTGATATAGCTGGAGACGAGGTACTAAGGGATATACATTGGTGGGCAGAACTACGCAGAGTACGTCAATGAACATAACACTGGCATAGCTGGAGATGAGGTACCAAGGGATATACACCGGTGGGCAGAACTACGCAGAGTACGTCAGTGAACCTAACGCTGGCATAGCTGGAGATAAGGTACCAAGGGATATATATTGGTAGGCAGAACTACGCAGATCAAGTCAATGAAACTAACACTGGTACAGGTGGAGATGAGGTACTAAGGGATATACATTGGTGGGCAGAACTACGCAGAGCAAGTCAATGAACCTAACACTGCTACAGATGGAGATGAGGTACTAAGGGGTATACACTGGTGGTCAGAACAACGTAGAGCACGTCAATGAACCTGTCTGGTACGACGTACTGCTGGAGTACCAAGGGCTAGCTATACAATGGAGGTCAGAACTACGTAGAGCACGTCAATGAAACTGACACTGGTACAGTCTGGAGCCCAGGAACTGAGAGGTATCTAGGGTTATACAGTGGTTTCTCAGAGCTACGCACAGCATGGCAATATACCTAACGCTGGTATAGCTGGGGTCCAGGAACTGTGAGGTACCAAAGGCTATACGGTGGTGGTCGAAGTATGCAGAGCACATCAACTAACCCAACACTGGTACAGCTGGAGATGAAGTACTAAGGGGTATACAAATGTAGTCAGAACTGCGCAGGGCACGCCAATGACCCTGACGTGGTACATCTGGAGTCCAGGGATTGTGAGGTCTCTAGGGCTATACAGTGGTTTGTCAGAACTTCGCAGAGCACGTCAACTAACCTGACACTGGTACAGCTGGAGATGAGGTACTGAGAGCTATTTCATGGTAGTCAGAACTACGTAGGGCACGTCAACTAACCTGACACTGGTACAGCTGGAGATGAGGTACTGAGAGCTATTTCATGGTAGTCAGAACTACGTAGAGCACGTCAACTAACCTGACACTGGTACAGCTGCAGATGAGGTACTAACGAATATACAATGGTGGCTGAAACTACGCAGGGCACGTCAATGTAGCTGACACTGGTACAGCTGAGATGAGGTACTAAAGGCTGTTTCATGGTAGTCATGGTTTCACGGTAGTCAGAACTACGTAGAGCGCGCCAACTATCCTGACACTGGTACCGCTAGAGATAAGATACTAGGGGCTATATAAAGGTGGTCAGAACTACGCAGAGCACGCTACTGTACATAACATTGGTACGGCTGGAGATGAGGTACTGAGGCCTATAACATAGACCTTAGTACCTCATCTGCATTATATTAGAACTACGCAGAGCACCCCAATGTTGCTGACACTGGTACGGATGGGGTTCAAGGACTACGAGGTGCCAAGTGCTAAACAACGATGGTTGATACTAGGTAAAGAACGTCAGTGTTGCTGACACTGGTACAGCTGGGGTTCAGGGACTACGAGATACCAAGGGCTACACACCTATGGTTAAAACTAGGTAGAGAACGTCAGTGTTGCTGACACTGGTACAGCTGGGGTTCAGGGACTACGAGGTACCAAGGGCTACACACCTATGGTTAAAACTAGGTAGAGAACGTCAGTGTTTCTGACACTGGTACGGGACGGATGGAGTCCAGGAGCTGTGGCAGAGGAACCAAAGACTAAATGTGACGAGAGGCAAGTATCAGTACAACCGCAAGCTACCAGTAAATGATGTTACCAATAAAATTAAGCCACCCTATTGTGCGTTGCTTTTCCTCACCCGTGGGGTCAAACTGACAGAAATTACCCACAGAAATGATTTCCGAACTGTCAAAGAGAAGAAGAGATAGTGCTGGAGTTTCAAGACAATGCCAAGGCGAACGTTCGCATCTGTGCATTGATTCCTGGGTCAAATGTGAAAATCACGATGATCTGAGTTGCTTTTTGCAGTTGTTGTTGTTTTTGTTTGTTTGTTTTTTGTTCCTTCGCCAAAAGGCAGGCTCCCCTCGAGGCAAGCGAAATCTATCGACTGCAACCGTTTTTGTTTTTTGTTTTTCGTTTTTCGCATGCACTAATACATACGGGCGCGGAATACATCATTCTAGACAGTCAGACAGTTACACGTACTCCACTTTCAATAGCGTGGCTGGGTTGTGTTATAAGAAACACAGTTTTGGAGGTTAAGGAGGTGAGCAAATACTCAGTTGACTCATTCATTCAAAAGGGGGAAATGTTACTTACATTACCTTCTTTCACTTACCATTGGCGCTGAACATGGGCCTACGGTTAACGTTATCAATTTGTCCTAGCTGGAAACACCTCAATTAGAGACCAAAAGAAAAAAGAAGAGGGTGCTAAGTTTTCATGGTCAAAAATATTGTTTTAATATTTCAGTGATGTAAATAGTTCAAAGGACAAAAGCAACCATATTCATTTACATTCAACACTAAAATAATAAACAAGTCAACGGGGGTACCCAGAAGACCAGACCATAGAATCATATCCAGGAGATGATAAATTCATGTCAACAAGGGTCTCCAGATGATTCATCATGTCAACAAGGGTACCCAGAAGACTCAACACGGGTACCAACAAGATGATGAAATCATGTCAACAAGGGTACCCAGCGGACTCATCGTGTGAACAAGGGTACCCAGAAGATCCATCATGCCAGCAAGGGTACCAACAAGATTATTAAATCATGTCAGTAAGGGTACCCAGAAGATTCACCGTGTCAACAAGGGTACCCAGATGATTCAACATGTCAACAAGTGTACCCAGATGATTCATCATGTCAACAAGGGTACCCAGATGATTCATCATGTCAACAAGGGTACCCAGAATATTCATCATGTCAACAAGGGTACCAACGTGATGATTCCTCATGTCAGCAAGGGTACCCATAAGATTCATCATATCAACAAGGGTAGCAACATGATGATTCATCATGTCAACAAGGGTACCCAGAATATTCACCATGTCAACAAGGGTACCAACGTGATGATTCATGTCCACAAGGTTACCCATAAGATTCATAATATCAACAAGGGTACCCAGATGACTCATTATGTCAACAAGGGTACCCAGATGATTCATCATGTCAACAAGGGTACCCAGATGATTCATCATGTCAACAAGGGTACCCAGATGATTCATCATGTCAACAAGGGTACCCAGATGATTCATCATATCAACAAGGGTACCCAGATGATTCATCATGTCAACAAGGGTACCCAGATGATTCATCATGTCAACAAGGGTATACAGATGATTCATCATGTCAACAAGGTTCCTCATGTCAGTAAGGGTACCTAGAAGATTCATCATGTCAACAAGAGTACCTAGAAAACGATACAACCGTGTCCAACAAGGGTATTCAGAAGATGATGAAATCATGCCAACAATGATATCCTGAAGAAGGTAAAGTTAAGTCAAGAGTGTCCAGGAGATGATCAAATCAAATTAACAAGGGTACCCAAAAGACAATATAATCATGCCAACAAGGGTGCTCTGAAGACAATGACATCACGCCAGCAAGGCTACCCATAAGGTGAGAAAATCATGCCAACAAGGGTACCCATAAGGTGAGAAAATCATGTCAACAAGGCTACCTATAAGATGAGGAAATCATGTGAACAAGGGTACCCAAAATATGATAAAATCACGTTAACATAGGTACCAAGATGATAAACTCATGCTAACAAGAACGTCCAGACGATGCTCAGATCATATTAACCAGGGTGCCCTGAAGATAATATAGAAATAACACTACCAAAGATAGCCCCAAAAATGATAATTCACGTCACACCGGGTACCCCAAGGAGTCATGGGTATCACGAAGACGCGGCCGCAACGTGTCATCGTGTGAGCACGTGCCAATCATTTGAAAAACAGTTCAGCTGAATCAAACCTAAACAGCTGCATGTGTGTGAAGAGAAAAGCAGTCTGCAAAAACTGAGATCAAATTTTTATCGGCGTGGGAAATCGACGCGGAATGTATCTGCAGTGATCACATCAGCAACAAAGCGATAGATCAACCCAACCAACAACATCACGGACTTACACACACACACACACACACACACACACACACACACACACACACACACACACACACACACACACACACACACACACAGGCCTTCGGTGATAAAGTTATACATGAAAAAGAAAAAGAAGACATTGTCCAAAATTAAAACAAAATCTTCATGGGACATGTTGCCCCGCGGTCCAAAAAGCCTAAAACAAATTCACATACATTTAGTCCAAGACGATACCGGCAGGTACACTGGAACTATCATAATTAACGATATAGACGACACACGATAATCGAACAGACTGACCGATTTATGACTTTTACTTTACAGGACATCTGCACCCAAGGGACTTGATTTAGGTGTTCCCCAAGGCTGTGTGCCTGGGCCATTGCTCTCTCTCTCTCTCTCTCTCTCTCTCTCTCTCTCTCTCTCTCTCTCTCTCTTCTCCTCTCTCTCTCTCTCTCTCTCTCTCTCTCTCTCCACAACCACACACACCACACACACACACACACACACACACACACACACACACACACACACACACACACACACACACACACAAACACACACACACACTCACTCACTCACACATACACACACACCTCTGACAGATTGTTCTTGGCGCTAGAATTGACCTTCACAAGTTCGCTGACGATACTCAGTTGTTCATCTGCGGAATTTAGCCTTATTTCAAAGCAGAAATAGCATTGGGCCAGCGTTTGGATGGAGAGCAATACGCTTAACCTGAAGGACGAAAAGACGGGAGTCCTTGAAAATTAATGCAAGTTCTGGTCCGGCCTCATTTAAAGGACGGCAGCCACCTTCAATAAACTGAAGATTCTGCCACGCTGCTAGCTATAGTCACACACAACTGCATGTACGTGTATACAACTGCTGTGTATCGTACAACTGTATATACAGGAATAAACCTTCAGTGCAGGACAAAACGCAGAGGAACGTGGCCCAAAATCAGTATCTCTTAAACTACAACAACGTTTAAAAAAACGCTGTTCGCCTTGTCCTGAACGTTTTACAATTTCCTTTATAAATAATTAGGAGATAAACCTAAATTTGTTGTTAGCCCTGATATAACCCTTTGTGGTTGACTGGGCTCAAAGCACCAACCAACCAACTAACTAACTAACTAACTCGGTTTGTCCTAAGAGTTTCCAAAACTGAGTGTCCTGAGGTGGTCCAGTGTGGTTGACAGGACATTACAATCTAATTACTAACTCCCAAAACTGACTATATATCTCCTCATCTTGCTTCTCTCCATTGGCTGCCCACTGATTCACGAATACCGTACAAACTCGCTTCTCTGTGCTACAACTGCCTCAATTCTACCGCTCCTGGCTACTTGACTGAATTGACAATTTACAAACCAACCCGCCAACTCTTCCTCTAATACTTCCATTCTTTGTCGTCCCTCTGTGTGCACACACTCGTCTTATGCTACACCGTCTGTCTGGAACAGTCTCCCTTGCAAATTTAGATCATCAAACACACTCACATCATTCAAATAATTTTTGAAATCTCACCTCTTCAAGCTAACCTATTGACTGTGTGTGTGTGTGTGTGTGTGTGTGTGTGTGTGTGTGTGTGTGTGTGTGTGTGTGTGTGTGTGTGTGTGTGTGTGTGTGTGTGACTGTGTTTAGGTCCTTTGCTTTGTAATGGGCTGTGTGCTCCAGTTTGGAGAAATAGTACATAAAAGAGTACATTATCATTTTTCTTAAAATTTGATGTTCCAAAAAAGAAGAAAAAAAAGAAGAAAGAAACAGAAAAAAGGATGGGATTTCAAAAATACAAAACATCATGTCAGCAATGTATAATGCTCTCTTCTTCATTCTAAAAACAGCAACACTTTTTACGTGAGGTTTAGATAGTAATTTAAGAGCATAAGAATTAACTTCTTTTAACTTCCTTCATGTATAATTATTGTTTGCAACACTGGTAGTTGTCTCTACACGTTCTGGACTCGATTTGTATCAGAACATACACTATAAATAGTACATTGTATGTATGCATTAACAAGTTGTAATTTTGTCAAATTCTGCAGCTCACACATACTTTTGCCTCTGGCGTGGTTCTCTGAAACTCTTCCATCCCCAAAAGTGAGCTACTTACTTGACATTTATGCAAGTCTACGGCGAAAGTTGTACTTGAGCGACACACATTTCATCAAATCACAAGTGCAAGTACGACTTGGTCTCCATGTCACGTCATTTTATGTTGAAAGAGAGTCCAGCAAAAAATCGAAGTTGGATAGCCCAAGATGGCCAAAATTTGAAAATTAAACTTCCTAGGCAGTGGAATTCATATTGCACGCGAAGCAATATCCTGACCTACGCCGAGACAAGACTGATCTGCTGGTGGATTCGGATTCTCAGCAAAGAGGTGATATTTGTTTCTGCATCCACGGTACTGTATTAATCAACTGTCTTTAGTGGACTGTTCTTTCTGGTCTTCTTCTCTATCGACGTGTTGCTATTATGACTGACCAGTTTCACCGTCTGCCACGAGTATGTGAACTTATGGCTGTTTTTCGTTTTGGAACTTTGTTCTGTTATCAAGTACAGATTTGACAACGGTACTTCTCTCTCTCTCTCTCTCTCTCTCTCTCTCTCTCTCTCTCTCTCTCTCTCTCTCTCTCTCTCTCTAAATTCAGACTGAAAACCAACGTTCTGACGAACAAGGCAAAAACGAGTATGTCCACACACACACAAAATGGGAACAATAACAATAGTATTGACATACATTACGTAATAAATCCAATGGCACAAAACGGGTTACATTATATTCATGCGTGTATGTGTGTGTGTGTGTGTGTGTGTGTGTGTGTGTGTGTGTGTGTGTGGTGTGTGTGTTGTGTGTGTGTGTGTGTGTGTGTGTGTGTCGGAGGAGGGGCAGATCAACCCAAGTTTCAGATCTGGTCCACCAATTACAGAAAGCCGTGATTCGTCTTCTCGTGTACAGTAAATGAGCAAGAAAAGCTCGCGCGGCCACGAGCTGGGAGCGAGTAGGTGAACTAAGTGAGCAAGACCCGCTGAGGCTCGACACAGGCTGTCAGGCGGGAATGCTGGCAGTGGTAGTTGTGAAGGCCTGTATTAAGCCTGTAGTGGTGGCGTAAGGCACCAGTCTGTAGAGTAAGCAGTTAATCAACACTTCACATCCCTTGCCATGCATTAGAGTCACACAGCGGCGTCGCAACAGCTGAGCGAACTGCACCACGGCAGTATACCCCAGTGGTAAAAGTCACATGATGCTTTGCAACCTGCCCTTTTTGGTGCGATTAAATTCGCAGCGTGTGTCATATAACTGTATCCTCAGAGTTCCTGGCATATAATTGTATCCTCAGACTTTGTGGCATATAATTATATCCTCAGACCTTGTGGCATATAATTCTATCCTCAGACTTTGTGGCATGTAATTATATCCTCAGAGTTTTCGGCTGCGGGCACATCGCAGAGTATAGAAGACGTTGTATATTTACGGATGGAAAGCACGCTTTTGACCAATAAGCGCAGAGGTGAAAAGGTCGACTGAAAGAAGGTCAAATAAAATGGCGGGCTCTTCGATTCCAATGTCATCCGTTATTTCGTTTGCCTTTGTAAAGTAAAACCAAACTGACTGCGACGCAGAGAGGAGAAATGGGTCATCCTCAGCCTCGGAGCCTCAATCCGGCACATTAAAGGACACTACTGATTTGATCTATCCTGGCGAAGTAAGTTCGAAGCGATGGCTTTTTGAAATGACATGGCCTATACGTAAACACCCGCTCAATATAGCGTCGAGCGTGTGGCGAACATCATGTGGCTTTACCATGCGGTGTGCAAGCCGCGAATCCAAAGCATGACCGACAGCAGGTTGTGACAAGCAGGGATTGCAAAGCGTCATGTGGCTAATACTGCACTCCGTTCGCCAATAGTCCAGATTAAAGCTGGCGATCACGTGACGCCGTGTGAACCAATAGGAAGCACTCTGTCAGGGACGCTATTTGACGTCCTCTAGGAAATGGTTAAGAATGACCCCGGGTCAATCCTATGCCCATGTCCGCTTTTGATTTCGTGACCCGACCTGACTTCCCTCGTGAATATTCATATTGAAAAAACTGGTCCATGGCCAATCTATGCAGATACATATTACCCTGGCATGTCTCCACAGACACATATCACCAATCTGTTTCCACAGACACACAGTACCATGACATGTCTCCAGACACATACCACCATCACCTGTCTCCACAGACACATATCACCATGACATGTCTCCACAGACACATATCACCATGACATGTCTCCACAGGCACATATCACCACGGCCTGTTTCCACAGAATGATATGTATCACTCTGACCTGTCTCCACAGATAGGTATCACACTGACCCGTTTCCACGGATACCTACCACCATGCCCTGTTTCCACAGATGTGCATTGCCGTCACCTGTCTCCACAGAAACGTTCCGCCAAGACCTGTGTCCAGAAATACTATCACCATGACCTTTCTACACAAATACATATCACCCTGACCCGTCGCCACAGAGACGTGTCATGACTTGTCTCCACAAATATGCATCACCATGGCCTTGTTCCACAGATACGTGTCATGACTTGTCTCCACAAATATGCATCACCATGGCCTTGTTCCACAGATACGTGTCATGACTTGTCTCCACAAATATGCATCACCATGGCCTTGTTCCACAGATAACGTGTTACGATGCCCCGTCCCTAAACAACACACAGATCTCCGAGGCCTGTCTCCACAGATACGTACACCCTGAGGCATATCACCAAGGCGTGTACGTCTCTAAAGGCACGTCTCTCTGTAATAGGCACATACACTCCATTCCGCTGTCTGGGTCTACTACCTACACGTTTCACTATACGCACATCTTCGGGCCTCTCGAGGCACATTTTACCGGGATTGGAGCAACAGTGATTGTCATCTTACAACGCCCTAACATTCTGAGGCAGCATATCATCCAAGGCACCCGAACATTCACCAGCGATCTTCAAGGCACCTCCATTTTCCACTCAACTCGACCAGCGGGGTACGTTTCCGTCACACCACCTGATAGAAAGCGTGACATAATTATACGTAGGTTTGTCTACAAAGCACGATTTCACCAATGCGTGATGTGCGAACGTTTTCTGCTCTCAAACACGATGTATACTTGCAACGCCTTGTGACATTCTCTTGGCAACAGGGGAGACAGTTTTTAGTACAAAATCAATATTTTCATAGCGGAACCCACATAATTAGCCGGTTAAAACTAGCCCGAAAAGTGGCTAAGTTTAAAATGATTCGGGATATTATATCCCACGTCTTGCAGTTAAACGCAAAGGTTGATATTAGGGTTCCAGATAAGCTGTTGTTTTTAAAAATGAGGACTTTCATTGTATCATCACCTTGGTTACAATCTGTGTGCTACGTGCTAGCTAGGACCATTCGTGATGTCGATGGCCGTTACGAAACCTGCCTCTAACTTTATCTTAAATCGTACCTTCCCGCTCGGTGAAGTCACCCTTTGCTTGGATTATACTAATTTATGGCCGTGAGTCTGTGGTAACGGTTGGTTAGTTAGTCAGTCAGTTAGTCAGCCAGTCAGTCAGTCAGACAGACATTTAGTTAGTTAGTTAGTTAGTTAGGTAGGTAGGTAGGTAGGTAGGTAGGTCGGTCTTGGATTTTCACATCCCGTCAAACGTACCGTTCAGGACGAATGTGGTAACAGAACAAACTGCAATCAGCAATCACCCGCAACCCTACAATTTAGGGGGGGGGGGGGGGGGGGGGGGGGGGGGCGGTTAAAAGGCTCCGCATATTTCACCTGACTTATTAACCTGGATAATACGTTTGCCCGTGTCTGAGGTACCGTGACGCAAAACCCAGAACACAACAGGAATTTGTTTCGCTTCGTGACGCAGCACAAAAAAGGACCACTCTCTTCGTAGGGGTAAACTGCAATAAATTTATATTACATATAAACAGGGTTCATAAATGTTCTATCGCCGATAGCTGTACATCCAAAATATACCCAACGTCAAGTGAAGGCATCGTTTAAAACTTCTCCTGAGCGACTCTGTGATATCTAACGACAAATAAATCTCAGACTGATGAAGGTGGTGCTGGGGTAGTTGCGGAAGCACAGAGACATGCTTATTACCAAACTGTGAACAACGTTTTTTGATCGATGAAATATTAATTGCGGTAGCACAGAGACATGCTTATTACCAAACTGTTAGCAACGTTTTTTTGATCGATGAAATATTAGTTGCGGTAGCACAGGGACATGCTTATTACCAAACTGTTAACAACGTTTTTTTGATCGATGAAATATTAGTTGCGGTAGCACAGGGACATGCTTATTACCAAACTGTTAACAACGTTTTTTTGATCGATGAAATATTAGTTGCGGTAGCACAGGGACATGCTTATTACCAAACTGTTAACAACGTGTGTTTTTTGATCGATGAAATATTACGCACTAGAAAACAAAACATTTTTCACGTCAACAAAACTTCTAATCAAAGTTACGAAGCAACCCGGACGCAGGGTCCTGATGCTATCTTTTGCTGGATGCTCGTTGGGACGACACTGAAGCAAAGTTAGCTCTTGGATTTCATTTTCCCGTAAACAGCAAAATTCTTTGGGGTTTTGTCGAATATATATAGCACATTTTACGTGACTAAACGTAAAACAGTGTATTATATATATATGTTGGGGTGGGACTGGGGGGAGGGGGGGGGGGGGGGGGGGCTGAACTTTCGTTCTGACTTAATCCGATCACGTCAGGACGACTTATCAGCCATAAAAAAATATACACTAGTCCGTTTAGTCACGTAAAACGTGCTATATACATGTATTTAACAAAACACCAGATACGTTCTTTCGTTCTTTCGTTCTGACTTGACCCTATCACGTCAGGACGACTTTTCAGCCATAAAAAAATATACACTAGTCCGTTTAGTCACGTAATATACATGTATTTAACAAAACACCAAAGGCATTGGATAGGCCGACTTCAATTCTCTGGCAGTAAGACTATAAAATAATAACAAATGTCTCGTTTTAGAACAAAATGGGTCTTGCGCTGATCATTTATTGCTCGTTAAAGCAAGGCTTCTTGGCAAGGGAAAAACCAAGACCCCGCAACTTGCACAGTAACGCCAAATACACGATTATCTCTTCCTTTGTCGCCCACAGACAACTTTTAATTGTCTCCTCCTTTGTTTCCCACAAACAACTTGTCTGAGAAAATCACACACCAACCAAAACAAGCCCCTCATCTTCCCTTCAGCTGATCAAAAACAGAATGAACTCAAATGACAAGCCAGCATCCTGTTTTGTGAGTAGTTTTGTGTTTCGTTTTTGTTTTTTTACCATGACAATACGGCCAGTAGTTTGCTGATACAAGGCTGTAGGAAGAGCTTAGAACGTTTCGGTCTCCCCAGTGCAAACTTGTTACTACATTACTCAGTGAAGGCAACTTATCCGTCGCAACTGAACCAAAAACAAAAACAGCTCTTAAAAGCACTGGTTACCTTTTGAAAAAATCATTAACATAAACATTGGCGCGTATTCACCATGATGCTGCGACAACATGAACTCAAACGAAAGCCATACAACAAGCAGTTCAAAATCCAGGCTGACTTCCTGAAAGACGGTTAAACAGATGATAATTATTGGTCCATACGCCGTGATGCGTGTGAGAAAGGCAAACGCTCCACACAGTGAACAATTTCCATAATCACTTTCAAAAACTGTTGTGTAGTTAATCTGGACGGCAGAACAAACAGAATTCGTCATTGCACAACAGGCGCACATTCTTCTTCTGTCATTTCATCAACTCTAACAAATATCATGCACGTGGATTCCTCGAGGAAAATAAAACATGTGTAAATGGGTAAGCGCAGTGCTTTTCCAAAACGGTCTGATGTCAAAGCGCCAATACACTGTCCCATATGTCTTGCCTTTAAGGTCATTTGTTGCAGGCTATAGTTTTAATAACGAATGTTTGCAGGGCCAATGTAGAATCAGACCCATCAGTCAGTCTACACACACACACACACACACACACACACACATGGACATGCACGCTCTCTCGCTCTTGCTCTCTCCCCCCCCCCCCCCCTCTCTCCTCTCTCTCTCTCTCTCTCTCTCTCTCCTCTCTCTCTCTCTCTCTCTCTCTCTCTCCTCCCTCCCTCCCTCCCTCCCTCCCTCTCTCTCTCTCTCTCTCTCTCTCTCTCTCTCTCTCTCTCTCTCTCTCTCTCTCACCACACACACACAACACACACACACCACACACACACACACACACACACACACACACACACACACACACACACACACACACACACACACACACACCACACACACACACACACACAGAGCCCATTTCTGTGATTGGGAGGAGGAGGAGAGGAGGAGAGGAGAGTAGAGGAGGACTGCAGTCACCGCCAGTGTCCGTGTGGCCGCTAGTTCCAGTTAGAGTCCCCCCGCTCATTGACCA
The DNA here is from genome assembly GCA_018857735.1 of Alviniconcha marisindica. NCBI lineage: Eukaryota > Metazoa > Mollusca > Gastropoda > Provannidae > Alviniconcha > Alviniconcha marisindica. Next base: position 393,647 of record JABMCL010001585.1, read on the forward strand.
TGTTCAGCTTCTCCGTCAGCACCACGCTGTCCTCGTCCCCTGGCACAGGCTCGGGAGCCTGGAACTGAATGGACATCTGGGAGATCGACAAAGGCCTTCGATAGGGCGGCATTATAGAATACACCCCTCCCTCCTCCTCCTCCTCCTCCTCCTCCTCTTCCCCCATCAGCTCCTCTCCGGCGTTGGCCCCCGGGCTGCTGTTGCCTTCGGAGCTCGGGTTCGAGCAGCGGTTGTGATCGACGGCGGACGAGAAGCCGCTGTCTGTGCGATGAGGACACTGGCCCTCCCGGCCCCCCCTCCCCGCCCCTGCCGGGAGGGAGGTGTACATGTGATCCGTCACGTCATAGGGCAGACGGTGCGGAATCATAGGCGCGCTCTCGTTGTGGTCCTCCGGCCCGCCGACAACGTCGACGTAATAGTCGCCGGGGAACTGCAGGCGGCCGATGGCGGTCTGCAGCTCTTGAGCTCCGGGCGAGCTGAGGCGCTCGCCGGCGGTGAAGAATCTCCGGTGGCAGCCGCTCAGCTTGGTCAGCAGCGGGCCCGGGTCGGCCAGCTGCCCCTTCCGGCTGACCCAGTAGCGGGGCAGGGCGCCCAGGCTGCCGTGCTGCCTCAGGTAACGCTCGCTCTCCTCGTCGGACGGGAAGCCGCCGGACAGGACGAAGACGGGGTTCCTGCGCCTCCTGCGGCCCTTCTTCAGGGCGGCCGCCGTGGTGATCCTGTGCAGGAACTGTACGCACTTGCTGCTCAGCGAGTTGGGCAGCGCCTGGTGGTCCAGCCGGCAGTCCCCGCCCCCACTGCTCCAGTCGCCGCCGCCGCCGCCGTTGTTGCCGTTGTTGTCGCTGCCGCGCAGCTGAGCCAGGAGCTGCGGCGACATGTAGACGATGACGCGGCGGTCGGCGCTGGTGCTCTGCAGCCACTGGTCCGGGTTCTGCTGCTGCCTCATCTTGGCGCAGTCCGCCACGTCCAGGCGGAGGTAGTCCTTGAGGAACTCCATGTGCTTGTGCGCCATCCGCTGGAACGCCTGGTTCTCCGGCACGTACAGCTGGAGCACCTCTGGGGGGGCGAAAATAATAATAATTATAGCAACAGCGATAATAATGGTACTGCATAACTTTTGTATAGCGCTATTCTAGGTTGTACACAAACACACTGCGCTTTGCAAACATTCTCTGACATTTTCTACGTTAAGTGAGAACAAAATCGAAGGTAGCATGTTCAAGAAAGTAATACATATATGACAAATAATAATATATAATATTATATATATATATATATATATATATATATATATATATATATATATATAGATATATATACACACACATAAACACACAAGAAAAATGATGTGTATGTGCCATGTCAAAAAGGACACAAAAGGGCAGCAAAATGCATGGGTGGTACTGCAGAAATGTCCATTTATTATTAATTACTAGTATTAGTAAGATAATCGTCATTAACAAACCTAAACCAAAAACAACCAAAAAAAAAAAAAAAGGCGTGTCATACATACTCCAGTTCTTTTCTTTTCCGGTTTATGAAGGACCCCTATGTGGTAGCTAGTCTAGCTCTGTTGCGTGCGTTTCCAAGGTGGTCTATCCTATCTCTGTACGCCCAGTTTGGGGATAGTTTGCATAGGTTTTCATTACAAACTGTCATGCCATGATCGTTGTTAACCGGATTATCAACACTAGCCCAACCCATTCGTCCAAGACAATAACTATAATGATCTTGACCTTTTCGGCACAAAAACCGTCGTGATCATTAACCCTTTCACTGCCACGCTTGCCGGTCTGCCACCCGGAAAATGACCAGTAGAAGTGCCAAATCTGAAATGATTGTGGCTTTTCCACCCCTTCGCATGAGCACGCGAAAGGAAGTATACAAAAATTCACAGTACTGAAAGCGGATTTTTTTATAGGACCATCAAATACACTGTTTTGCAGGTGTGTACGCATGCACTTTTCAGCCCGGAAGTTGTACTGGCTGGGGCACTAAACTGGGTTTAAAAAAAATATCTTATACAGAGTTGATTATTAGCGTTCTGATATAAAATATAAACTCACAAAAGGTTCAAAAGAACGCTGATTTTAAAAGGTTTTCATTTTAATCATATTAGAATCAGCGTTCTCTTGAACCTTGTGTGTGTGTGTGTGTTGTCATGACCATTGTTAACTGGCTTGTCAACAGTACCCCCCATTGTATTAAGACAATAATTACTTATCTTAGCCCTTTTGCAACGAAACTGTCATGGTCATTGTTAACTTGACTGTCAACAGTACACCACGCATTCTGAGACAATAGCTTATGAGCTTAACCCTCCCAGAACTAAAGGGTCATGATCATTGTTAACTGGATTGTTAACAGTACAGCCAGTATTCTGAGACAATAGCTTATGATCTTAACCCTCCCAGTACTAAAGGGTCATGATCATTGTTAACTGGATTTTCAACAGTACACCCAGTATTCCGAGACAACAGAGTAAGATCCTAACCCTTCCAGAACGGAATTGTCAGCATCACTGATAACTGGATTGTCAACAGTACACCCAGCATTCTAAGACAATAACTAATTCTCTTAAACATTTTCAGAACGAAACTTTCATGACCGGCCATTGTTAACTGGACTATCAACCCGTTATTCTAAGACAACAACCAATTCTCTTCAACCCTTTCAGCATTCAGGGCAGTGCTGTCAAACCTACAGACACACTAACGTTGCTCCTCCGCTCAAAATGAATAGTTGCTCCGCTCAAAGCCGAATATCTCCTAAAAACAACAACAACATTAACCAGCACTCTCATCGGTTTGCGGACACGTTATCTGTTGCCCAGATTTTACCACCAGGGTCTCTGATTCTTGGGGACATAATCACTGTCTTCGTCAGCAAACACTTCCTCCAGAACGACGCTGACGATGTAGCGCGCTCGCTTGTTCTTTGTTTCGCGTCGGATGAAAACTGCGATAAAGTGCATATTGGATGAGAACTGCGATAAAGTGCATATCGGATGAGAACTGCGATAAAGTGCATATCGGATGAGAACTGCGACAAAGTGCATACATTTTATGGTCAGACTGTGCCGTATTAATCAAAACGACGTAGCGCGCTCGAGACGGAAGTAACGCAGTGGCCTCCCTTGACTCGTTGTTTCCCGGTGTAGTTTTCGCCACAGAGCCGGTATTTTAAAAATAAATCTCGTTTCTTCATCCGAGCAGTGCCGGGGTGTATTCGGACCCTGGCCTTCAGTGGAGCCCGAGCGGTGCTGGGTGGCAGGGTGGAAAGGGTTAATGTCCCTTCGTCATCCTTCCAGTAGCAAAAGATAATCGGAGCACGTGCCGCTTGAGACGAGGTGGCTACCATGTACACGCAGTCATTAACCCTTTCAGCCGCAGCAGTTCTGGAATCCAGTAGCTCCCGGCTCCCGCTGTTTTTCTGACTTTTTCTGGCACCAAGCGTATAGTCACTACCTTTAAACGCCCGTATCTTCCTTCTCAAACCAATTCTTTTGCTTCTTTCTTTTTTTATTGTTGTTGTTGTTGTTGTGTGTTTTGTTGCGACAAAAGCCGTGTAGCAAAGATACATACGTGTTTGTCGCAAACAAAAGTTTTGTCGCGACAAAAATGATACTTGTGGCAGCTCCTGCCAATGACACCGTCAATAATACAAATGAGCGTGCAAAGGTCCGGCCATGCTTACTTATGGGAGGTCCAGCAATGAGAGACTGTGAGAAACAACACCTCAGGAACCAGAGTCTCTGCAGGTAACCTGCAAAAGGAAACACGTGTGGTGCTGTTGGTTAAAAGCAAAAGAGGAGGTGCACAATTTACAATCAAACGTTGTTGTTTTTTTACAAAAGAGAGTACTCTCTCTCTCCTCTCTCTCTCTCTCTCTCTCTCTCTCTCTCTCTCTCTCTCTCTCTCTCTCTCTTTCTCGCTCGCTCGCTCGCTCACACGCACGCTCGCCCGCACGCATGCATGCGCACGCACACGCACATACACACAAACACCCCCCCCCCCCCGTACACATACGTGCACACATACACGCATGCAAGCACGCACGCGCACACTCACACACACACACACACACACACACACACACACACACACACACACACACACACACACCATACACACATATACGGTGCACGCACACACGCACGCATGCACGCACACACACACACACACAAACACACACACACGCACACACACACATACACATACACACACACACACACACACACACACACACACACACACACACCAACGCGCGCGCGCGCGCGCGCGTACACGCTCACGACACTGACCTCTGTGCCACAGACAGCAGATGGTGGCCACGGCTATGACGACCACCAGCACCAACACCACCACTACCTCCGCCCTAACGCCCGTCTCTTCGTGATGGGGTCTCGCCGTCGTACCTGTGACATCACCATTGTCAAGTGAGCAGTCCGTCCATCTCTCATCCCACCCTGTTAACGCCCAGAGCAAATCGACCACAGCCCTGGGCCAGTGCCATCAGTTCAGTTCGGTTCTATATGGTATCTAAGCGCTCGGAAAAGCCCATATCTGCTCCATCCTGTTTCTCGGAAGTTTCCCCAACGCTGCCTTTGAAACAGTGCTGCCAGCATTGTCAATCCATCAAATAATTCATCGGTCCACTGCCATCAGCACTGTTATTTCATCAATTCACCTGTCAATAAGATCGTTGGGCCAGTGTCGTCAGCATTGTTGATTCATCAGGCCACTGCTATCAGCACTGTTACATCATAAATTCATCTGTCAATCAGAGCGCTGGGCCAGAGTCGTCAGCATTGTTAATTCATCAATCTCTCAACCAGTCTTTCCAGCCCAGTGCCCACAGCATGTCAACCGAGACATCGAGCAGAACTGCCAGTCCCCTGTGATTTTGCACCTGTGTGAAGTGCTGGTCAGTTCGAGATTATATAGACATCACGAAGCAGTGTTTCCACCATCGAAACCAAGCACCTGGGTCATTCCAAAATTAGGCTATTTCTTCATGGAAATCCGTTTTCAGAAAGGAACTAAAGTAATCATGGACGCGCGCGCACGCACGCACGCACGCACGCACGCACGCACATACACACACACACACACACACACACACACACACACACACACACACACACACACACACACACACACACGCGACGCACACGCACACGCGCGCGCGCAAACGTGCAAGATTTCATGTTATCTCTCCTTGTCTGCATATCTGTATGCGTGGCTTACATATTTTGGAGGGTCTGTTTTAATAATTTTATTTTTTGAAGGGGTGTGGGGTTCGTCTGTAATTCTATTCTTACAACTCAGACAACCTTTAGTCAGACACGTTGCTTCGAAAACATAAAAAGTAGCACGTCTCTAGCATGGTCAAACAACGACAGAAAATGCCCTCAAACAACCCCCTCCCCACCCCCACAAAGCATCAGCAGATGTCTTTGACTAGGTCAAAAAATGCCGAAAAACACAGCACACACATTTTCCTAGGTCAAACAATTAAGTGACATATACTGCCCACAAAAAACAAGCAGACATTCTTGCCTAGGTCAAACAAGTAACACGTAATTATCCCACCAGAAGCACACGCACACGTTCTGGCCTAGATCAAACAAACAACACATACTGCCCAAAACCATCAGTGTACCTCCTTATATATACCTATGTCAAACAAATGACACAAACATCATGGGCGGCATACACCAAAAACATCCAAATTAGATCTGTTCATATTCAAAATTCGTCATTTCAATTTTGGTTATTCAACTGTTATGGATAAATTGCTATAAAAGAGCCAAATCCTTCATTCCATTGAAAGGTTACATCAACTGACTTCCACAGCTTAAAGATTACTGAATACAAAATACTTCAATAAACTAATTTAGGGACATTTTAGTGCTAATTCGCCCATAAAAACTCACATCAACCAACAGGGTTCTTCTCATCAATGCTGTACAATGAAAAATCATCTGAGAAAAAGAGCGCGCAAAGAAATAGGAGTTTTTTTGTTTTTTGTTTTTGTTTTTTTACGAAAGCTGAAGAGGGAAGCTCAGTGAAGTGGACTCGCACTCAAAACCCGAAAATCTATTTTCCTGTCGCCTTCACAACGGGTCGTGGACACTCAAACAAACACGAGCCCTTACAGCTCAGGTACGGTATGCAGAGAGCATCAAAAGCTATGAAGATTTTGCAAGCAAAATGTAGAAAGCATGTGTCAGCTGCATCCTTCAGCCACACGTTAAGGACCGTGAGAGGCAGTGTGCACGATTTCTCACATATATGCAACAACCACACGATTTCGTTGTTGTTGTTGTTGTTATGGTTGTTGTTGTTGTTGTTGTTGTTGTTGTTGTTATGGTTGTTGTTGTTGTTGTTGTTATGGTGGTTGTTGTTGTTGTTGTTGTTGTTGTTGTTGTTGTTGTTATGGTTGTTATGGTTGTTGTTGTTGTTGTTGTTGTTGTTGTTGTTGTTGTTAACACAACTGGATCAAGGTCTTCCGAGAACATGCGGACCTTTCCCCTCTATTTTAATGTATCGAAACATACTTTGTTTCAGCTCAAATAAATCAAAAGTAACTCCAACAGTGCAAATTCCCATTTTGTCACTTCTGACATCACAGTGACCTGGAAAACGCGGGCGATCGAATGCTCGGTGGACATTAAATTGTGCAAAATATAAAAGATCACGATTGGACAGCAGCCGAGAAAGCGCGTTCTCGGCTTTATGGGTTTCTTGGCTGGATACACTAACACTAACCATTACATACACTCACACAATTTTCCATACCAGTCCCGAAAATATATATATATAAACAAAGAGAAAAAGAGAAGAAGAAAAAGAAAAAAGGAACAGTGTTTTAAGTGTCCGAAAGGTGATAAATACACGCAAGCAGAACAAGAAATCAGTCGGATTCCAGTACAAATACAAGATACACTCAAAAGACTGGTCGTGCGTGTGCCTATGCGTGCGTGCGTGCGTGGGCGTGCGCGCGCGCGCGCGTCTGTGTGTGTGTGTGTGTGTGTGTGTGTGTGTGTGTGTGTGTGTGTGTGTGTGTGTGTGTGTACTGTTTAATCTAATCCTAAAACTTCGTAAATGATGTGGAAGTTTGCAGTTTACAGTCAAAGGCGTTACAAGTCGTCGAAAATATAAAACGACAACAATAGTCAAACAAACATAAGACGAATATGCTCTCTCTCTCTCTCTCTCTCTCTCTCTCTCTCTCTCTCTCCTCTCTCTCTCTCTCTCTCTCTCTCTCTCTCTCATCTTAACCTAAAACGTAAGCTAAGTCGTATTTTGTTCGCCTTCTTTTCTGAAATGTGTAAGTTTGAAACAAATACACAATTACATCGAATCTGAAATTTGACTGAAACAAAACTATCGCAGATATCATGCATAGATTTCAAATCGTGGAAGAAGAAGAAAAAAAGTAATGCCAGAACTGAAGATTCATTCACACAGCACTCGTTACAAGCATAGAAAAGAAAAAGAGAAATTGATTATTGGTTCTGATATACCACGTAGGTCATATCAGGGTGAGAACCGAGCACAGAGAACAAAAGAAAGAAAGAAAACAAAACAACTGAAAAACAGCAACACAGCACAGCACACTATAAAACCGCCACAAAGAAACAATAAATAGAGCACACTATGACTAGTTATGGAATAATAGTTCTACCAAGAAATGTAAAAAGAAAAAGAAAAAAGAAAAAACACAGATCAAAACACGCTCAAAAAGAAACAGAAATATATATGAAAGAAACAAAAGGATTATATACAATATATAAAGTCAAAACACGCTCAAAAAGAAACAGATAAAGACACATAATATACACCATATGAAGTCATGACACTGAGAGGAAAGGCCTAATGTCATGAAGCAAAGGAAACTCAAATAAATGTTAACTAAAATCTCACTGTGTCCGCTACAATTGATTGCAATACAGCAACAATAATAAAAAAATATTAAAAATATAAAATTCAAATTAAAAACAGAGACGTGGCTTTCGGATTAATCCACTTTTTCTTTCCTAAACTTCTTTCCCTTCTCAAAAATAAATATTAAAAAAATATATATATATACATATATACTCTGGCCTACTTCACAGAATCCAGCAATTCATTTTTGTTGCTAAATTAATCACTTTCCGTTTTCTTGTACGTATATATAGTACCTTTCTGTTTGTAGATTTGTCTGCTGTCGTTAAGTCTCAAATGCCAGTGTCATTACACACTACATAATATATGCATTTAACTTTTAAATACGTTATGTTCAAACGCAGTTTCTGCCCAAGCCAAGCCCAGTTTATCCAGCAGGACGTCGTTTAATTTATGCTGCCGAGGTTTGTAGTGGTAATTACATAGGCTAATTCTGCACAAAAGTGGCTTCCATCACTTCACATACAATTGCACTTGTCGTGTAGCCTGTTCGAGAGAGTGAGCCAAATTAACTCATCCAAACCATACTGAAAACCCAAAATATAAATGTTGACCTAAAAAAAAAAAATATATATATATATATATATATATATAAATACATATGAAATGTTTTTGAAACATAAGATAGTTATAGTTCTGGGATTTTAACGTTCATCAACTGCACTGGGTCACCTCAGGGCGGTTTGTAAGCATTAAATAAATAAACAAAAAATAAATAAAATAAAATTTTTAAATCCCATAGAACATGACAACAGTGAAACAATCACAATTATGGGCCCATCATGCAGCCATCTCCTCTTCGACACCACAAACCATGATTATAGCCGTCAGACAGCATTCACTCGGACTGAAATCTCCGCTAGCCTGCGAGTTTAGAGACCTGCCCTTCGCGATACACTCTGGATTTATTGCCTGGAGTCGACGTTGAGAGAAGAAGAGAATTAAGTTCACTTCTAGGCAACAAAGCACTTACCTGTACTCTCCGGCGTCTGAGTTGTTGTCGTTGTTGTGCTGCCTGCGGACAATGCATTCGCCTACAGTTAACCTTTTTTGCTCTCTGGCCAATTTACAAGCCTTAAAATGTGTCAGGTCACACACCATCGCATTAATTCAGAGGGGTGAATCAGTTTCTGCTCCGGCCGTTGTTTGCCAGGAACAATTCCGTTGGTCTCGTAGATATGGATTACAAAAGGGGGAGGGTGGGGAGGGGGGAGAAAGGGGGGGGGGGGGGGGGGGGGGGGGAGGAAGGAGGAGGGGGGGAGAGGGAGGAAGAAAGGGGGGGGACGGAGAGAGATATCAAGCCAGCTATATACACGCGACGCCGCCGTATAATCCCCTGCGCTATCTCCTAGTAACAAATTAATACAGTTTTGAGACATTGCCTCCTACTGTGGTAGGTATCGACACACACACACATATATATTGTAATATTAGTGAGCAAACCTGAGCTGACAGCTCTCTGCGATGTCGGAGTGCACGTGCAGTTTAGTGGGTGACTAAGTCACTGTAGTGGAATGCCAGAGACCCGTGCACCGTTCCTTCGCTAGACTTGTTTATAACGGCGAGTTGTTTCCGGGAATGTACTGACCGGGACCGGGATCCCAGAAGGAGAGTGGAGAAGGGGGGGGTGAGGGGGGGGTGAGGGGGGGGGTGAAGGAGAATGATTGGGGGGGGGGGGGGGGGGGGCTATACTCAAGTTAAATCATCGACTCTCTCACCGTAAGGGAGGAAGGCGGTTGGGAGAACTATACTTAAGTTAAATCATCGACTCTCTCACCGTAGGGGAGGAAGGCGGTTGGGAGAACTAAAGTTAAATCATCGACTCTCTCACCGTAGGGGAGGAAGGCGGTTGGGAGAACTAAAGTTAAATCATCGACTCTCTCACCGTAGGGGAGGAAGGCGGTTGGGAGAACTAAAGTTAAATCATCGACTCTCTCACCGTAGGGGAAGAAGGCGGTTGGGAGAACTATACTTAAGTTAAATCATCGACTCTCTCATCGTAGGGGAGGAAGGAGGTTGTGAGAACTATACTTAAGTTAAATCATCGACTCTCTCAGGGCCAGGATGATTTCTACATTAAGATGGGCAGCGATGAGAGTCATTTTATAATGTACGTGTCATTCACCGGGAGGGCCAAAAGTTAACGGTTTGTTGTTGTTGTTGTTGTTGTTGTTGTTGTTGTTGTTGTTTTGTCTTCTTCTTCTTCTTCTTCTTCTTCTTCTTCTTCTGTTTGTCTGTTCGTCTGTTTGTTGTTGTTGTTGTTGTTGTTGTTATTTTCGGGGGAGGCAGCCAAACCTGTGAGGGCTAGTTCCTTTAATTACCAGCCTTACGCCTTACAATCGCTAGACCAAACTCTCTCCCGCTGATTTTGAGTGCAGTTATCGCCTTAAGATTACAGCCTGAAGTGAGTCACTGCCTTCTCAGTTCAAGCGTAGACGTGCAGAGACATAAGTCAACAGAACTTCTTCACAGAGCAGCACGTTGATAATGTGTGGTGCAATGTTGGACTCACTAAACGCTCGCTTTGGTGTTTTAAACCGAGTCGCGACGGAACCGTCACCAAAACGCTGTGTCTCCTCTGTCTCCTTGCTCCTTCTCTTTCTCCTTCCCGCTATATTGCCATATTCCTGTACTTAGCCTTTAAACGAAGAGAATTCCTATTACGTGAATGATGACGCGACTGTATAGTTACGTTAGTGCACTTCATGTTTGTGTATATTCATCTACATACTGTAAAAATTCTGGATATACGTGTGATTGCTATTTCTTATGATTTACATGTTCCTCTGAACACTTTGCTAAAGTACAGTTTGCAACTATTAGTATAACCTTTGTGAAGGCCACAGGCCAGTCAAATAAACTTTTGCGTCTTGCGTCTTGCGTCTTTCTCCTTCCCGCTTTCCCTTTCCTTCCCCACCCCCTTCTCTCTCTCTCTCTCTCTCTCTCTTCTCTCTCTCTCTCTCTCTCTCTCTCTCTCTCTCTCTCTCTCTCTCTCTCTCTCTCTCTTTGAAAATCTAGTTACGATGTTAGCCTACCCACCACATCATATGCTTGTTATTTTGAGTATCTCGTGTAAGTTTACTTGTTCGACGCTCCCCCCAAAATATTGTGTTATTGTATGTTGGTATGCTTTCATCAGCAAACAAAAAATACAGAGCTCAGTAACCACACGGGGGAGGGCATGCAAACACACAGCCGATAAAATAAAATAAAAACCACAATGACTCCCAAAAAGAATACGGAGAAGAAGGGGAAAAAAATGGGGGTGGGGGGGGGGGGGGGGGGGGGGGATGGAAACACACAGCAGACAAAAAACACAGTGGCACCAAAAATTCGTCTGAGTACAGTACACCTTTATAAAATTAAAATAAATTATTTTATTTTTTAAAGATTAAATAATAAAAGAACCAGCAAGTGTGGAAGAGGGAGTACGTCTAAGGACTCCTGCCAGCACGATGCAGAACGCGACGACCTACCTTGTTTCCAGGGCTGAAGGAAGACAGGCGTCTGCTTGTGGATCCAAACATCCAGCTCATGATCGTCCTTTCTGTGTGGCTTCACCTGATTGGCCAAAGCAGTGAATCACGTATTTAACACTCATGTTCCCCCTTCCTCCACCCCAAAGTAAGAATCATGTATTAAACCCCATTTCCCCCTTATCCCCTTCCCCACCCCAAAATGCCAGTTTTTACATCAGTCTTGTTTCCCCCCCTCCCCCCCCCCCCCCCCCCCTCCCCAAAAAAACATGTTTTCCCCTATTTCCCCCCCCACCCACCTCCCCCCCTATTAAAATCAGTATTTCACACTCTGTTCCCTCCCCCCCCCCCCCCCCCCCACCCCCCCCCTGAAAGTCATGTATTTAAAAACTCATGTTCCCTTTTCCCCCCCCCCCCCCCCCACCCCAAAATCATGTATTTAACACCATGTTCCCTTTCCTCCCCCCCTCCCCCCCCCTCCTTTTTTGCTCTGTTCCCTTTTCTCCCCCCCCCCCCCCCCCCCCCCCTAAAATCAGATTTTTCACTCATGTTCCCTTCTCTCCTCTCCCCCCCCCCCCCCCCCCCCCCCCCCCAATAATCATTATTAAAATTTTCCTTTAACCCCCCTTTCCCCCCCCCCCCCCCCCCCAGTAAAAGAATCATGTATTAAATTGCCCTCCCCCCCCCCCCCCCCCCAGAAGTCAGGAAAAACTTTTTCCCCCCCAAAATTTTCTTTTATTTTTTTTTTTGGGGTGGGTGCGTGCGTGCGTGCGTGCGTGAGTGTGTGTGTGTGTGTGTTGGCCAAAACAATGAATCGTGTATGTAACGTATATTCCCTTCTCTTTATTTTATTGTTATTTTTATTTTTTACGGAAAATATAGTCTTCCCGTGTTTCATTAAGCTTCCCGCATTCTCAGTATTACTATTTAACCTCTGCTTTCATAATCAAAATATTTCTGCTGCTTTTTTTGTTTTGTTTTTTGTTGCTTTTTTTTTAGTTACAATACGGCGTTAGAATTACAGCGTGTACAATCTGTGCTTTAACAAATACGACCGGTAAAATTCCTGCCTTAACAATGCAAGGATGCAATTACAAACTTCTTCTTCAAATGTTGCTTAATGTCCTCGGATGACGGTTGGCATATCAGGGACAAGCTGAGACCAATGAGTGAGCATGGTTCAATATTGCTTTACGTCCACGGAAACCAGAAGGCTCGTTAGGATGGACAGCCCAGGACGGCCACCTCGACTCTCACACAGCTCCTGAACTGTGCAATTACAAACAATATACGTCTTACTGAAGTATTCCCAAGTGGAATTGCCACCACTTCCTGGTGTCTTGAATACATAGGGATCAAATCTATGGAAATGCTCCGGGGACGAAGAAAACTATAGACGTATATACTCACGTATATATAGTAGGACTGGTTGGACGCCAAACCTGTGACACTGTATCTGAAAGTGTTCGCTGGGCTCTGGAACAAAACAGAAAGAGCGAAAGATAAGTTACAGGACCTGCTACGACTGTTGTCTTTACTTAAGCAAACTTGTTCATTCTATTCCCATGTCTTTTTTGTTGATTTGTTTGTTGTTGTTTTTCCTCTCCCGTAGGTGTGAAACAGTCATGAATCTTAACTTAAGTGAAGATCTTAACACAATTCAATATACGCATCTAAAGTGATGTGATCTTATTAGCTAGCTTCTTTCTTCTTTTTTTGGGGGGGAGGGGGGAGGCTTTTATCTTCGACTTCTTCCATGATCAGTTTGGGGCATAATAACAGGCTGCTTCCACCCTGCAGAAATGGATATAAAGCTTCCGCAGACGGCGTGTGGGTGTCCAAGTGGCGGGGTAATTAAAAATGGTTTTTAATTTAAACGGTCACACTGTGACATGCCATCCCTTGACCCTGTAGTGTGCGTTTGTCAATGCACACTTGCATATACCGGGTGACCTGCAGCTCAAACACTCTCTCTAATGTTTCTCTTCACTTCTGCCAACTCTGAAAGTTCTACCCTAACCCCGTATGGCCACAGGCACTGGAAGTTGTACAACATACTTTTGTTACATATATGAATCTATATACAGGCTGCTGACGTCTTCACTAGAGCTTATACGGGAAGAGAGGGGTACGTGTGTGTGTGCGTGCGTGTGCGTGCGTGCGTGCGTGCGTGCGTGCGTGCGTGCGGGCGTGCGTGCGTGTGCGTGCGTGCGTGCGTGCGTGTGTGTGTGTGTGTGTGTTGGCGCGCGCGTGCGTGCGTGAGGGATTCAACGCATCAGAGATGCATTTATTATTAACAACAACAATAAAAATAACAATATACTTTATTCATCCCAGCGGGAAATTAAAGCTGTCGTTCGATCGCACAACGAAGAACATATCTCAATAATTCTATGTCATGAAACACACGCACATACACACTCTTAGGCATACGCCCCCTTTCTCTCAATCTGCATAGCAAACCCAAAATTACCTGGAATAATGCTTTCTCTGTCAAACCAAAACGTAAAAACTTTCAAATCAAATAAAATTCACTAAGTTCCCACATCCCCAACCCTCCCTTAGAAAGTTATCATCCTCAACAGACGTCTTGACGCATGCGCACACTGTTAATGACTGGCATAATTTTCATTAAAAACTGACACAGCCGAGGGTAAAAACGAGTAGTAGTAGTAGTAGTAGTATTGGCCTATGTACGTCCACCCCCCACGCCCCAACCCCCCAACCCCACCCCTTTCCGTCCCGGCAATAAACAAAACGGTATGCCAGCTTACCTCGATTGGGTTCACATCCCCTCGGCATACACTGCTGCTGAGGTCGTTGATGCACAGTTCGAGATAGGCAATGGGGCTGTCCACTGGCTCCACCGTGACGATCAAGGCTTTGCTGCTCTGCTGCTGAACCGCGCTGATGATGGGGTTCCACTTCACGTCCCGCGGTGTGGCAACTGGTGGGTCTGCCAGACAAACAGGGAGAAAATGGTTTTAAAAAGAGAACAACATCTTGGCCGCAAATGCAACTTTATCGTCTCGGATTAAAATTTGGTAAGTTTCTTCAAAAAGAAAATATGTTACACTCTCTCTCTCTCTCTCTCTCTCTCTCTCTCTCTCTCTCTCTCTCTCTCTCTCTCTCTCTTTCTCTGAGATTCTGTGTGTGTGTGTGTGTGTGTGTGTGTGTGTGTGTGTGTGTGTGTGTGTGTGTGTGTGTGTGTGTGTGTGTGTGTGTGGTTGTATCAAGGACAGGTTGCCCGAAAGGCAGTCGTGCCTGAACCTTTAGTCAATTCTCTCTCTCATCTCTCTCTCCTCTCTCTCTCCTCTTCTTTTCTCTCTCTCTCTCTCTCCCCTCTCTCTCTCTCTCTGCTACTATCCTTGAGTATTATACTCTCTCTCTCTCTCTCTCTCTCTCTCTCTCTCTCTCTCTCTCTCTCCTCTCTCTCTCTCTTGCTACTATCCTTGAGTATTAATACTCCCCTCTCTCTCTCTCTCTCGTCTCCTCTCTCTCTCTCCTCTCTCTCTCTCTTCTCTCTCCTCTTCTCTCTCTCTCTCTCTCTCTCTCTCTCTGCTACTATCCTTGAGTATTAATACTCTCTCTCTCTCTCTCTCTCTCTCTCTCTCTCTCTCTCTCTCTCTCTCTCTCTCTCTCTCTCTCTCTCTCTCTCAGCGGTAGTCAATGCTGTTACTATTGTTTACTGTGTAGCCTATTGGCATGTAGATTAGCAGGGACAGACTGTAAGAATAGGCAACTGCCTAAAATCTTAATTCTTGTGTAATAAAGTTCTGAGTTTCTCTCTCTCTCTCTCTCTCTCTCTCTCTCTCTCTCTCTCTCTCTCTCTCTCTCTCTCTCTCTCTCTCTCTCTCTCAGCGTAGTCAATGCTGTTACTATTGTTTATTGTGTAGCCTATTGGCATGTAGATTAGCATGGACAGACTGTAAGAATAGGCAACTGCCTAAAATCTTAATTCTTGTGTAATAAAGTTCTGAGTTCTCTCTCTCTCTCTCTCTCTCTCTCTCTCTCTCTCTCTCTCTCTCTCTCTCTCTCTCTCTCTCTCTCTCACACACACACACACACACACACACACACACACACACACACACACACACACACACACACACACACACACACACACACACACACACACACATGCTACTCAGATAAAGGCATGTATGAATGTTCATAACAATGTGCACGGTGATAAGAGAAGCGCAGTTTGACTACAGCAAGATGGCCTGACGGCACGGCTTCACTGAAAAGGAGAAAAAGACGACGATGGCGTCATTACCTGCAGCTGAAAAAGGAAGTTTCCTCAACAAAACCGGGACCAGACAAACAGGGGGAAAAAGGTTTTAAAAAAAGAACAAAATCTTGGCCGCAAAGCAACTTTCGTCTCGTATTAACATATTTGTAAATTTCTTCAAAAATAAGGATAGTTACACTCTCACTCATCATATCTCTCTTCTTCTCGTCTCTCTCTCTCTCTCAATCTCTCTCTCTCTCTGGAAAATTCTGTGTGTGTGGTGTTGTGTGGTGCGTTTGTGTGTTGTGTGTGTGTGTGTGTGTGTGTTGCTGTGTGTGTGTGTGTGTGTGTGTGTGTGTGTGGTGTGTGTTTGTATCAAGGACTGTTGACGAAAGAGCATCGTGCCTAGACTTTAGTCAGTCTCTCTCTTCTCTCTTCTCTCTCTCTCTCTCGACTCTTCAATCTCTCTGATGTCTATGCTTCTGACTCTTCTACTATCCTTTGAGTAGTAATACTCTCTCTCCTCTCTCAACTCTCTCTCTCTCTCTCATCCGTGGCTCCTACTCGTCTGAAGGTACTAGCCTGATATTTACTCTCTTCTCTCTCGTCTCCTCTCTCTGCGTCTCTCTCTCCTCGTCTCTCTCATCTCTCTCTCCCCACTCCTCTCTCTCTCTCTCTCTCTCGAAATCTCTCTCTCTCTCTCTCTCAGCGGTAGTCAATGCTGTTACTATTGTTTACTGTGTAGCTCCTATTGGCTATGTAGATTAGCAGGGACGATGACTGTAAGAACTAGTGCACTGGCTAAAATCTTAATTCTTGCTGTATAAAGTTCATGAGTTCATCTCTCTGCTCTCTATCTCGTTCAGCCCTCGTCTTCCCATCTCCGCCATTCTCTCATCTTCATCTCTCATCTCTCTCTCTCAGCATATCTTCTTCTCTCTCTCTCTCTCGTCTGCTTACCACACACACACCACACATCAGCACACCAACACACACACACCCAACACACACACCCACAACACACACCACACCACACACACACGACATGCTACTCAGATAAAGGCATGTATGAATGTTCATAACAATGTGCACGGTGATAAGAGAAGCGCAGTTTGACTACAGCAAGATGGCCTGACGGCACGGCTTCACTGAAAAGGAGAAAAAGACGACGATGGCGTCATTACCTGCAGCTGAATAAGGAAGTTTCCTCAACAAAACCGGGACCAGACAAACAGGGAGAAAATGGTTCTCTCTCTCTCCTTTCTCTCTCCTCTCTTCTCTCTTCTTCTTCTCTTTTCTCTCTCTTCCCCCCTTTCCTGAGATTTTTTTTTTTTTTGGGTTTTGGTTTTTTTGAATTTTTTTGTTTTTTCCTTTCCTTTTCCCTTTTCCTCTCCCTCTCTCTCTCTCTCTCTCTCTCTCTTCCTCTCTCTCTCTCTCTCCCCTCTCTCTCAGGGAAAAATGTTTTTACTATTGTTTAATGTGTAGCCTATTGGCATGTAGATTTGCAGGGACAGATTGTAAGAAAAGGCAACTGCCTAAAATCTTAATTCTTGTGTAATAAAGTTCTGAGTTTTTTTCTCTCTCGTTTTTTCTTCCCCTCTCTCTTTTCCTCTCCCCTCTCTCTCCCCAACTCTCTCTCTCTCTTTTCTAACACACAAAACACACAACCCTACACACACCATACACACACATACACACACCCCCACACACACCACACCAAAAAAGGACACACACACACACACACAACACACACATGCTATAAATAAAGGGATTATAATGTTCCCAAAAAAAAGTGCACGGTGATAAGAGAAGCGCAGTTTGACTACAGCAAGATGGCCTGACGGCACGGCTTCACTGAAAAGGAGAAAAAGACGACGATGGCGTCATTACCTGCAGCTGAATAAGGAAGTTTCCTCAACAAAACCGGGACCAGACAAACAGGGAGAAAATGGTTTTAAAAAGAGAACAACATCTTGGCCGCAAATGCAACTTTATCGTCTCGTATTAAAATTTGGTAAATTTCTTCAAAAAGAAAATATGTTACACTCTCTCTCTCTCTCTCTCTCTCTCTCTCTCTCTCTCTCTCTCTCTCTCTCTCTCTCTTTGGTTTTGTGTGTGTGTGTGGTTGTGGGTGGGGTGTGTGGTGTGTGGGGTGTGTGGTGTGTGTGTGTGTGTGTGTGTGTTTTGTGTTTGTGGTTGGGGTTTCCAAAGGGCAGGTTGCCCGAAAGGCGTTTGTGCCTTAAATTTTTGTCCCGTCTCTCTCTCTCTCTCTTTTCTCTCTCTCCTCCGTCTCTCCCCTCTCTCTCTCATCTCCTTTTCCCCCTCTCTCTCGCTACTATCCTTGAGTATTAAAAACTCTCTCCCCTCTCTGCTACTATCCTTGATATTAAAAAACTCTTTCTCTCTCTCTCTCTCTCTCCTCTCCTCGGGCTCTTCTCTTTTCTCTCTCCTCTCTCTTCTCTCCCGTTTTCTCTCCCCTCTCTTTTTCTCTCTCACGGTCTTTTGGTGTAATTTTGTTTTTTGTGTACCTATTTGGGATGTTTGATTATCAGGGACAGACTGTAAATAGGCACTGCCTTAATTTTTTGGTTAATAAATTTTTTGAGTTTTTTTCTCTCTCTCTCTTTTCTCTCTCTCTCCCCCCTCTCCTTCCCCTTTTCTCTCTCTCCCCTTTTCCTCTCTTCTCTAACACACATACAACACACACCACACACCCCACACCCCCACACACACACACACACACACACCCCAAACACCCCACAACAAAACACATTCTACTCTAAAATATGAATGTTCATAACAAAGTGCACGGTGATAAGAGAAGCGCAGTTTGACTACAGCAAGATGGCCTGACGGCACGGCTTCACTGAAAAGGAGAAAAAGACGACGATGGCGTCATTACCTGCAGCTGAATAGGGAAGTTTCCTCAACAAAACCGGGACCTGCTGCAACCCGAGCACACAATACAACTCAACACTGATCGATATTTAAAGTTAGATTGATAACACCGAAATTAATTGTCGGAGGGACACAGTCACAAGACAGTGTCCACAGACCACAACTTTTGAAGAAACATGGAAAAAAGGGAACCAAACGGTTTAAAACCCTTTTTACCCGCCCATCGGGCCCTTAAAAATACCAAACCCTACTGTGCACTTAAACGGTCACACTTTATATACCACTATCTGTGCACTTAAACGGTCACACTTTATATACCACTATCTGTGCACTTAAACGGTCACACTTTATATACCACTATCTGTGCACTTAAACGGTCACACTTTATATACAGCTATCTGTTGCGCCGTTGAACGCTCCGATAACACTTCATTCAACCATTACACGAGCATGCAGAGAGGGCAGAGACAGGGTAGACGTTTTGTTCAGTGACGAAATACCTGCAGAATCAGTCAAGCCACGTAACAGGATCAGCAGACAGCCACAGGCAACGAGGGCTTTGTCCCTGCCCATGCTCCCGTCACCAAGGAAAGTTCTCTCTCACTCTCAGTCGGCTATGCTGCTGACTGTTATTACAATAATGATAAGCACGTGTGTACGCGCGAGCAGCAGTCTCCAGGCACTGACAAGTCGGTACTAAAGCCGTCCATTATCAACGGCGCAAATAAATAATACGTGGTCTTTCTGACGCTGAGCAGGTCCTGTTCCAGTCCAGCTTTTTTCTGGGGGGTGGGGGGTAGAGCTCGTAAGCACGCAATCAGCTCCACGCGGAAGTGAAGTAATGGCCACCAAAAACTGGACTTGGCCACTCCATCAGTCGTCCTATTACCCCCAAGTATATACACGGGATGACGCAGAAACACTTGGTGTCGTGCAGCATTCAGGAAGTCCGCATTACGCAGTTACGATGAAATCCAATACAAACAGAAGAGGAAGGGCAGGTAAAGTAAGTAAACATGGTGCTTAACGTCCACAGAAACCGTACGGCTTATTAGGGACGGGAGAGGGGGGGGGGTGGGGGGGAGAAGGGGGGAGTATAGAGGTGGGGGACACGGAGATTATATACCTATCACTACACTGTCACCACCAGAATGATTCCTGCATTAAGATGGGCAGCGATGAGAGCCATTTTAATGTTTCAGTAGGAAGTGATGGACAAAGAGAAAGGAGAGCCGAGCGGTATCGAACCGAGGTCCTTCCGCTTACCAACCTAACGCCTTACCGCTAGGCCAAACCGGCTCACAGAAGGGCAGGGTGATGTACCCGTCCCTAATAGTCCGTATGGTCTCTCAGTGTGGACGTAAAGCAACGTTAGAAGATAGTACACAAGTAACGCGGAGAAAGAAAACTAAAACTAATTCCGGCGACAGAGAAAAAAAACACTCTGTAACAACAATGATTGCTAGCGTTCTAAAACAAGATCATCCAAGCAAGATCGGGATAACCCCGAAAATTTGCAGACAGTATGTCTGTGTCATAATGAACAAGCGTTCTTTTGAATCTTTTATGTGTTCGTAACTCCGGAATTTCCGACCGTCTCCTTGGATGTTACCCTCCGGCGAAGTTTCGCTTCTGAGTTGCACGACAGAGTACGAACAACACTGTCCGGAGCTGGTCCTAAACACACCACGACGTGACTAGAGAGAGCTGAACAGGAAGTGCATCGTACACTCCTCCGTGATACATGCATGCAAACCAAATCAGAAACTAGAAAGACAAAATGCTTTACCCAGAAGCAGGTGTGCCAGTGTAAGAAACAGGATACGGCGGGCCATGTCAGTGAGTGTGCCGGCTGGGACCGGATCAGGTCACGACGTCCGTGTCAGTTGTTACGAAACCTCTGTCACTGCCAAGTCAGTCTGTCAGTCGCACTGTGTGCACTGTGCACTGCACTTGTGATCCACCCTGCCGTAATATAACGCGCTGTGCTCCGTATGCGTCCAGTCAGTGCCGACTTCCTTGTGAATTACTGAACTGACGGTGTGGCCCCTTCGATCGCCTTTTCGGGGAGATGAATTGTCTATAATTGTAGTCAATGGACGGCGCAGGTATGTAATTAAATGACTTGGTTTTCAGGTACGACTAGTCAAACCAGGACGGTGATATCAGGGCGAATAACCGCGGCGCAAAATGTCGCGGCGAACGAAACACCTCCATTTACAACAGTCTACGCAGGGCGACCTTAACCTTGGACGTGCTTTACGCGGATAAAAAAGGAAACAGGACTCCATCAGTCCGAGACGAAACTGTCGTCAATACCCAGGGTGTACACTCCACAGGCGCCCGACAACATACCACTCCCTCCCATCTCCCCCGCTCACTTGCTCACCTCTCTCTCTCTCTCTCTCTCTCTCTCTCTCCACACACACACACACACACACACACACTCTCTCTCTCTCTCTCTCTCTCTCTCTTCGTCTTGATATAACCTTAATGGATGACTGAACGTAAAGCACCAAGTTTAGGCTCTCTCTCTCTCTCTCTCTCTCTCTCTCTCTCTCTCTCTCTCTCTCTCTCTCTCTCTCTCTCTCTCTCTCTCTCTCTCTGTGATGAGCGAACTAGTCTTCTGATAACACAGCCAGCCCGTTCTGCAGCAGGTAAAAACGGTAACGGCAGCGATAAATAGAAAAGACCCTTAAAAATCGAGGACTTTGCCTCAGTTGAAAAATGCTCCGTTCATTCCGGCAAGTAGCCTTGACATACCAAACCTCTACTTGCGCCGTTGAGGTTTAAGGGGGGCCCGGCGTTGCCGTCGGCAACACCCGTCAACATTAGCTAATGGTAAACAGTCGCAGCTGACTTGACCGTGGCCGCGTCCGTTCTGATCGCGTTGCTCGGGTGACGTGAGCACGCAACTGTGACGATCGTGGCCGACAAAGCCGGAATATCAAAGAAGCGGTGCGTGTCAGTAACACTAGCGGGCTGGGACATGTGCCGTTGCAGTGTGAGTGTAATCAGTTATGCTGTGATATAGTTCGCAGGCGTAACAAACGGTAAATACAAGTAGCACAGACTGTTGCAGTGTGGGTGTAATCAGTTATTCTGTGATATGGTTCAATCGTAGACGTAACAAACGCAGACACGGTAAATACAAGTAGCACAGACTGTTGCAGTGTGGGTGTAATCAGTTATGCTGTGATATGGTTCGTAGACGTAACAAACACAGACACGATAAATACAAGTAGCACAAACTGTTGCAGTGTGAGTGTAATCAGTTATGCTGTGATATGGTTCGTAGACGTAACAAACGGTAAATACAAGTAGCACAGACTGTTGCAGTGTGGGTGTAATCAGTTATGCTGTGATATGGTTCAGTCGTAGACGTAACAAACGGTAAATACAAGTAGCACAGACTGTTGCAGTGTGGGTGTAATCAGTTATGCTGTGATATGGTTCAGTCGTAGATGTAACAAACACACGACACGGTAAATACAAGTAGCACAGACTGTTGAAGTGTGGGTGTAATCAGTTATGCAGTGATATGGTTCAGTCGTAGACGTGACAAACGCAGACACGGTAAATACAAGTAGCACAGACTGTTGCAGTGTGGGTGTAATCAGTTATGCTGTGATATGGTTCAGTCGTAGACGTAACAAAACAACACGGTAAATACAAGTAGCACAGACTGTTGCAGTGTGGGTGTAATCAGTTATGCTGTGATATAGTTCGTAGACGTAACAAACGGTAAATACAAGTAGCACAGACTGTTGCAGTGTGAGTGTAATCAGTTATGCTGTGATATAGTTCGTAGACGTAACAAACGGTAAATACAAGTAGCACAGACTGTTGCAGTGTGGGTGTAATCAGTTATGCTGTGATATGCTTCGTAGACGTAACAAACGGTAAATACAGGTAGCACAGACTGTTGCAGTGTGGGTGTAATCAGTTATGCTGTGATATGGTTCAATCGTAGACGTAACAAACGCAGACACGGTAAATACAAGTAGCACAGACTGTTGCAGAGTGGGTGTAATCAGTTATGCTGTGATATGGTTCAATCGTAGACGTAACAAACGCAGACACGGTAAATACAAGTAGCACAGACTGTTGCAGTGTGGGTGTAATCAGTTATGCTGTGATATGGTTCGTAGACGTGACAAACACAGACACGGTAAATACAAGTAGCACAAACTGTTGCAGTGTGGAGTGTAATCAGTTATGCTGTGATATGGTTCCGTAGACGTAACAAACGGTAAATACAAATAGCACAGACTGTTGCAGTGTGGGTGTAATCAGTTATGCTGTGATATAGTTCAGTCGTAGACGTAACAAACGGTAAATACAAGTAGCACAGACTGTTGCAGTGTGGGTGTAATCAGTTATGCTGTGATATGTTCAGTCGTAGACGTAACAAACGGTAAATACAAGTAGCACAGACTGTTGCAGTGTGGGTGTAATCAGTTATGCTGTGATATGGTTCAGTCAGACGTAACAAACGGTAAATACAAGTAGCACAGACTGTTGCAGTGTGGGTGTAATCAGTTATGCTGTGATATGGTTCAGTCGTAGACGTAACAAACACAGGACACGGTAAATACAAGTAGCACAGACTGTTGCAGTGTGGGTGTAATCAGTTATGCTGTGATATGGTTCAGTCGTAGACGTAACAAACACAGGACACGGTAAATACAAGTAGCACACTGAGACTGTTACTTCTATGTGCTACTTTTAGTTTGATGCACAACTCTGATTACACAGAGACGCAGCACAGCACGCAGGTAAACGGTATAGTTATAGCACTACTCGGCATATAGCAGCAATCAGTCACTACTCGGCATATAGCAGCAATCAGTCACTACTCGGCATATAGCAGCAATCAGTCACTACATGGAAATGCAAGAAGAAGCCGCCATCACGACACGAACAATGGTATCGTTTGATCAAATGACCTTCCCCTTCCTCGCAAAGAGGAACCCTCTCTAGACTAATTCAAATGCAACCTAAAACCGTTCCTTTTTTTCTCTCTCCATTATAGGCCTAGCTGCCATGTTTTCTGTTCCGTCCTGCTGTCTTCATCCAGTTGCCCGTTTTGCTGTGTAAATTAAACTTTGTACAGTCAGAATGCGCGCGCGTGTGTGTGTGTGTGTGTGTGTGTGTGTGTGTGTGTGTGTGTGTGTGTGTGTGTGTGTGTGTGTGTGTGTGTGTGTGGTTTGTGTGTGTGTGTGTGTGTGTGTGTGTGTGTGTGTGAGTGTGTGTGTGTTGTGTGTGGTGTGTGTGTGTGTAGAATAGTCTCTAGG
>JABMCL010001585.1:437500-445000 GCA_018857735.1 Alviniconcha marisindica
CATGATTCCTTCCCTTCCGCTTTTGTACACGTAGATTTATACAGTGGACCGACAATAAACACCATCCACCGATAGTCACGCACCGCGTACACCCTGACCAGGCCCGTCATGTCAATGAAGGATATTTTGCGTTCGACACTAACTTTGTTGAATAGAGCGAAGTCAGTAAATTATTGTAAACACCTGCATACCGTTCTGTGGCGTTTACTCCTAGACTAAACCTTGCTGGATAGACCGAACCTAATGTTATAAACATCCTGCGTACTACTCTCTGGCGTTTATTAGTCATAGACTAGAGGTTAATAAAGGAGATTTTGCGTTCGACACTTAACCTTGTTGGAGAGAATAACATACTAATAATCATTAACAACCCCAACCTGCAATGTAGCATTTGCTCAAAGCCTAGAAGTTAACAAAAGGATATTTTGCGTTCGACACTTAACCTTCTTGGAGAGAATAACATACTAATAATCATTAACAACCCCAACTGCAATGTAGCATTTGCTCAAAGAGTAGAGGTTAATAAAGGAGATTTTGCGTTCGACACTTAACCTTGTGTGAGAGAATAACATACTAATAATCATTAACAACCCCAAACTGCAATGTACGTAGCATTTGCTCAAAGCCTAGAAGTTAACAAAAGGAGATTTTGCGTTCGACACTTAACCTTCTTGGAAAGAATAACAAACTAATAATCATTAACAACCCCAAAATGCAATGTAGCATTTGCTCAAAGCCTAGAAGTTAACAAAAGGATATTTTGCGTTCGACACTTAACCTTCTTGGAGAGTATAACAAACTAATAGTCATTAACAACCCCAAACTTCAATGTAGCATTTGCTCATAGACTAGAGTTAATAAAGGACATTTTGCGTTCGACACTTAAACTTCTTGGAGAGACTAACAAACTAATAATCATTAACAACCCCAAACTGCAATGTACGTAGCATTTGCTCAAAGCCTAGAAGTTAACAAAAGGACATTTTGCGTTCGACACTTAACCTTCTTGGAGAGAATAACAAACTAATAATCATTAACAACCCCAAAATGCAATGTAGCATTTGCTCAAAGCCTAGAAGTTAACAAAAGGATATTTTGCGTTCGACACTTAACCTTCTTGGAGAGAATAACATACTAATAATCATTAACAACCCCAAAATGCAATGTAGCATTTGCTCAAAGCCTAGAAGTTAACAAAAGGATATTTTGCGTTCGACACTTAACCTTCTTGGAGAGTATAACAAACTAATAGTCATTAACAACCCCAAACTTCAATGTAGCATTTGCTCATAGACTAGATGTTAATAAAGGACATTTTGCGTTCGACACTTAAACTTCTTGGAGAGACTAACAAACTAATAATCATTAACAACCCCAAACTGCAATGTACGTAGCATTTGCTCAAAGCCTAGAAGTTAACAAAAGGACTTTTTTGCGTTCGACACTTAACCTTCTTGGAGAGAATAACAAACTAATAATCATTAACAACCCCAAAATGCAATGTAGCATTTGCTCAAAGCCTAGAAGTTAACAAAAGGATATTTTGCGTTCGACACTTAACCTTCTTGGAGAGAATAACATACTAATAATCATTAACAACTCCAAAATGCAATGCAGCATTTGCTCAAAGCCTAGAAGTTAACAAAAGGACATTTTGCGTTCGACACTTAACCTTCTTGGAGAGAATAACAAACTAATAATCATTAACAACCCCAAACTGCAATGTACGTAGCATTTGCTCAAAGCCTAGAAGTTAACAAAAGGAGATTTTGCGTTCGACACTCATCCTTCTTGGAGAGAATAACAAACTAATAATTGTAAACAACCGCAAACTGCAATGTAACATTTATTCAGTCACAGACTAGTTTGATTGATTGATTGATGATTGATGATCGCTTATATAGCGCTATTCTCCGCTCTCTTGAGCAGACTCACTGCGTTCGCATGTGGTTCTACATGAGTCTTTTTATAGCGCTTTTTTTGAATATCCACCGAAGTGATGTACTTACAGCGCTGGCATGGCTGGTGCCACATGAAATTGCTGCCGTCTCGGCGCAAGTTCTGTGTACACCATACAACCATGCACCATGTCACTAGTGGTTAATAAAGGATATTTTACGTTCGAAATTTAACCTCAGTCGTTGGATGGAGAAACAATGTAATGTAAACAACGGCCCCAAACTGCCCAGTGGCTGAATCAACACACAAGGGAGTTAGTTCATTAGCGCTCGAAATACGTAATACAAGTACAACAACAAAGACCTGAGTTGCCTACGGTAACTCTCACATGGCATACGTGTAAATACAAGGTACATAACTCCACCAGAGGTACAGTGTTACGTATTTCGAGTGCTTATTTAGTGTTAACCAAGCACGGGACAAGAAAACAATAGCTCAACCAAAATAAAATAAGTTATTTCGCTTCTCATCTTATTTTTCATCGTTTTTAACCGTTTAACTGTTGCTTAAGTGTCGTTTTGTAGCTTGACAAAAGGGGTTACCCTGAAAATGTGCAGACTGTGTGTCTGTGTCATAATACATAAGCGTTCACAAAACAACAGTTAAACATCGGTTAAACGTTGATAAATGAAACTGAACTTATCCGGTTGCGCTTGGGTGTTAATGACCGATACTTGGAACAGATCTTGTTTCAGAACGCTAGCAGTCATCCTTGCTTCAGATTCTTTTTTTACTTTTAATAGTTTTAAGCTGGACAGAAAACGAAGTTAATACCGCAAAATAATCGGCTCTCTGCTGTAGTCTTAATCAGGCTTGATGTGCGCATTTATACACAGATTCACACAAGAAATAGGTACGTAGGTAAATTGGTGTTTTATGCCCAGTCACACACAAGAAATAGACAAGTTGCTGTGAGCGAAAACTGTCGAGAGAGAGTTTGATTGATTGAGTGATTGATTGAAGCTTATTTTAGCAGAAAAGCCTACTGATATAATTATCTGCCGTTTAACAGCCGCTAATCAAGATGTTCATAGTGAAAAGGCATGATAAAAGGATAGCTTAACTGAGTACAACATTAATCGTCTAAAAATAATATACATACATAATTACACACATACATAATTACACACATACATAATTACACATATACATACATGCGCACACACACACACACTCTCTCTCTCTCTCTCTCTCTCTCTCTCTCTCTCTCTCTCTCTCTCTCTCTCTCTCTCTCTCTCTCTCACACACACACACACACACACACACACACACACACACACACACACACACACACACACACACAGAAACGGGCATAAAAACACAACCTTAATGATAACCCTACGCTCATCAAAGATCTTCCAAACAGTAACCGAATCATTAGACTAAGTATATCGACCACAGCCAAATAAAACACAACATCAATAATGAAAAAGAAGAACATTTGACGAAATGCGTTTGATGGTAGGAACACATCGCGCGGGAATTCGACCCATGCTGTCTACAATACTGCACCACTGTTCTGATCAATGCGCTGGTGAAATGACAAGGGAATTTCAGCATTGTTGCTTTCAAAGAAACTGTTCGACCGGTTCTGGTGCCGATGGGGAAAAAAACTAAAACAAAACAAAACCCTGCACATTCTCCAAAGGAACTATAGGCCTCTCAACCCATGTTTTATTCAAGAGATCAGATAAAACCGCCAAATCAAAGATTTTGCATTGTCAGTTTCCAATCTGAGGTTCGCGATCGAGTGACGATTATAACGTGCTTGCTGCACACAACAACGATAGCGTGTCCTGTCTCGCCTGTGTTGCAGGCATCGTTTTTGTTTTTGTTTTTGTTTGTTTGTTTATTTTTTAATCAGAAACGAAACTGAAACTGAAATCAACGTTAAATCTTCGATTTTAACCCCTTCACTGCCGTGATGTCACTTGAAAACGACCATTTAAAGTGAGACATTTTAAACCCTTGAACCTTTTACTTTTCTCTTTCGCACTGGCAAGTGAACGGATAGCATTGAAAGTAGATGCGTTATAGGACCGGAAAATATACTGTTTGCAGGTGCGTCCGTCCATCTTTCAACCCGGAAATGTTACAGGCTGGGGCAGTGATGGGGTTAAGGAAAAACAATTCTTCGGTCTTTTCTTTTCCAATGGCTGACAACCACCTTCGAAAACTCCAGTGGGTGTACTGCCTTGGACATGCCGGAGTGAAGGGAAACGACCGAGCAGATAGACTGGCGGGTAAAGCAACCATCATAAGTGGCTTGCATCTCGGAAGATCTGAAGTGTTGAGGAGCTTGAGACACTACCTGCGGGCACAAAGCCAAGGACTTCATACCATCGATCGTCCGGAGGAGAGAGGGCCATCATCAATCAAAGACTGGAAATGTTTCACAGGCAACGTTGGGGAAACTTCTTAGAGAGCGAATATGGACTTTCCCGAGTCCATAGATACCATCTTGAACTGAACTGGACACGAAGAATTTCTCGTTCACAACTGTCATGTCGTCTGAGGAACAAGGTTAAAGAAGACGCGGGTAGCCTTTAGGCTAGCTGTAACGCTTGTCCATGTTTTCTGTGTCGAGTTCCGTTATTCGTGATTGACGCAAGTAGGACTCTAAACTTATCTAAACTGAAAGCATAATTATCCATAATCATCGGAGTATGTTGAGACAAAATCCTCGTCTGAAGTTTTATTATGTCTTTTCTTCTCCCTTTTCTTTCTTTCTTTCTTTCTTTCCTTCTTCTTCTTCTTCTTCTTCTTCTTCTTCTTCTTCTTCTTCTTCTTCTTCTCTCTCTCTCTCTCTCTCTCTCTCTCTCTCTCTCTCTCTCTCTCTCTCTCTCTCTCTCTCTCTCTCTCTCTCTCTCTCTCTCTCAGACAATTATAGAGGAATATCTTTGTAAGCATTGTAAGTAAGGTCTTCACAGCCATTTTGAATAAAAGGCTATATGCATGGGCAGAAAACGAGGAGAAAATCAGCAAAAACAAGCAGGTTTTCGAAAAGGCTACTCAACCATCGATCACATCTTTACGTTAATTACTATGGTGAAATCTAAGTTAGACAGCAGAAGAGGAGGTAAAGTATATGTTGCTTTCATAGACTATAAGAAAGCGTTTGACACGGTAGACCGAGACAAATTATGGGAAACACTTGAAAAAATAAAAACATCATCAAAAATGGTCAATATTTTAAAAGCTATGTATTTTTCGGTACAGTCATGCGTAAGATGGGGTGCTAACATCTCAGATTTCTTTGCCTGTCCCCAGGGTGTGAAACAAGGGTGTCTGCTTAGCCCTTTAAATTTTTTCCCTCCTAATATCTGAAGTCGCTGACTTTGTTCGAAGAAGTGGAAAACATGGTATCCAATTACTTCCAGGTCATGACGAAATATTTTCACTTCTGTTTGCTGATGATATTGTCTTGGTGTCTTCTACACCGTCAGGATTACAAAATCAAATAAATGGCCTCGAGAAAACATTCAAATCCTTAGGTCTGACGGTAAATTTAGACAAAACGAAAGTAATGGTTTTTAGAAAAGGTGGTATAAGATTGCCTAGAATCATATGGTTTCCATGATGTTTGGACAAATGGCAGAGTCGAGAATGAAAAAGCTTTTCTCTCAGCATTTAAACAACAATGATAGAGCTTTTAAACAGAATGGTTTACAAAAATATCAGAAGTGAAAGATTTTCAACTTATTCTCATTCAAATCAGTTCACCAGTTAGAAACATATCTTAACGACATAACCATCAAAAAGTTCAGGGACACTCTTATTAAACTATGGCTTGGAATAAATGACCTCGGTGTGAATAAACGCTTTCTGTGTGACAGTTTTGTGAATAAAAACTGTCCTTTATGTCCAGACATTTTGGAAGATGAATCTCAGCCTATGATGATGCCCGGAGAAAATATCTGTCACATATTATTGGCCCTGAAACTGTATGTTCTCTTAACTCTGTTTTTGATAACGCCAGTATTCAAAAATTGAGAAAACTTGCGATGTTTGTTTTTTATGCTTTAAAACATAGAGAAGAGATACTTGCACACTGAATTCATGTTCGTAAATGTTTGTTGTGATCTCAATGTGAGCGCAGGCCTTTTTGCCCCCCCCCCCCCCCCCCAACACTGAAACGCTGTCTAGAATGTATATGAGTAATGCCTTTATGTTATACCTTGTTGTGTGTACAGAGCTGGAAAGTAGAAGCCAAACGAAAGTGTACATGCTACCAATAACTACACTCAAATGAGAACACTGCGACGTTCTTCTTGGACAAAATGTTTGAGAGGACTAATTCCTTTAATAATTATCATGATTATCATCTGAATAGTAATAAGAGAAAAAGAAGAAACAGTTGAAAGCTTACAGAATAATAGAAGAATAAGAGTAATATCCGACATTTCTAAAGCGCGTTATCTCTGTCTAAAGCCACAGAGCACAACATGGTGCACTTACAAAGGTATGAAAAGGATAATATTTACAAAAAAAGAAAAACCAAACCACTCCGCGCATGCGATAACAGCTTCAAACTGAATGTTATCAGGGATAAGTAGTAAGTAAGTAAATATGGAGCTTAACTTCCCCAGAAACCATAGGGCTTATTAGGGACGGGGAGTGGGGGTGGGGGTAAATAAGTGAGTAAACCATTACGGTTATATCAGGGCGAAGAAGGGGGTGCGATGAAGGGGGTTGAGGAATTGGGGGGGGGGGGGGGGGGAGTAGATTATAAACCTATCGCTACACTGTCATCACCAGAATGATTCCTGCATGAAGATGGGCAGCGATGAGAGCCATTTTAATGTTTCATTAATTGTGAGGGACAAAGCCACAAGACAGTGTCCACAGACCATAACTTTTCAAGAGAAAGGAGAGCCGAAGCGGATTCGAACCGAGGACCCTCTGCTTACCAGCCTAACTAACGCCTTACCGCTAGGTCAAACCGGCTCACAGGGATAAGAATTAGAGAGAGAGAGACTTTTGTATTCTGCGGCTACGCTCGGCCATAAAACCGTGAGCCGACTTGACCTTGCGGTAAGGCGTTAGACTGCCAACAATAATAATAATAATGGGTTTTAGCCGGGCTTTGACCTTCGGTAAGGCGTTTTGACTTAATTAAAAAATAAAAGGGAAAATACAAATAAGGGTTAAGAGCATTCAAACCTAATACGACTTAATTAAAGAAAAAAAAAACCCACATCGTTGATCAATGGTATAAGCAGCTTTGAAACGTTGAAAGCGCCATTTTTGGGAAAATCCATCTTTATCCCAGCTACAAAAACCTTGAAACGTTCGGGGAAGAGGAAAAGATTCTTCAGGGAAATTTTTTCAACTAAAAACGACACTGAAGCAGCTAACGGTTTTTTAGAGTAGAAGGAGAAAAGAGTGATTTAGAATAAAGTTTCTATTTTGTCAGACAGTGGTGCTCTGCTTTGCTTCATATTTCCAAGCTAGATAGATACACACACACACACACACACACACACACACACACACACACACACACACACACACACACACACACACAGATAGACAGACACA
>JABMCL010001585.1:450000-452500 GCA_018857735.1 Alviniconcha marisindica
GGCCTGTAATTTCTACATCTGTGGTGCCCCTGGCCTGTAATTTCTACATTTGTGGTGCCCCTGGCCTGTAATTTCTACATTTGAGGTGCCCCTGGCCTGTGATTTCTACATTTGTGGTGCCCCTGGCCTGTAATTTCTACATCTGTCGTGCCCTCTGGCCAACGCCGTGACGGTAGATGGCGGGTAGGAGGGGGCAGGGTGGGGGGGGGGGGGGGGGGGGGGGGAGTTGGGCATAACGGTCAGGTAAAATGCGTGTTACAGTAAAAGAGTTATAGTTAGTTGTTGCTTTAAGCCCAGTCAACCATATTATAATAATAATAATGTACATTTGTCATGCGCTCATCAACGCGCTGAGGGCTCACATCATACATATTAACCTACATACAATATTCTATACACACGTAGAGGACAGTCCTACCAAAACAATTGACATAAGGCATATATGCACACACACACACACACACACACACACACACACACACACACACACACACACAACACACACCACACACATACACACACACACACACACACACACACACACACACACACACACACACACACACACACACCACACACACACACCACACACACACACCAACACACACACACACACACACAATGACTGTAGCAGAAACTGGGTATTGATATTAGTTGGGGTGGAAATACTGTGAGAAGAGGATGGTTTTAAGAGATGCAGGGAGGGGGCTGTTAGTCCCTGTTCCTAACAGTCCCCTAACACAGGGTTATATCAGGGCTAATTACAGCAAGAGAGAGAAAGCAGAGGCTGGAAGAAGCAGCGTATTGTATATATACTGACGTGGACGTTGCGGACGTCCTTCCAGTTAGTCGAGGAGAGGTTGACGAAGAAGCAGAGGGTGGACGGTTGTCCGTAGTAGTCGAAGCTGGTGACCAGCAGCTCGTAGCCTTTCACCGCCCTGTACGAGTCTGCACGTAAAGAGTTAATTAATTACGCTAAAGCTTGGTGCGACTGAAATCGCATGTTTTGTTTCGAACAGTCCCCTCCCTTCATCCCTTTCCCCACAGTCCCCTCCCCGCATCCCTTCCCCCACAGTTCCCTCCTGCATCCCTTTCCCCACAGTCCCCTCCCCGCATCCCTTCCCCCACAGTTCCCTCCTGCATCCCTTTCCCCACAGTCCCCTCCCGCATCCCTTCCCCCACAGTTCCCTCCCGTCATACCCTTTCCCACTTTCCTTTCTCCCCATTACTTATCTTCATCCATTTCTCCACAGTCCACGCCCCGCATCTCTTTCCTAACAGTCCCCTTCTGCACCCCTTTCCCCACAGTCCCCTCCCTCAATCCCTTTCCCACTTCCTCTCCCGCATCCCTTTCCCCACAGTTCCCTCCTGCATCCTTCCCCACAGTCCCCTCCCTTGCATCTTTCCGAATAGTCCCTCCTGCACCCCTTTCCCCACAGTCCCCTCCCTGCATCTCTTTCCCCACAGTCCCCTCCTGCATCTCTTTCCCCACAGTCCCCTCCTGCATCTCTTTCCTAACGGTGTCCTCCCTGTATCTCTTTCCCCACAGTCCCCTCCCTGCATCTACTTTCCTACACAGTCCCCCCTGCATCTCTTTCCCCACAGTCCCCTCCCCCTGCATCCTTTCCTAACAGTCCCCTCCCTGCATCTCTTTCCCCACAGTCCCTTCCGCATCCTTTCCCAAAGTCCCCCTTGCATCCTTTCCCCACAGTCCCTTCCCCTTATATCTTTCCCAACAGTCCCCTCACACATCCCTTCACCTTCAGTCCCCTCCCTGCATCTCTTTCCTAACAGTCCCTTCACGCATCTCTTTCCCCAAAGTCCCCTCTTTGCATCCCTTTTCCCAGTCCTGTCCACTCAAAGCCCAGGCTAAACAAACGTTTGTCGCAAGTACAATGAAAGTCTGACTGGCTGTTATGACACACGTCATTTTCCTATGAAGGGGAGTTAGAAACAAAAGAGGTAGTTTACCTAACCGGGAGTTTTGTTATGGGTCAGTGGAAGGCAGTAGGTAAAGCATATGCCTACTTTGACATGCTCCAAGCCGAAAGACTATAGTGCTCTCGGGCTACTGATTCATTTACTTGCTTTCACATCCTCTCTCTTCTCTCTCTCCTCTCTCTCTCTCTCTCTCTCTCTCTCTCTCTCTCTCTCTCTCTCTCTCTCTCTCTCTCTCTCTCTCTCTCTCTTTAATTTTTACGTTAAAGACGAACAGAACAGGTTGACATAAAAACGTAAAAATGTGCAAATATTTCCGTCTGCGGGCTGAACTGATTCATTTCGTTGCTTTGTCAACATTTATACAATGGAGGTATTTTGCTGGTTCAAATTGGACCTCCTCAGGGCGCAGCCATATTGGTTCGCTGTTTATCAATGAAGAGCAGCAAAAGGCTGGCTCGTGACGTATTTCACAGTTTTGCCAGCCACTCCTACTTTGTTTATGGGCTCGCTGACACTGAATACTGAGCCAGCGCCGAACTGGCAGTACTCATGGTCGTCT
>JABMCL010001585.1:462500-465000 GCA_018857735.1 Alviniconcha marisindica
GAGACGGGGAAATGATGAAGAGAGATTGGCTGACTAAACGACAGACCCCAAGGAGATGAAGGAGGCTGGAATCCCTTGTCGAAACCAGGGGATGATGACGATAATGGTAATAATAAATGCATTTATTTCTAATGCGCCGAATCCTTCTATGACGATACAGGTGTGTGGCCCAAGGCACTAGGCTATACATGAAGCATTACAACAATACAGAATCTAATTTAATAATGCAGTACATATTTCACTCTTGACCTCACCCTTCAATGCATCCACACACGCGCACGTGTACTCTCTCTCTCTCTCTCTCTCTCTCTCTCTCTCTCTCTCTCTCTCTCTCTCTCTCTCTCACACACACACCACGCACGCACGCACGCACACGCACGCACGCACGACGACGCACGCACACGCACGCACCACGCACGCACCACACGCACCACCGCACGCACGCACGCACCACACACACACACACACACACACACACACACACACCACCACCACACACACACACACACACACGCACGCCGCAGCACACACACACACACACACACACACACACACACACACACCACACACACACACACACACACACATACACACACGCACGCGCACACGCTCACACATACACCAGACCAATAATCACTGGTAAGCCAGTGAAGACGTCAGCAGAAATAAAAAGGAAAAAAAAAAAAAAGAAGAAAAAAACGGAGTGACAGAGAGCACAGAGAGAGAGAGTGTGTGTGTGTAGGTGTGGGGGGGGGGGGGGGGTTAGTAGCGGCGAGGATTAAAATGGACAGACCGGGGGGTCCAGAAATGGAACCCCCGGAGCTCTCCGTAAACTCGGGCATACAATGAGAATACGCGCGTACCGTAAGGAGAAGAATTGTTTATGTCCACAGTATTGAGACACGGGCCTGTGTTTTACCGCGTGGTGTCTTTTGGTGGTGCTGCTGACGTGCGACAGCGGTGGTCACAGCTCCGTACAGACTGACGCGAACACCATGCTAAAACAACAGGACTGGCGGCAGTGAAACCGTGTCAACACATTTAACTGGCACCCCTGGACGTGCGCACGCACATGTACACACTTGCGAGCGTGCGCGCGCGCACGCGCGCAAACACACACACTCACACATCGCAACCCCCCCCCCCCCCCCCCGACCCACCCCCCACACACACACACGCCGATACACCACACACTATACACACACAACACGCACGACGACCACGCACAACACCACACACAACACACACACACACGCTCACGACCACGACACACCACGCACGACACACACACACACACCACACACACACACACACACACACACACACACACACACACACACACACCACACCACACGCAACCTTCCTCTGAGAAAGCGAAACAGTGCGTTGGAGTTGAGGACACTGCACACAGGCACACACATCACACCAACAAGCGGTCGCTCGAGAAAGCGAAGAGAGGTGGGTGGTGGAGATGAGGGTCGTGGTCGGCATTGATTGGGCAGATCGAAATGCAGCGGGGTTGATGAATCTGGTGTCTTGTCCATTTCATTGTCAGTCTGAAATGCAGCCGTCTGCCGAAGCCGCGCTGGCTTCCATTGTCCGTAAAGAAGAATGCAGTCGCAGGTTACTGTGCGCAGACCCTCAAGTCCCCTGGTCGATATAATTCCAGCTGTTGCACAAGGCTCTCTCTCTCTCTCTCTCTCTCTCTCTCTCTCTCTCTCTCTCTCTCTCTCTCTCTCTTCTATGCGTTCTATTAACCGGGCTCACTTTCCTCCCTTTTTAGTGAACCTGGCTCGGCTTTCAGTGACTATTATATAGCACCCCGCACCAAAACTCAAGTGGGCGACAGTCGGCAAGAGTGAAACGCTCTAAGTTACTATGCACGAGGGAGTCGCACGTGCGCAAAGTCCGGGAGGGTGGGACTACTTCTACGAGAAGGGGGACAAACTAACGGGCAGAGCACTACAGTGGACTGTCCCTGCTAGAGGGTAGTAGCCAAACCAACAGATACACCACCACAGTGAACTACCCCTACTAGAGGTAATGATCAAACCATCAGATACACCACCACAGTGAACTACCCCTACTAGAGGTAATGATCAAACCATCAGATACACCACCACAGTGAACTACCCCTACTAGAGGTAATGATCAAACCATCAGATACACCACCACAGTGAACTACCCCTACTAGAGGTAATGATCAAACCATCAGATACACCACCACAGTGAACTACCCCTACTAGAGGTAATGATCAAACCATCAGATAGACCCCCTATAGTGAACTACCCCTACTAGAGGTAATGATCAAACCATCAGATACACCACTACAGTGAACTACCCCTACTAGAGGTAAGGATCAAACCATCAGATAGACCACTACAGTGAACTATCCCTGTTAGAGGTAGTAGTCAAACCAATGGACAGAGCACTCAAGTGAACTATCCCTGCTAGAGGTAGTAGTCAAAATAACGGACAGAGCACTAAAATGAACTATCC
>JABMCL010001585.1:470000-482500 GCA_018857735.1 Alviniconcha marisindica
GGCGTTGCGTCGGTTGCGGCCCGTGCGTATAGCTTCACGACCGCAACCTGCTGCCACCGGTCAAGGGAGTGGAAGCTAGTCCTCCCTCTCGGCGCCTTGCCCCAGGGCTGCTCTGATGAGGGTCTTCTTTTCTTGGAAGGTGACACTGTTGTCTTGCTGTCTTCCTTTGGCTCCAGGTTTGGCGAGCTCAGCACGTGTTCATACGAAATCAATCAAATAAAGGCCACAGCCTGTGCGTGGGGCGTCACACATATGGCTCTTGGCAAACTGCTGCTCATTTCTTCCTTTTTCCATTTAGTCTTTTCACGTTGGTGATATTAGACTGAAAGTGCTGCTCATTTGCGTACGGTGTATGGGGTGTCGGCATTATGCCTTTCTCCTTTACGAATTCAGTTTCCCATGCATTCTCGTAGGAAGCAAGTTCTCTAAATAAAAAATTTTTTTTTTATTAGCTTAATCTTCCCCCAAGAAACTGCTCTGTGACAAAAGTTGCACAGATGGACCTTTGGCAAAGAAAAGGTTCAGTTTCAAGAGCGCCGCTCAACTCTTTGTGTACCGTTCCATGGCCTATTGTTGTGGCCACAGGCCACATGCGCGCGCGTACACACACACACACACACACTCACACACACACACACACACACACACACACACACACACACACAACACACACACACACACACACACAAACACACGCACGCACACACACACACACAACACACCACGCACACGCGCGCACACACACACACACACACACACACACCACACACACACACACACACACACACACACACACACACACACACACACAAACACACGCACGCACCACACACACACACACACACACACACAGCACGCACGCACGCACGCACACGCACGCACGCACGCACGCACACGCACGCACACACACACATTGTTTATGTACACATATTACTCTCTATCTGGGGGTGTTGTCCTGATGAGAATCTTAGCGGCTGACAGGACTGCGTGAAAATCCAATTACTACTACTTGCGCTGGGGGAGCAAAAGTCTGATTTGACTCCTGGTGGGAACTGATGCACACAATAAAACCTCGTTATGAGGGGAGTAGACCTCTCTCTCTCTCTCTCTCTCTCTCTCTCTCTCTCTCTCTCTCTCTCTCTCTCTCTCTCTCTCTCTCTCTCTCAACAGATCATCCACATCGACACCAGAAAAAATATTCTACAACGCTCACATAGAACCTCACATCGATTACGCGTCATTAGTGTGGGATTGCGGTGGCGAAGTACACATTAAAAAAAATTGAACTCCCTACATCGAAGGGCAGGCGAATTAATCCTTCCTGATCCTTCCATATCTACAGAGCAAAAGATGAGTGCACTTGGAATTTTAAACCTACCACAGCAGCTCACAATAAAGGATGAATTTATGCATAAAGTTCTTAATAATAATTCCCCAAACTACCTTGCACAACTCTTCGTTAGTCCCCAGTCCCACTACACTAACTCCAGGAATAATCTCTACGTACCAAGACTAAGACTTGACTTGTTTAAAACTAGCATATCCTTCGCTGGAGCGTCCCTCTGAACTCCCTGCCTCAAAACATAAAATCCTGTATTTCTCTTCTTTGTCTCAAACGTAATTTGCACAAATATATATCAGAGAATAACCTCTCGTCAAATTTGGACGGATTTGTTTGAATCACATGTTTGCCACACAAACCCAAAAATAGATTGTTGTATACATGTATGTCCATGAAAGAAATTTATTTCCGATGTTTTTGCACATTTGTAGGAACTCTGTGAAACTGCATTAATCAATGCTTATTCGTATTTATAATACCTGTTTGTGGTATAGTCGTGCTTATTTGTGTTTGTAGTATAGAAAGGACTGGCTGTTAGATAAGTCCAAATGGACCTAACGCTACTATCCTTCAGTATTAAAGTTTTCGATTTCTCTCTCTCTCTCTCTCTCTCTCTCTCTCTCTCTCTCTCTCTCTCTCTCTCTCTCTCTCTCTCTCTCTCTCTCTCTTCTTCTTCTTCTTCTTCAGTCTTCGTCGTCGTCGTCTTCTTCTTCTTCTTCTCTCTTTCTTCCTCTCTCTCCCTCCCTCTCTCTCTCTCTCTCTCTCTCTCTCTCTCTCTCTCTCTCTCTTCTTTTCTTCTTCTTCTTCTTCTTCTTCTCTCCCCTCTCTCTCTCTCCTGCTCTCTCTCTCTCTCTCTCTCTCTCTCTCTTCTTCTTCTTCTTCTTCTTCTTCATCTTCTTCTTCTCCCGGACTGACTCTGCTTAAGGTCTTCCAGACTCCAGACTTTCATGTAATACCTCATCTACACTCTGATCTAAAAGAGAAACAGACCGGCAGACGGAGAGAGTCACAGACACAGAGCGATTCGTGCGAGCGAGCCATGCTGGTGACTTTACAACCAAACCCCCGCCACGCCCAGTCAACGGCAACGGCAAAACGGCGACACAGAAACGCTGGCAGAGGGTACTAAATTCATGCAGACCAGGCCTATATTCTGACCTATTATTCTTTCCTCAGCTGAAAGAACCGTCAATAGCTCTGGCAAAGACTGCACACAGAGAGCGAGAGAGGCAGACAGACAGACAGACAGACAGAGAGGAAAGAAAGTTCAGGGCGGGGCGGGGGCGGAGGGAGGGGGTGGAGGAGGGGAGGGGAAGGGAGCTGACGCTTTACACGGCGGAAGTGTCTCCGGAAGTGTCTCTTTTTTAAATTCCTCTTTACTGAAATCCGCCTAGCCTCATTCCGAAAACTCGGAGCCACGTACTCAGTAGGGCCAGCTATCTAGTCCCAGTGTTTCTCGCGACCCCATTGCCGTGTAGGTTTTTGTGGCCTGTTTGACAGGGACACCCGAGCTGTTCCTATTGATAAACCTAACGAGTGTCGGGCAAAGCTAGGTCGCACACCCCGAGTTCACACTCGCTGTGCGGACGGCACCTTCGGCCTGTGTTACCAGGACCCGAGTAAGAAGCGCGTAGCCCCTCCCCTCCCCTCCCCGCCCCTCCACCCTTACACATCCAGTCTCCCACCCCCAACATTGTTAACCCTTTCACGCGTGTTACCAATACTCCAGTAAGGCACACGTAGCCCCCTCCCTTTCCCTCCCCCCTCCCCCCACTCCATCTCCATCCCCTCCACACCCCAACATTATTAACCCTTTCACCCGTGTTACCAATACTCTAATAAGGCACACGTAGCCCCTCCTTCCCCTCCCCCCCCCCCCACTCCATCTCCATCCTCTCCACACCCCAACATTATTAACCCTTTCACCCGTGTTACCAATACTCCAGTAAGGCGCACATACACGCACCCACATTTTTAACCCTAGGGTCCACCCTCCAATACTCCAATAAGGCGCGTATACATCTACCTACCTACACCCACATTAGTAACTCTAGGGTATAGCACCCGTGCTCCAGCATCTGGACGCACATACCATCATCCCCAACACTGATTATTAGCCGTTTCACCCGTGTTACCAATAGTTGTACACCCACCCACATTATTAACCCTAGGGTCCACCCGTGTTACCAATGCTCCAGTAAGACGCACATACACCCACCCACATTATTAATCCTTTCATCCGTGTTACCAATGCTCCAGTAAGACGCACATACACCCACCCACATTATTAACCCTAGGGTCCACCCGTGTTATAATGCTCCAGTAAACGCACATACACCCACCCACATTATTAACCCTTTCACCCGTGTTACCAATGCTCCAGTAAGACGCACATACACCCACCCACATTATTAACCCTTTCATCCGTGTTACCAATGCTCCAGTAAGACGCACATACACCCACCCACATTATTAACCCTAGGGTCCACCCGTGTTACCAATGCTCCAGTAAGACGCACATACACCCACCCACATTATTAACCCTTTCATCCGTGTTACCAATGCTCCAGTAAGACGCACATACACCCACCCACATTATTAACCCTTTCATCCGTGTTACCAATGCTCCAGTAAGACGCACATACACCCACCCACATTATTAACCCTAGGGTCCACCCGTGTTATTAATGCTCCAGTAAGACGCACATACACCCACCCACATTATTAACCCTTTCACCCGTGTTACCAATGCTCCAGTAAGAAATAAGTACACCCACCCACATTATTAACCCTTTCGTCCGTGTTACCAATGCTCCAGTAAGACGCACATACACCCACCCACATTATTAACCCTTTCACACGTGTCACCAATGCTCCAGTAAGACGTACATACACCCACCCACATTATTAACCCTTTCGTCCGTGTTACCAATGCTCCAGTAAGACGCACATACACCCACCCACCTTATTAACCCTTTCACCCGTGTTACCAATACTCTACACACACACACACACACACACACACACACACACACACACACACACACACACACACACACACACACACACATTATTAACCCTTTCACCGGCTAAGATTAGGGGGAAGAAGAGGTTGTACATTTTCGATGATGTGGACGTTGAAGCAGCTGAATAAAGAGAGGGGAAAGGGGGGGGGCTGAGATTGAAATTCACGATGCTGGCGATCACTCCCGGAGTGTTAACCATTAGACCACGGAGCCACCTGAGAAACGGGGCCGCAGTTAGGTTTATACCACCCTCCTTCGACTTCACAGGGACTAGTTGTTAGACAGGTTTTTGATTGAACCTAAACCACAATCCTTGTAAAATAAAGTTTTCGAGTTCGAGTTCACACAGCGACTCGTCCGCTTCAGTGACGTTCAACGTTGTTGTGTTAACTAGTGGAAGATGTGTAATTACGCATACTACGGGTGTATAGGACCCGCGTGTCCCAGATAATCGTCACACCAAGTTTCATCTCAACAGGTTCATGGCGTTTTATACAGACACAAAGACGCTCCTTTTTTCTTTTTTTCTTTTTCTTTTTTTTTCTTCTTCTTTTTTTTTCTTTTTTTCTTTTTTCTTTTCTTTTTTTTTTTTTTTTTTTGAATTTTTATTTTATATTATTTTTAATTAGAGGAAACAAGCTTCTTTTCGCTCGCTCCCTCATCATCTTGCCCAACAAAATTACCGAGAGAAAAAAAGGAGAAGGGGGGGGACTAATGAGACACGATCAAACCAACGCTACGAAAATATCTGTAGGGGCGGAGAATGCCTGAAAGACGACAGAAAAGGGGTTAACTGCGACATCCTTAATCCCACTACCCCCAGAATTACGGCATCCCCAGAGTAAATACTAAAGACGTCCCGTCCCGACACAGAAGCGATGACAAACACCCCACACAGAAGCCATACGCAAACGATCTTGATCAGACAGAAAGTTTCAAGTAGGCAGCATTTAATTTCGTCGGCGACGGGGTTAAAAAATAGGATGCCTTTCATGACCCAAATAGTCGGATAAAGGCGCCGGGTATGTGGGGGAGATCGGGGTGTGGGGGAGGGGGTGGGGGGAGCAGGGGTAAGGGAGGCACATGGAGGAGTGGGTATGCATGTGTGTCAGTGCGTGTGTTTGCGTGTGTGCGTGTGTGTGAGAGTGAGGAGGGGAGAGGAGAGAGCTGCGGAACAAACTGTTAGGGTGGGGCCAAGTCAGACAGGTGTATCAACCCGCTACGAGAACTACAACAACAACAACAACAACATAAATTTATTTTATTTTTAGAAATATAAGCATTTTGAGTTGAGGTACATGACCTCAATGTTCAGCATCAATTAACAAAAAGATGCTCAGAGACAGACAGACAGAGACAGAGAGACAGAGAGAAACAAAGAGAGAGAGAGAGAAGAGACTAGGCATACTACTAGGCAGACAAACACATACACAGTGAGTTGGACACACAAACAGACACACAGTGACTGCAAAGACAGACTGACAGACACAGGGACTAAACAGACGGGCTGCCACGCACACTGATTACACACACACACACACACACACACACACACACACACACACACACACACACACACACACACACACACACACACACACACACACACACACACACACACACACACACACACACACACACACACACACACACACGGAGACAAGCGAGACAACGGTCGGTGCAGCCTCCGGATGTATTTACCTCAAAGCACACGTTTTTTAAAAGCTGTTCAAAGACGGGTTGTTAATCTACAGCAGGTGACGCGCGCTGTGTTCCGGCTGGACGGGCGGGAAAGTAACCGCTCAATTCAACGTCGCGCGGAACAGAGTGGAAGTGGGAGGGGGTGTGTGTGTGTGGAGGAGGGGGTGGGGGGTGAGGGAGGTAGGGAAGTAACAGATCGATGGCGGCCAGGGTTCCCTGGGCGTCAAAAGCCCAACGCAGTCGATGGTGGAAGAGAAATAAGACGAAGAAGCGGTGCATGCGTGGGTCGATGAAGCGAGGGTCTGCTGCTGCTGCTGCTGCTGCTGCCGCCTCCATCTCGTCTCATCGTGTCGCCTGCTGCGTGTACCGTCTCATCTCTTCTGGCTTCAGCTTCTTATTTTCTCCCCCCCCCCCCCCCCTGCGCCGCCCCGCCCCCCACCCCCGGTTTTATTTTTAATTTTTATGTGCACTCTCTCTCTCTCTCTCTCTCTCTCTCTCTGCCCCCCCCCCCCCCATCCTCCCCCTCTCTCTCTCTCTCTCTCTCTCTCTCTCTCTCTTCCCCCCCCCCCCCCCACCCCCGTCTCTCTGTTCTTCTTCTTCTTCCGGTTCTATGCAGCATCTTGAAAAACTACCGCGTTCATCGATTTTTGATGTTCCCTGATTTTGTTTTCTTCTCTAGCTCCACTGGATATGCTCTCTCTCTCTCTCTCTCTCTCTCTCTCTCTCTCTCTCTCTCTCAGCACTATCATACACCCATCTTTCTTTGTACCCAAGTAACCACCCTTTCTAAAAACAAAGCTGTTACTTTGACTCATTAAGAGTAACTTTTAACTTTTAACTGAAAGAAGATGCTGCTCTTTCCATAATTATTGTTCAACTGTGTATGTAAACCACTAAGCGTTCCTGATAACAGACCATCATCATCATCATCTAATAACAAAATAAACAATTTAAAATAACCATTGGTAAATGATGCTCCGTGTCTACCATTCTGATTAACTTCCAAAGCCAACTCGAGAGAATAAAACTGGGCTGTACACATCCCCCTGTTTCACCCCAACTATAGTCAGTCAGCTCGGATCCACATCTAACTCTAACGCTGTTTTATATGCTTTTTAATGCTAGGCACAATTTCCTACTGTTTCCATTTTTCAATGCAATAGGCAAAGGCTGTTTTCCATTTATAGAATAAAAAGATTTCTCGAAAGCCTACAAAAGCAACATACAATTTGCCGTTCAAGGAAAACTGTTTCTGTACCAAAGCTAGTAATGTA
Organism: Alviniconcha marisindica; assembly: GCA_018857735.1. Lineage (NCBI taxonomy): Eukaryota > Metazoa > Mollusca > Gastropoda > Provannidae > Alviniconcha > Alviniconcha marisindica. The sequence goes on from JABMCL010001585.1 coordinate 477,344, forward strand.
AACATATGATCGATTGTCCAGTCATTTTTGTTTTTTGTTTGTTTTCTTAAATCCAGCCTAATACTCGCTAGTGATGCTGTTTACACACACACACACACACACACACACACACACACACACACACACACACACACACACACACACACACACACACACACACACGCAGGCACCATGCACACACACACACACACACACACACACACACACACACACACACACACACACACACACACACGCAGCGCATGCGCGCGCGCGCACACACACACACACACACACACACACACACACACACACACACACACACACACACACACACACACACACACACACACTATGACAGAGCGAGTAGATCAAACAAGAAAGAGCTAACCAAATTCCTGGAGGCTGAACGCAGATAGGTTTTCAGTGCGGACCTGAAAGTATTGATTATTGTAGCATTCCTAATTTGTGGCATCCCTCCTTCTGCCGCATCCAAGCGTGTGGATTTGGCCTTCCGACTCAGATCCAGGTGTACTACTCAAATCCAGGTGTACTACTCAGATCCATGTCTACGTTCTACTCAAATCCAAGTCTCCGTACTGCTCAGATCCAATCTACGTACTACTCAGATCCAGGGGGGGAGGGGGGCGGGGGGGACTCAACAGAAACAACAACAAAAACGACAGAATAACAATAATAATGTACATTATCATGCGCTCATCAACGCCCTGAGCGTTCACATCATACATATTAACCTATATACAATATTCTATACACACGTATGGGGCGGAAATACTGTGAGAAGAGGAAGGTTTTCAGTTTGGCTTTAAAAGATGACTGGGTTGAGCAGTGCCTAAGGTCTTGTGGAAGTGAATTCCAAATGTGGGGTCCAAAGCAAGAGAAAGTGCGAGACTTGCATTTGTAGTGCTGGATTTTCAGCATGCGGGTGTCAGAAGAAGAGTGTAGTGTACGAGACGGAGTGTGGATATGTAGCAGTTCAGAGAGGTAAGCAGGACCAGAACCATTTATAGCATTGAAACATATACAAGCCAACGTATTTTGTGGGCTGGTGTAATTCATATCCAGTTCATAGCTGAAGGGAGCCTGCATGATTCGATAATTAGCGGAGAATGCAACCAGTCAAATCGTGGGAAAGAAAATATTGTTACGGACAAGAATATATCGATAAGGCATTATTGAGTGGGGCTGAATGTAGTAAGCACCTTACTGACAAAGGATACTGACGACATTGCATACACTAAAAAAATATTACAACGCGGACAAGCAGAGTTTAGTCAGCACCTTTTTACTAACAAAGGATGCTGACGATTGGATTGTATACCTTAAAATATTCTTATAGAGAAAAAGGCACACAGCGTAGTCAGGTACAATTGAATCCGAAACCTTGAGGACAGACAATACTGAAGATGGGATTGCATACCCTAAAACATTATTACAGAGAAAGCGGCATACAGAGTAGTCAGGTACAAATGAACCAGCGCCTTGGGGACAGACAATACTGGCGATTGGATTGCATACCCTACAACATTATTACAAAGAAAGCGGCAGACAGCGTAGTCAGACACAATTGAATCAGAAACCTTGAGGACAGACAATACTGAAGATTGGATTGCATTCCCTTCAAGATCTATGGCCGTATCATAAATGACTTCGAACTTTACAACCCTGGAACGCGGAAGAAGAACAAGAACAAGAACAAGAACAAGAAGAACCTATTGCATTCCATTCAAGATATATGGCCGTATCATAAATGACTTCGAACTTTACAACCCTGGAACGCAGAAGAAGAAGAAGAAGAACAAGAACAAGAACAAGAAGAACCTATTGCATTCCATTCATGATATATGGCCGTATCATAAATGACTTCGAACTTGACAACCCTGGAACGCAGAAGAAGAAGGAGAAGAACAAGAACAAGAAGACGAAGAACCTATTGCATTCCATTCAAGATATATGGCCGTATCATAAACGATTTCGAACTTGACAACCCTGGAACGCAGAAGAAGAAGAAGGACAAGAACAAGAACAAGAAGAACCTATTGCATTCCATTCAAGATATATGACGATTTCGAACTTGACAACCCTGGAACGCAGAAGAAGAAGAAGAAGAAGAACTCATTGCATTCCCTTCAAGATATATGGCCTTATGGTAAATGACTTCGAACTTTACAACTCTGGAACGCGGAAGAAGAAGACAGAACTTGATAACCCAGCGCGACTAAAGAAAGAGAATACGAGAAAGTTAAGTCCCCGCTGGCTTTTTCAGGAAAAAAGGGGGACCAGAACTGATCCTCCGGAAAACTGTGCTGGTTCCGGTGAGAAAAGAAGTGCCCCAAACCATAAGATTAAGAAGCAGAACCCAGCGCATGAAACGTTAATAACGATACAGAGAAAGAAAAAAAACAGCGCATGAAACGTAAATAACGATACAGAAAAAAAACTCCACGACAAAGCGCACACACACACGCACACATGCAGACACATATTCACATACACACATGCACACGCGAAAGCCTCCAAATATACACGCACGTGCACACCCGCGAGTGCGCGCACGCGCCCACACACACACACACACACACACACACACACACACACACACACACACACACACACACACACACACACACACACACAAACACACACGACCACCACCACCACCACCATACCACACTACTCAAAGCTATATGTGCGCGCGCGCTTGTGTGTTTGTGTGTGTGTGTGTGTGTGTGTGTGTGTGTGTGTGTGTGTGTGTGTGTGTGTGTGTGTGTGTGTGTGTGTGTGTGTGTGTGTGTGTGGTTATGTATGTGTGTGTGTGTGTGTGTGTGTGTGTGTGTGTGTGTGTGTGTGTGTGTGTGTGTGTGTGTGTGTGTGTGTGTGTGTGTGTGTGTGTGTGTGTGTGTGTGTGTGTGTGTGTGTCTTGCACAGACGTACTCATTGTACGAACACGTTTTGATTTTTAACGTCCCATCAACTGTACAGGGTCAGCTGAGGACGAATCACATATTCAAAATTATTTTACATCAGCTAAAAACACAAGTCACTAAACCAAAAGCTAGTCTTATTCACAGTTACAACGTCACAAACCTATCTATCTACCGATGCACAAAAATACATGTCTAATTGGTACCAAAACTAACGGACTCAAAAAGGAAGGAGAGGATTTGGAAAAAAAATGAAGGTGAATGGACCGGGAAGGTAGGATTTAAGACAAGAAAGAAATTCTTCGCAGTGGGCGAAGCAAGCGTAGTTTATATTGTAGTAGCAGCCTTTTCTGCTCTTCATTCGTTAACTGCGATCTTTTGTGACTGAATCCTGAGGATTCAAACCAAAAAATATATATAGTTCTCTTGTATAAATATTGACAGAACAGCCAAAACGTAGCCTGCATATGAATTAAAGCCGCTACACGTTTTCGACAGTTTCAGGCCAGTTTGCGCCTACAACGTTTAGTTTAGTCTCCTATATAATCCCGCAGTTAATCCCTCCAGGGTGAAAGTACATACTTCGCCTGTTTTTAGCCTACCTTTCTGTACCATCACTAGGTCTGATTCAATTTTCTTTTCTTTTATGCGCACCACAGGTTGCGGAACGCTGGCCAAACTGCTGGGATTCTCACTGTATAACGAAGAAGAAGAAGAAGAAGAAGAAGAGAAGAAGAAGAAGAAGAGGAGGAGAAGGAGAAGAAGAAGAAGAGGAGGAGGAGGAGGAGAAGGAGGCGGAGGAGGAGGAGGAGGAGAAGAAGAGAGGAGAGAAGACGAAGAAGAAGAGGAGGAGGAGGGGAAGAAGAAGAAGAAGACAAGAAGGAGAAGAAGAGGAGGGGGAGGAGGAGGAGGAGGATGAGCAGACGAAGAAGAAGAAGAAACAAAGTTCATCAATTACAGCTAAACGTCGAAGTTATGTTTCATGTCAAAGCTCGCTTTATCGTCGAAAGGGGTCTGGGGAGAATTGCACTGCATAAACTCAACAGGCACAGATTACAGAAGCGGAATTCCTCGCAGCAGGCGAAGCGTTCAGTCTGACGACGACTTGAACCTAGAAGAGCTACTATAGAGACGCTTTGGTAGCTTATTAGTTTGAATTCGAACAGACGGTCGAGCGGTTAAAGGGGACGCCGCGATAGGAACTGAATAAAATCTCGACTCACTCTCACAGCCGTTGTTTCAGTCGATTCAGTTTGTTGATAATGATATCGACATTTGAAAGTCGCGAGTGCTGCCGTTTTGTGTCTCGTAGTCTGGGGCTCTGACGTCACGAACAAGGCCCGCACGTGTGCCACAAGCGTCTGTGACGTCACGAACTCACCGCTTTCTGCTCTTCGTCGGTTCCCGCGTCATTTCCGTCTCTTAGGCCACTCTACATGGAATGACCCTCTCCTTCCTCTCCGAAAGCCGGAAACTCTCTTTGGACTCATTAAAATCTAACCTTAGGAACCGCCCCCCCCCCCCCCGCCCGTCCCCCCCCCCCCCCTCCTCCGACCCCCCCCCCTCTCCCCCCACCCCCTCCCCCCTCAATAAAAGCCTACCATGTTTTTTTCGATCGCTCTTCTATCTTCCTCCGCCGCAAGTCGCTGTTTGGTATTAGTCTGTTGTTGTTGTTGTTGTTGTTTGTTTGTTTCCCCCATTCTGTTGTTGTAAGTTGTGTATAATGTATAGTGCATATACTCGTGTGTGAAGGTGTCTGTGTGTGAGTGTATGCACGCAGAATACCCCTTGCGGATAAGATTTTGCGCTACAAAAAAAAAAAAAAATGCTTTTATTGTCATCATCATCATCATCATCATCATCATCATCATCATCATCACCAATCATCAGTCGTCATCATCAATCATCAGTCATCCATCATCATCATCATCATCATCATCATCATCATCATTAAAGCGCCAACCAACATCATCATCATCATCATTAAAGCGCCAACCAACATCATCATCATTAAAGCGTCAACCAACATCATCACCATCATCATCATCGTCGTCGTCGTCGTCATCGTCATCGTTAAAGCGCCAACCAACGTGGCTGCCGCCCAAGGAGCTCACAATTAATGAGAATCAAAAAAAGAAAAGTGTTGCTGTTGCATCAATATCAATAGGACGGCCACACCAAGCTTCCAAGTGGAAACATTTGCACATTTTCTACCCGGTTTCGGGACAGCTTC
>JABMCL010001585.1:487500-497500 GCA_018857735.1 Alviniconcha marisindica
CTTTGGCCTTACTACATACTACTCATTTCACTTGTTAGAAAACACTTTTTAAAACATGCTTTCAAGATTAATTTTCTTCGTTCGAAAAATGATTTACACTTTCTTCGTGTGATTTCGCTCCGATTCTGGCGTATAACAACAAGACATAGAGAATGAACAATTGTTATGTGTCTCTCTTATTTAATTAAGATTAAACTGTTTCTTTTGCTCAAAAGTGTAGAAAGAAAGAAGAACAAGCACGTATTTGATTGTTGAAGCATTACGCTTAGACCTGGAAGACTTTAAACAGAGTGAATCTGGAGGGAAAGAAAAAAAAGCAGAGAGAGAAGAAAGCCTATACCATTCTTAAAGAGCCTATTGGGCGCGTCAGTCGCTCCATCCCTCCCTTCCCTGAATCCGATTTTTGGCCCACAATGCCGAGCAGAAAGCAGCGGAGTTATCAAAAATCTGATCCTGGTGGAGACCGTTGTTATGTTAGTTGCTTAGGTCAGACACGTGTTTCGCTACCGGAGTAGCTCATCAGTGACCACCGGTACACTGATAAGTAATCATAACGGTGAGAGGATACCAGCACAGTACCAAAGAAAGAAAACCACCGTCTCGGTGATAGACTAAATGAAGGGAGACCTGTATTCAGAAGAAGTGGGGGGAAAGTCTGTAGGGGTGTCCACAGGGTAACCGACTTGGAAAAATTTCCAGTTCGAATCTCCAAGATCTCATTAATTAACAGTAAATTTTGAATGTTAAGAAAGAATTCCGTTCTGAAATGCTGAATTTAGAAAGTTTGAGAGTACCTTGAAAAAAGAGAAAGAACTCTGCAGGAACGAATACTCTGCCCTCGACCTATGGATCCCTAAAAGATGCTTGAAAATATTAGATCTGAAAAGAATGGGCCCCGAAGGTGTTCAGGCTTCGAGGCAATTTCAACATAGGCAAGGAAACACAAGCCTCAGAGGTCTACATCCACCTTCAAAATCTCCTGTGGGTGTGCTTCCCTGTACATTCCGGAGTGAAGGGAAATGGCCGAGCAAATAGACTGGCGGGCAAAGCAACTCTCAGAAGTGGCTTGCTTCTCGAAAGATCTGAAGTGTTGAAGAACCTGAGACACTACCTGCGGGCACAAAACCAAGGACATCACACCATCGATCGTCTGGAGGAGAGAGGTGTGGAAAGAGGAAGCACTAGACGAACGTCCTTGAAAGGACGAACGAGGGCCATCGTCAATCAGATGAAACTGTTTCAAAGGCGACGTTGGGGAAACTTCTGAGAGACGGGGTGGAGCGCATATGGGCTTTTCCGAGCGCATAGATACTATCTTGAACTGAACTGAATTGAACTGACGTCCCGTAAACGGCACAGGGTCTCCTCAGGCCGAATTACGCGTTCAAAATGCTTTCATACCAGTTCAAAACACAAGTCACTAAATCACAAGTTTGTCTAATTCACTGTTACAACGTCAAAATCCAAGGCAGCCATCTCTCAATCAGTACACATAACACACGTTTTGGTACGTCAAAAAACAGTTTCCATTACATTCTTTAGTACCTGTTATATTCTGTAGGCAAACACGACGGGAACCTGCTTAAATCGCTTGTGACTATGAGAAGGTTGACCTGTTTTATTCTGCTAGCCCACACAAGAAATAACAGTTAAAAAGTAGAGAGAGGATTAGTAAGAGAGAGAGAGAGAGAGAGAGAGAGAGAGAGAGAGAGAGAGAGAGAGAGAAATGGAGGTGAATGGACCAGGAAGGCAGAAATTAGGACAAGGATGAAATTGCTGGCATTTGGCGAAGCATGCTTGTCCAGGCTTTAAAGAGGGAATTTTTGTCAGCTCTGGGTTCTCAACGGATGGGGACCTTCATTTCTGCGTCCGCAGTAACCCAATGCGGGGGAAATATGTACATGGATATAAAAACAATTTCTTAAGGTTATATCCAACAAAACTGAAACTAAATCATGGAGTATTAGGCCAATCGCCTTCCCACCTAAATCAACACAAAGCAAGTGAGACAGATTTATGGACAGACCACACACACACACACACACACCACACACACACACACACACACACACACACACACACACACACACACACACACACAAGCGCGCGCGCAAACAAACAAACAAACCGATGACCACAAGGAAAGAGAAAAATTACAATATTGCCTGAAAATACAAGTATGATTAACAGCTGCCTTTTTTTCTTTTTCTTTTTTTTTCTTTCTTTTTCTTCTTTTTAATGAATTACAAGACTTGTCAAGAATTAATGTATGTGTTGTGCTATTGTTATTGTATCATGGTATGTATACTAGAGAGAGAGAGAGAGAGAGAGAGAGAGAGAGAGAGAGTTGTCAAGACCACAAAACTTGCCAAGACAAAGCAATACAAATAGAGAAAGAAAGAAAAAAAACTGATTATTCTACACATTTTGCATCAAGGTGACTGGCGAACGAAGAGGAAGAAATATCAAGGTACCTTGATATTATCTGGGATAAGTATCCTTGGCATTGCTTTTGATTTATTTCACACACAGAGAGAGCGAGTTTTTGTTTGAAATTGTACGTCCCGTCAACCACACAAGGTCACTTCAGGACGAAACGAATGAGCGACTGAGAGACAGACAGGCAGGCAGGCAGGCAGGCAGGCAGGCTGGCAGGCAGGCAGGCAGACAGACCACCAGAGACAGACAAGACAACAGAGACACGGAAAGAGAGAGGGGCAGACAGACAGAGACAGAAAAACTAAAACAGAGAGGCAAAGAGAGACAAAGACAAACGGAGAAATGTCGGTACATTAACACAGTGAAACCTTCGCTGGTGATGGGATTTCAAATTTGTCAAAGTAGCCTCACTCGAATTTGGCTTAAAATAATCAGCTAGCAAAACAGTCAAGAAGCATTCCTTAACCCTTTCAGCGCCAGCAGTTCTGGACTGCAGCACCTCCTGGTGCCAGCTGTTCTGACTCTGGCACCAAACGTACAGTTACTATCTTTAAACGCCCGTAACATCTTTCTTTCGGAACCAATTCTCTTGCAATATTTTGCAGAATAAAGTGAAATGGTTCAAGTTTTCATCGACTTGGTGTTGTACCTCTTTCACTACCAGTTTTTACAGAATAGTTCCCTGATTTGGGTACATAAATGTGACATCGGCGGTAAGCTTGGTGGGCACAGTATTGTGACATAGGTGCCGTAAGGGTTAACCAACCAGCTCACTGGAATAACGCCCAGTACTATGCAGGTTATCCCAGGGAGTTGAATACCCCACTGATTTACCCAATGGGCACAGTATTGTGACATAGGTGCCGTAAGGGTGAACCAACCAGCTCACTGGAATAACGCCCAGTACTATGCAGGTTATTCCAGGGAGTTGAATACCCCACTGATTTACCCATTTGACCAAAGCAAGTCTTTGAAACCAACCCCAGCTTGTCGATTCCACCAAAATGTAATCCAGGCAAATTGGAGGATCTTGATGTACCCGTTCGATTTCACGAAAAGCAATCCAGCTAAAAAAAACAGGATCATTTCTTTCAGAATCAGCAGTAATCCAGTTAAAAACGAGGATGAGGTACCCGTCCATTTAACTAAAGTTGCCTGGTTGAAAAGCAGGATCATTTACCTGTATATATCAAGATTCATTACTCTGTCTTTTCACAAAAGTGACCCACTTGAAAGCAGGATTTCAACAAACGTAAGCTAAAGGGGCTCATTAGAGCCTGTCATTTCTCCATAAGCAGAGTAACATCATAAAGGAGGGAGGGAGGGAGAGAGAGAGAGAGAGACGGAGACAGAGAGACAGAGACAGACAGAGACAGAGAGACAGAGACAGGGAGAGTCAGAGACACAGAGAGAGACAGAGACAGACAGACAGAGATAGAGACAGAGACAGACAGACAGACAGAATCAGAGAGACAGAGACGGATAGAGACAGACACAGAGACGGAGAGAGTGGGGGAAAACTGGAGAGAGAGAGAGAGAGAGAGGAAGAGAGACAGACAGACAGACAGAATCAGAGAGACAGAGACGGATGAGCAGACAGACACAGAGACGGAGAGAGCGGGGAAAAACTGGGAGAGAGAGAGGAAGAGAGACAGACAGACAGACAGAATCAGAGAGACAGAGACGGATAGAGACAGACACAGAGACGGAGAGAGCGGGGGAAAAACTGGGAGAGAGAGAGAGAGGAAGAGAGACAGACAGACAGAATCAGAGAGACAGAGACGGATAGAGACAGACGCAGAGACGGAGAGAGTGGGGGGGGGGGAGGAGGGATGGGAGAGAGAGGGGGGGGAGAGAGACAGACAGACAGAGACACACACAGAGAAAGTGAAACTCTGAACCAGCGACGTACCGCTACGTATAATGGCGGAGTAAAATGAAATTCCACCGCGCTGTCGATGCAGCGGTCATGTAGAGCTATTATTGTCATGGCGGCTGGGGAGGAAGAGTCGGATCGTGTGCCTGTGGATTTCACGTAACGTGACCCAGTTGAGGGTCATTTATCTGATTCAGCAAAAGTGCTGATTTTTTCTGACCCGATATAAGGCCTGGAAGACCCTGTCGCAGGCAAACTTTCAGCATACTCTGTTCTACGTGATCATTGCTTCTGTCCTGGCACGGATCGCTAGGTCAGCGCTTTACGAGAGCATAATTTACTCTGCCATTCTACATCGCTGGTTCGGCTGATTACTGGAAAATAACTTACACCGCAGTTCCATAGTTCTGCATCGCCGGTTCAGCGTCTTACTAAAGAACAATTTACTCTGCCATTACATAAATCTACATCGCTGGTTCAACTTAGTTCTACATAGCTGGTTCGGCGTCTTACTAAAGAATAATTTACTCTGCCATTACATAAATCTACATCGCTGGTTCAACATAGTTCTACAGAGCTGGTTCGGCGTCTTACTAAAGAATAATTTACTCTGCCATTACAAAAATCTACATTACTGGTTCGGCAGCTTACTAGAGAATAATTTATTCCGCTATTGCATAGTTCTACATAGCTGGTTCAGCGTCTTACTAAAGAATAATTTACTCTGCTATTACACAAATCTACATTACTGGTTCGGCAGCTTACTAGAGAATAATTTATTCAGCTATTGCATAGTTCTACATAGCTGGTTCAGCGTCTTACTAAAGAATATTTTACTCCACCATTACAAAAATCTATATTGCTGGTTCGGCAGCTTACTAGAGAATAATTTATTCCGCTATTGCATAGTTCTAGCTGGTTCAGTGTCTAACTAAAGAATAACTTGATTGACTCGGCCATTACATAAATCTACATTGCTGGTTCGGCAGCTTACTAGAGACTAATTTACTCCACCATTACATAAATCTGCATCGCTGGTTCGGCAGCTTACTAGAGACTAATTTACTCCACCATTACATAAATCTGCATCGCTGGTTCGGCAGCTTACAAGAAACTAATTTACTCCGCCATTCCATAGTTCTACATAGCTGGTTCGGAAGCTTACTAGAGAATCATTTTTCGGTATCCTTTCCACGCCCCGTGTTACCACAGTAGCACGTAAGATATCCCGACCATTCATCGAAAAAGTGCAGATGGTAGTTTACAGCTACACACACACACACACACACACACACACACACACACACACACACACACACACACACACACACACACACACACACACACACACACACACCAGCGCCGCGCCGACACACACACACACACACACACACACACACACACACACACACACACACACACACACACACACACACACCGTACACGCACGCGCGGTACCCGAAGTATACCCGAAGTTTGTGTACCAGAGCACAACTAACTGAAACCCTGTCACTATAGTGTCTTCATCGCAACCAAGCTATGTTCAGGATTGTCCCGAAGAACAGTAGCTAAATAATAGCCTAGTTTATTAAATTAAGAGCTTTGACAAGTCAGACGGGACCACAGACCCAGAAGTGTGTCAGTAGGGTAGGCTGGCGGAAAAAAATAAGGGTCACGTATGTATACCCAAAGAAAGTAGGGTGCACTTGCACCCCGTTGTACTTATATCTCATAGCCACCTTAAATTTACAGTTAGTGCAAAACACGCAACAGTTGCCCAGTTACGATGCGAGCAAAATGTAAACGAAAGCGAGATGGGGAGTGGGAAGGCGGGGGGGGGGGGAGGGGGAAGGGGAGGGGTGGAGGGGGGAAGGCGGGAGGAGGGGGGTGAAGGGGTGGGAAGGGCAGGGGGAGGGGGGTGAAGGGGTGGGAAGGGCCAGGGGGAGGGGGAAGGCCAGGGGGAGGGGGGAGTGGGAAGGCCAGGGGGAATGGGAAGGCCAGGGGGAGGGGGAAGGCCAGGGGGAGGGGGAAGGCCAGGGGAGGGGGAGGGGGAGGGGGAGGGAGCCAGGGGGAAGGGGAGGGGAAGGGGGGAAGAGAGTGGGAAGGCCAGGGGGAGGGGAGGGGGTGAAGGGGGTGCTACTTAGTATAAACGTCAGTGTTTTGTTCCATGCATGGTCCACAGTTACTTATGGCAAACTAGGAAAAACGCACTGTGTGTGTGTGTGTGTGTGTGTGTGTGTGTGTGTGTGTGGTGTGTGGTGTGTGTGTGTGTGTGTGTGTGTGTGTGTGTGAAAGAAAGAAAGAAAGAAAGAAAGAAAGAAAGAAAAAAAAGATTCATATAGTTAGTTGGTAACTGGATTTAACGTCCTGTCAACCGCACACGGAAACCTCAGGACGACAGAGAGAGAGAGATGGGGGGGGGGGGGGGGGAGAGAGAGAGAGAGAGAGAGAGTTAGTTAGTAAGTGGATTTTAACGTGGTCCTGTCAGCCAGACAGGGAAACCTGAAGACGAGAGAGAGAGAGGGGGAGAGACAGAGAGAGAGAGACAGAGACACAGAGTGACAGAGACAGACAGAGACAGACAGACAGACAGAGACAGAGAGACACAATCATTTTGATTTAATATACTTCTTTTTTAAATGTGAGCACCTCACTGGAGGGAAGGCGCGCATAAATTGTTATTATTATCATTATTATTATTATTATTATTATTATGCCTATTATGATTAAAACGGACAACAAACACTCGCATCTCGGAGACACCTGGTTACCTGAGTCGTGCACGATCGGTTGCAGCTGGACCGGCTTTTTTCGGGGCTCTCGACTTTTCGGCCAGGTGAAAAAACTTGTCCTGTGCTGGCTCCTTCACTCCGCCCCTGGTACTTGGACGACGAAGACACTCCGGGTGCCGCAGATTCCACGATGCCACCCCCATCCTTTTTCGACAGGCTGGGCGACGGGGATGTAAATGCTGATGGCGAGAGCGCGGTGGCACTGGAGTTGGAAGTCTCAGACATCGACGCCATCAGTAAAAGCAAAAAAGCGACCAGCAGGGACGTTTTGGAGAAGCAGAAAAACCTGTCCGGCATGAAAACAGATCTGCGGTGGAGAGCAGCACTGTCTTTGAGTTGGCAAGAAGTCTGGCACCCTCCTGCGGCTGCCATTCTGTCATCATAGACAGCTTTGAGGCCAAAGCTGCAAAGACTATACTTGGAAGGAAGTATAGCCTTTGAAAGGAGGTCCAATCCCACGCCAGATCTATGATCACACATACGAAGCAGCCAGCGTTTGATTTCGTCAAGAGCCTTTCATGTAAGCTGGTGCAATTCTCTGTGCTTACTGTATGCATCGGAAGCAGGCTCTTACTGACATCGTCATCTTCTTCCGAAGCCCGTAACGGATTTACTCCCACGTGTTTATTATTTGTACCTCGCCCGCACACGTAGGTTCTGTTTAAAAACAAATCAATATGACGCGCATCATCATCATCAACAATAGCAACAAAATAGTCAAGTTGACTACTTTAATGCACGCGACCCAGAAAATAAATTTTAAAAAAGAAAAGAAAGAAAAGAAAAAGAAAAAAAAAGAAAAAAAGCAAGGCTAGATGACGATCACGGAAAGTTAAGAAACGACGGTACAGACAAATATCAACCCTGCGCCATGAGAAGACGGTTGGCAAGCAGCCTGTGTGTATATATGCTGGCTACTCTCTTGAAACCATCGCAGGAACACACGTCGCGGTGAAGCCGGTGCAAACCTTCGCTACGTCAAGTTACACAGTTGCACTGAGACTAACATTCTGTGCCTATGCAGTACCGCTGAGTGACAGACGCGCTGGGCGCTGAGGAGACACACACTCGCTGCCGTATCATTCACAGCTGATCATTCCATGCAAGGCAAAAACTGAACGATAATATCGCACAGTGCGTAAACACGCCGTGTCCGTCAGATCTGCACCGAGAGCTCTGCCCCTACCTTGCTCCCTAGCTCGCACCCATGCCACGGCCGTACGTTTGAGCACACACAAGTTGTCAACAAGGAGAGTGGATGGCGTAATGCTGCGTGTTGGAGCGAAGCTCGCCTCACTGTAACCTTTTTTTCTTCGGTGTTTTATCGGCAATCGATACGCGCCGCGCTGTTTTGGGTCAAGCTGCATCAGAGTTACCTCCCTTCCTTGCCGTCTGCGCCGCTGTCGAAGCTTTCAGTCTCCGTTCGCCCCCAACCGGTCTGTCTTTGTGCGTCAGATCAGCTTGTCACGTTTTCTTTGAACTTTCCACGGCGTGGTTCGTCAGTTGCCTTATCTGTGCTGATCTCGTATAGTTACTTTGCGTGTTATTTTATTAACTCATATTAATTTCACTCAGTTGACCTGCTTAATGCTTGTGTGCTCGCTCGCCGGCATAGCTTATTAATTACTCCCCTTCTAGTGCGCGCTTCTGGCATGTAAAACTGGCATTGCGCTCTTTCCACCTGCAGAACGACAGACTTAAGTTACAGCATGATGTTTCAGTCTGTCGACGTCTCAGACTGAGAACGCTGACGTCTCAGGAGTCGCAGTATCGTCAACGGGTATTACATACCAAACGTATCAAACAATATGAACTCATTAATATTTAAAGCTGTCCAAGACTTCATTACCCAATCCGGCCGTTTTGCTATGGAATGACAAATTCAATTAAAATAGTTACTGGCAGCGCATAAGTGCATTCTCTCTCTCTCTCTCTCCTCCTCTCTCTCTCTCTCTCTCTCTCTCTCTCTCTCTCTCTCTCTCTCTCTCTCTCTCTCTCTCGATTTTTGATTGACTTTTGTTGTTGTTTTCATGTTGTTTAATATAAATATACATACCCATTGTTGCCAAATGAATTAATTAGTAAATTATGTTTGTGAGCATTTACTATAAGCCTAGCTTGTTTAATGCTCATACAATGATTTTGATTGTCCATATTTCCATGAATGTAAATTAACTTTGTTTAAACCAACGGTTATTACCGGTTCTAGGCTCTGCCGGTAAACCTAAGTAGGCCGCCTTAGAAGTTTCGTGGTAGCTACAAGGTCTAGATCTATAGAGCGGTACTGTTGCAGCATACCGATACATTTGGTTGTTTCCGTAATCAATGCCAGAAAGTGCCGAAATCAATAAAGACAAACTAGCCTATTATGTGTCAAATGAAGTAATTATGGCGCACTCGTTTGATGTTGTTAAAAACACAGGGGAAAATGAGACTTTTGATGGCATTTTGACCTAAAATAGGGGAGGCTGGAAGGAACGATCCAATTACACCAGTGCGTACACACGTGTGTGTGTGTGTGTGTGTGTGTGTGTGTGTGTGTGTGTGTGTGTGTGTGTGTGTGTGCACGCGCGCGCGCGCGTGCGTGCGTGCTGGCGTGTGTGCGTGCGTGTATTCGCGTGTGTGTGTGTGTGTGTATGTGTATACACAATTGTGCGTGTTAGTTTGAGTAGCTCAACCGCCATGATTCCGTGACTAGCTGCCTCTGATATACCGGTAGAACTGAAATTCCTGTGTATCAGTGATGATGATGATATATTAACACTAATATTAGTGACATATAATTTTATTCTTTAAATGTGTTTGTGGGGGTGATTGTACTTAAGGGTGTGGGTATGTGGGTGTTGTTTTGGCTGTGGTGTGGAGGTGGGAGGGGGGTAAGAATGGCTGTGCA
>JABMCL010001585.1:512500-520000 GCA_018857735.1 Alviniconcha marisindica
ACCTGCGTTTAGTCCGTGCTAGAGTGCAGTGTAGTAGTGAGTAGTAGTAGTGAGGAAGTTAGTAGTAGTGTAGTGTGTAGTAGTAGTAGTAGTAGTGTAGTAGTAGTAGTAGTAGTAGTAGTTTGTAGTAGTTAATGTACTGCAGCAGGTACGACATTTATCCTTTTCTGGTTATTTGATTTGGATCGAAGAGTAGAAAAGAAAGCAAAACAAAGCAAGCAGTTGATTCTTGGGGCGTTGAATTAAGGCGTGGAAGACCTTGAAACAGAATAAGGTCAAATAAAACACAATCGAAAAAGAACGAAAGCCGAATCCCTTCACGAAGAATGTACTGAGTGCATCAGGCCCTTCCGGGATCAGATCAGATTTTTATTTCACCAGCTCTAAAGAGAGAGCAGAGGGTGACCAGGACTGTTATTATGTTGGTTGCCTCGGTCACACACGTGTTTTGCTCGTCAGTATGACCACTGACAGTGAGAGGAGATCGCCCGTATACTACTACTAATACTAATAATAATAATTAATAAATAACTTTTGTATAGCGCTATTCTCTGGTGTACACACAAACTCACTGTGTTTTACAACGTTCTCCAACATTTTTTAAGCTAAGTGAGGGAGAGAGAAAAAAAATGAAAATAACATGTACTACTACTTGGTTCTTAATGTCCTCGGATGTCAGATGACATAAATAACATGTTCAAGAAAGTAATACTTATATGACCACTAATAGATAGACTGGCGAGCAAAGCATCGCTCACAAGTGGCTTGCTTCTCGGAAGATCGGAAGTGTTGAGGAACCTGAGACACTACCCGCGGGCACAAAGCCAAGGACATCACACCATCGATCGCCTGGAGGAGAGAGTCAGATGGAAAGAGGAAGCACCAGACGATCTTCGTTCACTGAAAGGACGAGAGAGGGCTGTCGTCGGACAGACGAACATTGGAACCGTTTCAAAGACAACGTTGGGGAAACTTCTGAGAGACGGGGTGGAGCGCACATGGGTTTTTCCGAGCGCATAGATACCATCTTGAACTGAACTGAACTGACAACTAACAAGGTATATACACAAGAAACGTAATGTGCATGTGCCGTATGAGAAGCAGCAACATACCCACAAAAAAAGAAACGGGAGAAAAATGAAGAAGAAGAAGAAAACATCGGATAAGTGGCAGCATAGGATTATAACTACAGGAATGGAATTTGTTTGAAGGGTTTTGAAGCTACATCAGTACGGGCGCTTACGAGCTAAGAACTGGGGCAGCAGACGAGAACACACCAAAATAATAATAATAATAACGAAAATCTTTAAATTGCCTATCCTACGGCTCAAAGCGCTAGACCTAACTGAACACTTGTGATGTACATCGAGATAGAGACTGAGTCAGTTCAACAACTAGCTAACACGTAACGTACACATCAACACAGGTTCAAATATAATTATGTGCAAAACATACACGCGCGCACACGCACGTACGCAGCGCACACACACACACACACACACACACACACACACACACACACACACACACACACACACACACACACACACGCACACACACGCGCACACACACACACACGCACTCACAGACACGCTCGCACACGCACGAACACGAACGCGCGCGCACACACACACACGCACGCACGCACGCACGCACGCACGCACGCACACAAACACACACACACACACACACACACACACACACACACACACACACACACACACACACACACACACACACACACACACACACACACACACACACACACACACACACACACACGATAGACCGATAAGAGGCAGTGCTGGTCAATGGAGTTGTTTGGAGAAAAGAAATGTCTTCAGTTTCCTTCTAAAGGAAGAGAGAGCAGCACCTGAGAGTGCCTGATATTTTGGTGGAGATTGTTTCAGGTGTGGGGGCCGAAGTGTGAATAAGTGAGAAAGCCCCAAAACTGGGTTCATGTTATACAGGTGGAAATGTGATCATGTGTGTATGCGCTTAGAACAGTATGTATGTACAAGATTTTGCGCTTTAAACCTACTTCAATTTTTTTTAAATTATTATTATGAACATAATGTGTAGGCCTACACCTCCTCAACCTGACGGGTATAAAATAAAAGTCTAGGCCTGCACCTCCTCAACCTGACGGGTATAAAATAAAAGTCTAGGCCTGCACCTCCTCAACCTGACGGGTATAAAATAAAAGTCTAGGCCTGCACCTCCTCAACCTGACGGGTATAAAATAAAAGTCTAGGCCTGCACCTCCTCAACCTGACAAATATAAAATAAAAGTCTAGGCCTGCACCTCCTCAACCTGACGAGTATAAAATAAAAGTCTAGGCCTGCACCTCCTCAACCTGACGGGTATAAAATAAAAGTCTAGGCCTGTACCTCCCGAACCTGACGAGTAATCAAATGCTGTCAACAGCGTGTGCCTGTGTATAAAGTCTAGACATGCACTTCCTCAACCTGACGAGTAATCAAATGCTGTCAACAGCGTGTGCCTGTGTATAAACCTAAAGTGTACTGTCAACAGCGTGTGCCTGTGTATAAAGTCTAGGTCAGCACCTCCTTAACCTAACGAGTAATCAGGTGCTGTCAACAGTGTGTGCCTGTGTATAAACCTAAAGTGTACTGTCAACAGCGTGTGCCTGTATATAAAGTCTAGGTCAGCACCTCCTCAACCTAACGAGTAATCAGGTGCTGTCAACAGCGTGTGCCTGTGTATAAACCTAAAGTGTACTGTCAACAGCGTGTGCCTGTGTATAAAGTCTAGGTCAGCACCTCCTGAACCTAACGAGTAATCAAATGCTGTCAACAGTGTGTGCCTGTGTATGAACATAATGTCTAGTAGGACTCAAAGGCCATGGTATATGCGGAGCTCATTTTCAGACAGACAATGAGGGCAACACCTGTATGGATCGGTGAATCAAATGTCAGTTGTTGTTCTTCTTGTTGCTGTTGTTGTTTTTCTCCTAATCCCTTTCTTCCCTAACTTCTAGATGCACATATTTAAACTTAAACAAACAAACAAACAAACCCTTACGCATTCCCCGTTCTAGAACTAGAGGTTGTTGTTATTTTCAGGGGGCTTTTTACTTTCTCCTTTTAAATTCTCTCTCTCTCTCTCTCTCTCTCTCTCTCTCTCTCTCCTCTCTCTCTCTCTCTCTCTCTCTCTCTCTCTCTCTCTCTCTCTCTCTCTTCTTGTTTTGCAACGCGGCTGGTGATAAACAACCTCAAGATCATTACTGCTTGCATGGCACGGTGATTACCTTTCTGTCGTCAGAGGGCTGTTCGTCCTAGCTGCTGCTTCTTCTTCTGCTTGCCAGCCCGTCTGGTCAATGCCCGAGGCCTGTACAAGAGTGTATATAGTTAGTGTACGGTGCTGGCAGCCAGGACTTGTAGGCCAGAGCTGTTTTGTACCAGCTAGAGCACGCGAAACATAGACTGTCTGAACCCATTGACTCAGTAGCTTCTGTCTTTGAAAGTAGTGTACAGCAATGGTGGTGATGTATGTAGAGAGAGTGTGTGTGTGTGTGTGTGTGTGTGTGTGTGTGTGTGTGTGTGTGTGTGTGTGTGTGTGTGTGTGTGTGTGTGTGTGTGTGTGTGTGTGTGTGTGTGTGTGTGTGTGTGGAGAGAGAGATGATGTGTTGTGTGTGTGTGTGTGTGTGTGTGTGTGTGTGTGTGTGTGTGTGTGTGTGTGTGTGTGTGTGTGTGTGTGTGTGTGTGTGTGTGCGTGCGTGCGTGTGTGCTTGTGTGCGTGTGGAAGGGGGGGTGGATGTGAGTATGATTCTGTGCGTGTTTCTGTCTGTCTATCTGCCTGCCTTCCGGCCTGCCTTTCTGTCTGTCTGTCTGTCTGTCTGTCTGTCTGTCTGTCTGTCTGTAAGAGAGAGCTAGACAGAGAATGTGATGAATGCGGGTATCTGTAGGTCTTACAAGATGGGGAGACATAAATAATCTGTAATTATCAATATCATAATTATAATCTCTGCTGAGATCAAAGTAGCCAGAAATATTGGGAGAAGGGGGACTTGGGGTGCAGGGGTGGGAGTCGGAGTGTGGGGGGGTGGGTGGCATGTGCAATTTTCTCCCTTTTTGAAGCCTCTGTTATCTTGGTTCCTTACAATTTGCACGATTGTTTCATCAGTGTGTTTGCTTACGGGGTCTTTTAGTTTGAACAGATGCGATCTCGAGAGGTCCCGATCTGTAGCATGCGAAGCGCTGGCACCGCAGGAAGGATCAAAATCATTCAGTTTTATAGCATGAAAGCACACGCATGCAATTTTGTACCCGATGCGTTCTGTAATTGGAAGCCTGGGGAGGTTTTGCAGGACACGTGTAGAGTGGCGATGTCAGTGGAAACTAAATGTGATTAAAACAAACCGTCTTGAGATAGATTTTTATCTTTGAGCCAGCAACTGGGGTACGTTTTAGTACTTCTTTGTCCCTTCATGCGGGAAATTCGGATCGCCTTACCTGGGTAAGACACGTACAGCAGCCGCATGAGCGGCGCTACGCATTCCTATCAGTGTGTGCAGTATTTTCGTATGTCTAAACGATAGTATGGCTACCAGTGTTTGGGATTTTTAACGTTCGCCCAAATGTTGATGCATGCGATTGCACACGAGGGTTGTACGGACATTGTAAGAGAGCCTGCCCTGGTAGTCGACTCTGGGCGAAAAATCCCTTGTCGCACCGGGGACTCGAACCCGCGTCAGCGTTGCGCCTGGCTTTTCAGTCGGTCGCTCTACCAACTGAGCTATCCCGGCCCCTATAAGGAAGAGAGAACGAGAGAAAGAAGGAGAGAGAGGGGGAGACAGACAGACAGAGAAAGAGAGAGAAAGAGACAAAGAGAGAGAGAGGCAGAGACAGACAGAGACAACGAGACAGACAGACAGACAGAGACAGACAAAGAGAGAGACAGAGACAGACAAAGAGAGAGACAGACAGAGACAGACAAAGAGAGACAGAGACAAAGGGGGGGAGAGAAAGAGAGAGACAGACAGAGACAAAGGGGGGGGGAGAGAGAGAAAGAGAGAGACAGACAGACAGACTGACCGAGACAGAGAGAGACAGAGACAGAGAAAGAGAGAGAGAGAGAGGGAGAGAGAGAGAGAGACAGAGACAGAGACAGAGACAGAGACAGAGAGAGAAACAGAGAAAGAGAGAGAAACAGAGAAACAGTGAGAGACAGAAACAGAAACAGAGAAAGAGACAGACAGAGACACAGAGAGAAGAGAGAGACAGAGACACAGAGAGAGAGAGAGACAGAGACAGAGAGAGAGAGACAGAGAGACACAGAGAGAAGAGAGAGACACAGAGAGACAGAGAGAGAGAGAGAACTAACCTACGCCTAACCCTATACTGTCACCAGCAGACTGAGTCAGCATGAAGATGAGAGGCACGTTGTGTCACGTTGCGGAGAGCAAAGCGAGTTCATTTACACTGTCCGTGAACCACATCTGTAATGAACAGCCGGCAAATTGGGGTGGGGTACATGTGCGGCCTTTTCAAAGTGGCCTGTGGGCCTGCCGAAGAACAGATTCAATTAGCATTGCAGGCTGTATCTCCAGTAATGATCTCACGCTTACAAAGGAGCTATTCTATTCGACAGCCGTTTGTTTGGATACCGTTTCTATGGTGGCGACAAAGTGCCACAGGGAGAGGGTGGGTTGGAGGTTGGGGGTGGGGGGCGGGGGGTTAGTTAGTTAGTCCTTAGTTGCCAACCGCATAGGGTTACTCATGACGGAGAGTAAACAACTTCTTGTTGTTGTTGTTGTTGTTGTTGTTGTTTTGTTTTACGCCCAGTCAAACAGGACGGTTATATCAGGGCGAAAATGACGGAGGGAGATTGAGACAACGAGTGAGTAATAGAGAGAAGATAGAGAGACAGAGAGAAGCAGAGACAGAGGCAAGAGACAGGGAGAGGGAGAGAGACAGGCAGACAGAGGGAGGCAGACAGACAAATAGGCAGAGCCAGAGAGAGACAGATGCATGCAGACAGAGACAGAGAGACCTTGGATTTTAACGTCGCAGTCAACCCAATCGGGTCGTGACGGAGGGAGAGACAGACAGAAAAACAGAGACAGAGAGAGACAGACCGAGACAGACAGACAAGCAGAGACAGAGAGACCTTGGATTTTAATGTCACAGTCAACCCAATAGGGTCATGACGGAGAGAGACAGACAGACAGACAGACAGACAGACAGACAGACAGAGACAGAGAGACCTTGGATTTTAACGTCGTCAACCCAATAGGGTCCACTCAGGATACACAGAGTGAGGAGAGGGGGGAGGGGGGGAGATAATTTTAACGTCCCGTCAACTGTCACCTCAGAACGGAGAGAGAGAGAGAGAGAGAGAGAGAGAGAGAGAGAGAGAGAGAGAGAGAGAGAGAGAGAGAGAGAGAGAGAGAGAGAGAGAGAGAGAGAGAGAAGAGAGAGAGAGAGAGAGAGAGAGAGAGAGAGAGAGAGAGAGAGAGAATGAATGGGTGAATGCATGAATGAATAAACTGTTTGACAAGGGTAGTGGAGTAGACAAAGGGTCCTTTTACATCCAGCCCTCTCACATGAAGGACTAATTCTAGTGATACTACACATACACATATATTTCAGATATACGCAAAACTGTACAGGACATCAGTATGCTGAGACAGACAGACAGACAGACAGAGACAGAGAGGTCTTGGATCTTAACGTCCCACCAACCCTGTAGTGTGAACTCTGCTCAGGACGAAGAGGGACAGACAGACAGACAGACAGACAGACAGACAGAGAACACAGACCAATGCCACGTAGACAGAGAGAGAGAGACAGAGAGAGAGAGAGAGAATGTAGGCCAACGCACGCACGGGGAGGGGGTGGGGGGTGGGGAGGGGGTGGGGGGAGGGGGGTAGGGGGGGGGGCAATGTACGCACAGAGAGAGAGAGAGATGTTACTGTTCCTCCGCTTTTCACTCACTTAGGAACCAGGCCTCTGTGTTCCGCTACGTCAACATATTGCTCTCGACGGACATCAAGGCAAAACAATAAAGATCAGTCAAGTGGATTTACTTGACCCGTGTTGACTTGACACGGCACAGGAGAGCCGAAAGAGAGAGGGTGGGGGAGGGGAGGGGCGGAGAGAGAGGGCGAAAAGGAAAGAACGAAAATATGTGTAGTCTGTGGGCGAAGCCGGTCTATCGTTACGCTTCGAAAAGATGTTGTGCTGACTATATTTTGACAATTGTACTTTGTTCAAAATTACAGGCAACGAAACAGTTGATAATTTTATCGAGTGCATCGTCCACTTAGGTGGCCAAATTTCAGTTTTTGAACCAGTCTTCAAATGGTTGTATCCTCAGATGGTACATGATATGATGGATACATTTCCTTTAAATTACAAGATGTAAAAGTGGTTTTCCAGTCTTCGTCTGGTTCTTAAATGGGTATATTTTCAAATGATTGTATCTTCAAATGGTGCTCAGTACGGGTGGGAAACATTTCTACGAACTTTCATTCA
>JABMCL010001585.1:530000-532500 GCA_018857735.1 Alviniconcha marisindica
AACAACAAGCGAGGAGACAAAGTATATGTAGCTTTTATTGACTACAAGAAAGCTTTTGATCATTGATATAGTTGATCGTGAGAAATTATGGGAAACATGCAAAAACTAAAAACCCTTCATCGAAAATGGTAAATATGTTAAAGTCCATGTATTCATCTGTCCAAAGGCATGTGTAAGATGGGGTGCTAGTATTTCTGAGTTCTTCGTCTGTTCTCTTGGGGTGAAGCAGGGGTGCTTCTTTAGCCCGCTTCTGTTTTTCACTCCTCATATCTGAGGTTGCTGATTTTGTCCGACAAAATGGTAGACACGGCATTCAATTGCTCCCAGGACTTGAAGAAATATTTCTACTGTTATTTGCAGACGATGTTGTGCTATTTTCCTCTACACCGGCAGGTCTGCAAAACCAGATCAGTGATCTCCAGAAAGCCTCTGAATCTTTGGGCTTGACTGTTAATTTAGACAAAACAAAAGTAATGATTTTCAGAAATGGGGGCCATATTGCTTCAGGAGAAAAGTGGTTTTATAATGGTAGTAAACTGGAAATAGTTAACAGCTATAAGTATCTTGGGTACACCTTAAAAACAAAATTGTCAACAAATTCTTCATGTGAACAGTATGCCAGCAAAGCAAAAGGTAACATTTTAGATCTAATGAAAACAATGTGGTCGCTCGGGAGTTTAGATACAACAGTGTTTTTCCAACTTTTTGATGCTCAGATTAAGCCGATGCTGTTATATGTGTCAGAAATATGGGAAACTGCGAAATTGTCAGCCATTGAAGTAGCACATCTTTTAGCTTGCAAAAGTCTGCTATGTGTCAGCAACAAAACACCAAACCACATGGTTTACGATGATACAGGGGGATACCCTTTGTACATAGAAAGTACGATCAGCTCCCTCAGGTAGAGCTGAAACTCCGAACAATGCCCATGACAAGGTTCCGAAAGCAAACGTTGACCATGCTGGAAAACGATATAGACATGCATGCCCCGAACAGTACCAGCAACTGGGCCGGAAATACCAATCACTGTTTAGAATCATATCGTTTTCAGGATGCTTAGACGCATGGAGTAGCAAACGAAACTTCATTTCTTTCTGCACTCAAAAGAAAAATGGTCGAACGCTTCCAAGAAGAAGGGAACACGGAAACAGCCAATAGTGACAGATTTTCCGCCTACCGTACTTTCAAGTCAATCCACGTCAAAGAAAAATACCTCAGCGATATAACAGTTCAACAATTTAAGGATACTTTGATAAGACTGCGTTTTGGAACCAACGAACTGAAAGTAAACAAACGTTATGAATCTGAGAATGTTACAAACAAAACCGGCAGCTTTTGTCCAGGTCTCTTGGAAGATGAAAGTCATTTCCTGTTGCACTGGCCAGCTTCTTCAGCTGTCTGACGAAAATATATTCATGAGTTTACAGAGGTGCCACCAACTCTCAACCAATCGCTTGAAACCCCATCTACTCTTGTTTCTAGAAAAGTAGTAGTGTATACATTTTATGCTTTAAAGCTCAGAGAAGAACTGCTCGCGTGAACGCATGTTTCATTGTGTACACGTGCATTTTTGCCTTCTAACTATGATGTTATGCGCTTGCAAACACAGAACAGAAACGCTACTGTATAACCCCCCCCCCTCCAGTCTCCCCCCATCCTGTGTATGGGTCGATGGCCTTCAGAATAAATCTCTCTCTCTCTCTCTCTCTCTCTCTCTCTCTCTCTCTCTCTCTCTCTCTCTCTCTCTCTCTCCCCTCTCTCTCTCTCTCTCTCTCAGCTTCAAAACACAACTTTATAAATGGATCAGAAGCAGACCGTTATAAATAACCACACACACACCATTTTTTTAATTTTTTTAATCAAACAGTTTCTTGGTTTTTAATATATATATGCATGTATAGTCTCCCAGTGATTTGATTGATTACTCTTTTGTATTGTTCATAATTATCGATTGTCATTGATTTTCCCACTATGATCATATATTATATATATTTATGTGTGTTTGTAACTGTTCCAAGGACAGGTTGAACGACAGGCATTCGTGCCTAAACCTTTATCCTTGGGTAATAAAATTCAATTAATAAATCAATCAATCAACCAGTCAATCTCTCTCTTCTCTCTCTCTCTCTCTCTCTCTCTCTCTCTCTCTCTCTCTCTCTCTCTCTCTCTCTCTCTCTGACACTTATCACGTTTATGCATCATTATCTCTATCATTATCACTCTCATTCTTAGGTTATGCTACAGTACCTGTTACAGTGCTTCCCCTGATCACAACTAGCCCTGTACGCAAGCTGCTGGTCGAAATCCACCCTGCAGGGTCACATCTCCAAATGTTCAAAATTCTTTGGCTGCTCCCTCACTGTAAATAAAAGAACGAGAACACTTCCTCGTTGCTAAGTTCATTTTTCTTTTTTCTTTTTTTAAAGTAATTTTCTTTCCGCATAAGCAATGTTGAAAATTCGAGGATTGCGAAAGGAGTAGGGTGAAGGGGGGAGTGCGG
>JABMCL010001585.1:542500-550000 GCA_018857735.1 Alviniconcha marisindica
TGATGCTTTGTTTTTATTAATGGAAACTTGGCCTCATCGTAGCACCGCCTATACGTACCTTTTGGCTTTTGGGTCCAGCCAGAGGCAGTCGGAGACGGCAATATCCAGGGGCCTGCTCAACAGGCTAAGCTAACGAGGCAGTCGGAGATGGCAATATTGAAAATAGCTTATACGGGGCCTGCTCAACAGGCTAAGCCACAGAGGCCAGCGGAAATGGCAATATCGAAAACAGCCGATACGGGGCCTGCTCAACAGGATAAGCCACAGAGGTCAGCGGAGATGGCAAGTCAACATCGCACACAACCTATACGGGGCCTGCTCATCAGGCTAAGAGACATAATTTATAGTTAGTTGGTGCTTTGAGCCCAGTCAACTACACAGGGTAATATCAGGGCTAACTAAGGTACATAAGCAAGCCGAGATGGCCTGTACCAAGCAAGCGAAGCCCATTGAATAAAAATAACAACAGCAACAAACAAAACAACAACAGCAACAACACCAGACGATGTAGCAAACGGAGTAGGTAAGTAAGCAAACATGGTGCTTCATAACGTCCACAGAAACTGCAAGGCTTATTAGGGACGGGGAGAAGGGGGTGGGAAGGGGGTATGGAGGTGGGGTAAGAGGGAGATCATATACCTATCGCTACACTGTCACCACCAGAATGACTCCTGCAATAAGATGGGCGGCGATGAGAGCCATTTTAACGTTTCATTAACTGTGAGGGACAAGGTCGCAAGACAGTGTCCCCAAACCGCAACCCTTTTTGAACAGAAAGGAGAGCCGAAGCGGTGTCGAACGGAGGTCCTTCTGCTTACCAGCCTAACGTCATACCGCTGGGCCAAACCGCCTCACGCGGAGTACGTGGCGAGCAAGTCAACTTACATGGAGCATATTAACCTAAGGCCATGCTCAACAGGCTAATTAAGGCAGGGGGGCAAACGGAGATCGAAGGCGATCAGGTAAATGTCGAGCACAAGTTACAGCGGCCGAGTTCAAAAGGCTACAAGTTGCCATGCACAGGGAGGCAAGCGCCGCGGATGGCTATAGCTAGCTGTGAACGTAAAACCTGTGGCACGGAAAGTGGGGAAGAGAAGATTGTGCTGATTCCTCAAGCACGATTTTATTGATTTCTGGAACCTTACGAAATCAGGTCATTTATTTAGTTGGAGGTATATTTTAGCACGGTACATGAGAGCGGTCTGAACGGAGCCTGGCGAACATCAAATGGAAACTAGGAAACTTAGAAGGATGGGAGTAGGGAAAGAACAGGAGGGGGTGGGGGACGTGCGGGGGGATGGGGGTTGAGGAGGAAAAAAACAGAATGTGACTGACAGGCCCTTCACGAAAGAGCAACGCGTTGCCGATATAAATATAACAACGAAGCATTCGACTTTGTCTTTGACTAAACAGGCCTACACTGTGGTAGGAATTGCAACGATGGACAAGTCTGAAATAATAATAATAATAATAATAACAATGTACATATTTATCATGCGCTCATCAACGCCCTGAGCGCTCACATCATACATATTAACCTAAACACAATATTCTATACGTACGTAGAGGACAGTCCTACCGAAACAAATTACATAAGGCATTATATGGAGGAAACACACACACACACACACACACACACACACACACACACACGCACACGCACGCACGCACGCACGCACGCACGCACGCACGCACGCACGCACGCACGCACGCACGCACGCACACACGCACGCACACACACACACACACAGCACAGCACAGCACACACACAAAATGACTGTAGCAGAAACTGGGTATTGATATTAGTTGGGGCGGAAATACTGTGAGAATGACGATGATGATCCTGGTCATGGTTATGATCTTCTTCGGCATTCCGGGATTTTCCTCAGACGTCTAGCTTGATGGTATTAACGAACTTGGTTGTTTTCAGCAGGTCCTCTTTGTAGCTCCAGAGTTGGTTGTTGTTGTTGTTGTTGTTTGTTTTTTGTTCTTCTTCTTCTTCTTCTTCTTCTTCTTCTTCTTCTTCTTCTTCTTCTTCTTCTTCTTCTTCTTCTTCTTCTTCTTCTTCTTTTCGTTCGTTTGTTTGTTTGTTTGTTTTTTGATGATGATGTGGATGTTTGATGATGAATGGTATATCTTGTGAGCTATTAGTATTCTTGTTGCTTTTCCTTTATTGTTTTATTTGTTACTATTATTGGTTTAACATATTCTAATACTGTTAGTATGGTGACAACTATGATAATGAACAGAGAGATGTGTGTGTGTGTGTGTGTGTGTGTGTGTGTGCGTGCGTGCGTGCGTGCGTGCGTGCGTGCGTGCGTGCGTGCGTGCGTGCGTGCGTGCGTGCGTGCGTGCGTGCGTGCGTGCGTGCGTGCGTGCGTGCGTGCGTGTGTGTGTGTGCGTGCTGCGTGCGTGTGTGTGTGTGTGTGTGTGTGTGTGTGTGTGTGTGGTTGTTGTTTGTTTGTTTGTTTTTTCTTTCTTGTCTAAAGAATCATTATTGCTACTGTATAGCTCCTTTGGCCAGAAACTTTTTTTTTAAACTGCTCCCATTGTCCTAATTATCATGATAGAGACTGAAGAAGAAAAACGATTACACAGTAGATACGACAAAGAAGATGAACTAGGTCTTGATATTTAGCTCCCATTCAACCAACCGCACACACACAAAAAAGGGGGGGGGTCACGGCAGAGACTAGCAGGGTAGAGACAACAACGAGGATGATCAATCGTGAACAACAAACTGTTGACGTTTAGAGCAATTAAAGCCGTAGTTTTGCGGCATTGATTCAGCCCCTGATACCAGTCTTGAGATGGGGAACTTCAGTTGACAGCTAGTCGAAACAACAACCTGTGGTACTGTCGTCTACGAGACCCGGAACGCCAGCAAGGCAAGATGGTCTGCGCCTCTGCCTTCGTTGTCAGGGGCAAAACCTTCCGTGGAACTGGAAGCTACTTTCAACGACGTTTGACAGCATGCGTGCTCTGGTTCATTTGCTGTCTGGCGCTCTTTGCTCTACTCGTTCGATTTTACTTGTATTCGATTGAGTTCTTGGAGAGAGAGAGAGAGAGAGTGAGAGAGAGAGAGAGAGAGTGTGTGTGTGTGTGTGTGCGTGCGTGCGCGCGCGCGCGGGTGTGTGTGTGTGTGTGTGTGTGTGTGTGTGTGTGTGTGTGTGTGTGTGTGTGTGTGTGTGTGTGTGCGTGCGTCGAATGCCTGCGTGCGTGCGTGTGTGCGTGCGTCTGCCTGTCTGTGTGGGTGTCTGGGTGTCTGTGTCTAAGCATCTGTGCCTGTATTTGTCTGTGCGTTTGTGTATGCTTGTCTGTGTCTGTGTCTTTGTCTCTGTCTGTCTATGTCTGTGTGAGTGCGTCTGCCTGTGAGAGTATGCGTGTTTGTGTCTGTCTGTCTGTCTGTATATGTCTGTCTTCATCTGTTTTTGTCTTCCCTTGTTGTTGCTGCTGTTTATTGTTTTCCTCCTCTTCAAGATTCAAGACTGCTTTTATTATCTCATCAGAGAAATTATATACGTGGCTAAACATATACCACATCACAGTAGATCTCTTTCTCCTCTTTTTGATCAAGGTTTCACAGTCCCACAGTCTGTTCCTCGTTTGACTCACACATAATTTTATGTTCGTCGGTTGACCAAAACATCTGTTCTTCAGTTGACCAAAACGTCCTGTTCCTCAGTTGACCAAAGCAGTTCTTTCTCAATTGACCAAAATGTCTGTTCCTCGGTTGACCAAAACCTCTGTTTCTCTGTTGACCAAAGCATTTGTTCCTCGGTTGACCAAAGCATTTGTTCCTCGGTTGACCAAAACCTCTGTTTCTCTGTTGACCAAAGCATTTGTTCCTCGGTTGACCAAAGCATTTGTTCCTCGGTTGACCAAAACCTCTGTTTCTCGGTTGACCAAAGCATTTGTTCCTCGGTTGACCAAAGCATTTGTTCCTCGGTTGACCAAAACCTCTGTTTCTCGGTTGACCAAAGCATTTGTTCCTCGGTTGACCAAAGCATTTGTTCCTCGGTTGACCAAAACCTCTGTTTCTCGGTTGACCAAAGCATTTGTTCCTCGGTTGACCAAAGCATTTGTTCCTCGGTTGACCAAAACCTCTGTTTCTCGGTTGACCAAAGCATTTGTTCCTCGGTTGACCAAAACATTTGTTCCTCGGCTGACCAGAGGATCTGTTTCTCAGTTGACCAGAACGTCTGTTCCTCAGTTGATCAAAGTGTTAGTTCCTCAGTTGAGCAAAACGTCTCTTCGTCTGTTCCTCAGCTGACCAAAACTTCTGTTCATCAGTTGACCGAAGCATTTGTTCTTATGTTGACCAAAACAGTTGTTCCTCGTTGACCAAAGCATTTGTTTCTCAGCAGACCAAAACGTCTATTTCTCAATTGACCAAAACGTCTGTTCCTCAGCAGACCAAAACGTCTGTTCCTCAGTCCATCAAAGCATTAATTCCTCAGTTGACCAAAACGTCTGTTAATCAGTTGACCAAAATGTCTGTTCTTCAGTTGACCAAAACGTCTGTTCTTCAGTTGACCAAAACGTCTGTTAATCAGTTGACCAAATCGTCTGTTCTTCAGTTGACCAAAACGTCTGTTAATCAGTTGACCAAAACGTCTGTTAATCAGTTGACCAAAACGTCTGTTAATCAGTTGACCAAAACGTCTGTTCTTCAGTTGACCAAAACGTCTGTTCTTCAGTTGACCAAAACGTCTGTTAATCAGTTGACCAAAACGTCTGTTAATCAGTTGACCAAAATGTCTGTTCTTCAGTTGACCAAAACGTCTGTTCTTCAGTTGACCAAAACGTCTGTTAATCAGTTGACCAAAACGTCTGTTAATCAGTTGACCAAATCGTCTGTTCTTCAGTCGACCAAAACGTCTGTTCTTCAGTTGACCAAAACGTTTGTTAATCAGTTGATTAAAGTATTTATTCATCAGTTGACCAAAACGTCTGTTCTTCAGTTGACCAAAACGTCTGTTAATCAGTTGATTAAAGTATTTATTCATCAGTTGACCAAAATGTCTGTTGTTCAGTTGACCAAAACGTCTGTTAATCAGTTGATTAAAGTATTTATTCATCAGTCGACCAAAACGTTTGTGACTGAGTTGACCAGAACGTCTCTGCCTCGCTTGACCAAAATGATGTGTAGATTTTGTCTCCCAGTCGATCTGGTTCCAGATAAATTATCTGAGCTGCGTGGTTCGCAAATTGTTGGCTTGGTGAAATTCTCTTGAAACGGGACTGCATGTTGTCGAAAAAATGTAAGCGACCTAAAAAGAGAAGTAGGTTGTTCCTGCAAAATGTGATGACAGAGCATGCCGCTGCTCCAGAATTGCAGTGTTAATAGGTAGGTAGGTAGGTAGATAGTGTTGCTTAATGTCCTCGGATGTCGGTTGATATATTAGGGACAAGCTGAGACCAGTGCCGAAGCATGGTTCAATATAGCTTTACGTCCACGGAAACCAGAAGGACAGCCCAGGACGGCCACCTCGACTCTCACACAGCTCCTGAACTATGTGTTAATAGAAGTCTACTAGTGGCTTTGTTATATAGTGTGTTTGTGTTTGCTTCATGTACAATGTATAGTCTACAGATAATTAGCTGCTGTCGTAAATTAAAATTATGTAGGCAGCCATGAGATACGTATAGCTTGCTGTTGCCGAACGTGTGGGAGAGCGATCCGCGTTTCAAATATATACAATTAGAGAATTCGGTTCATTTATTTGTTTTGTCTTCTAGTTGGTGTTTGCTTTATGCGACATGTAGTTTGCAGTTGAATTTAGCTGCCGTCGCAAAAGGCGAGCTACATTGAAAGAAGTAGCCTAGCTAGGTTTTTGCGCCAGAGAGGGAACATTTGAGTTTTTAGAATCTGTAGTAAAAGAACTATTCTGCGTGGTTGGTTGGTTGGTTGGTTGGTGGTGGTTGGGCGGTTGTTTGGTTGATTTGTTTGTTGTGGTTGTTTTTTGTTGGTTGTGTTGTTGTTGTTTAGTTTTGCTGTTGTTTGTTTGTTTGTTTTTGTTGTTTCTTTTCTTTTCTTCTTCTTCTTCTTCTTCTTCTTCTTCTTCTTCTTCTTCTTCTTCTTCTTCTTCTTCTCTCTCTCTCTCTCTCTCTCTCTCTCTCTCTCTCTCTCTCTCTCTCTCTCTCTCTCTCTCTCTCTCTCTCTCTCTCTTTGAGGAGGTGCACGGGGTGTTGGGCGGGTGAGGGTGCGGAGGTGGGGGGACGTTTGTTGCTGTTGCTGTTTTCTCTCAAGTAGGAGTTTTCTTCTCGAACCTAAGACTGTCCCTGGAATGTAGGTTCAGCTGTCCGAGAAGCGGCACATCTGCACGAACGATCGACGCTGTACGTCTCGTGACCGCAACGGAGGACAAAGGCACCGGTAGAAGAGAGGAGAAGAGAGGAGATCGGGGTCATAGTTCAGGAGCTGTGTGAGAGTGGAGGTGGACGTCCTGGGCTGTCCGTCCTAACGAGCCTTCTGGTTCCCGTGGACGTAAAGAATTATTGAACCGTGCTTCGGCATTGGTCACAACTTGTCCCTAATATGTCAACTGACATCTGAGGACATTAAGCAACACTTCATCATCATCAGATCGGGGAGAGGAAGTTGGAAGCGGGTGGCAGGCAGGGAGGTGGAGCGGGGTAGCGGGGTAGGGAAAGGGGAAGGGGGTGGCAGCCAGAGCGGACTGGAGAGACAAATGGACCCATGCGGGTTCACGCCATAAACAAGCGGTAAAAAG
Organism: Alviniconcha marisindica; assembly: GCA_018857735.1. Taxonomy (NCBI): domain Eukaryota; kingdom Metazoa; phylum Mollusca; class Gastropoda; family Provannidae; genus Alviniconcha; species Alviniconcha marisindica. The sequence goes on from JABMCL010001585.1 coordinate 549,238, forward strand.
GTCAACGAGACAGACAGGCTAGGAGAAGAGAGAGAGAGAGGCTTCCGATGGATGGTTTAAGAGATGACTTTAAGCTGCTGATCCGCAGTAGCGGCTACGTCTTGCATCGATTTCTGTCGCAGCTTCTGGACCCAGCGGGAAACGACGATGAGGGGGTAAAATAGCACTAGGGGAGGGATGCGGGGGAAGGGGAGAAGGGCTTGTGGGGGGGGATTGGAAAGGAGAGGGTGTGGGCTAACCCCGTCTGTCAGCTATACTAACTCCTACAGTGAACTATCCCTTTTCCTGAGCTAACCCCTTTCAATGAGCTGACCCCTTTCACTGAGCTGACCTTTTTCACTGAGCTGACCCCTTTCACTGAGTTGGATCTTTCCACTTTCCCACTGAGTTGACCCCTTTCACTGAACCCCTTTCACTGAGCTGACCCCTTTCACTGAGCTGACCCCTTTCACTGAGCTGACCCCTTTCACTGAATTGACCCCTTTCACTGATTGACCTCTTTCACTGAGCTGACCCCTTTCACTGAGCTGACCCCTTTCACTGAATTGACCCCTTTCACTGAGCTGACCTCTTTCACTGAGCTGACCTCTTTCACTGAGTTGGATCTTTTCCACTTAGTTAACCCTTTCACTGAGCTAACCCCTTTCACTGAGCTGACCCCTTTCACTGAATTGACCCCTTTCACTGAGCTGACCTCTTTCACTGAGCTGACCCCTTTCACTGAGCTAACCCCTTTCACTGAGCTGACCTCTTTCACTGAGCT
>JABMCL010001585.1:560000-622500 GCA_018857735.1 Alviniconcha marisindica
AACAATTACACCTATAAATTATGGCTGGGCGCGCAGGTGAAAATGTAATGCTCCCGCAAGAGTCCTCACATAACTACTCCTACAGTCAGTCAAACCTATACAGTGAAGCGCTCTGCGGCTTCTTATCACTGTTATCGTCTGTGTGATTAACATTGCAGCTACTGAGACGCTTCTGTTGGCCTCATTGACATTTCTGGGGTTTCCTGTTATTTATTCTGAAGCTAACGTATTAAAAATAACAGCGAAAACAACAATACATCCATTTGTGCGTGCGTGCGTGCGTGCGTGCGAGCGTGCGTGCGTGCGTGTGTGTGTGTGTGTTAGGTTTTGTTGGTTGGTTGGTTGGTTTGTTGTTGTTGTAGTTTAGGGGCAGGGGGCTGGGGTGTTGTCGCTGTTGTTTTGGGGTTGGGTGGAGGGGGGGTAGGGTTGTGTGGCTTTTTTTCTTTTCTTTTTGTTTTGGATGGACAGGGGGGGTGGGGGGGGGGGGACTGTTTTTCACTGGTGGTGGTGGTGGTGGTGGTTTGCTTGTTTGCTTTTTCAAAATTTCAGTAGTGTTGCATTTACGTATATCTATGCACGTATTCATGTTATTATTCATTCATTTACCAGAAGTAACAGAAGCAGACTGCATAATGATATTATTAGACTGTGTTGTGGTCGGGAACTGTGAGCCAGTTTCGTTGCTTTTAACTTGTGATTTGATCACCGTTGTCGCCCTCATGCGATTCCAAAAATGTGTGATTAAAAATAATACTTGTTCGTCTCTAGTTGACCCTGTTCGGTTACAATACAATACAGTACAATACAACTTTATTGCCAAGTGTCAATACAATTGCACGAGGAATGTTTTGTGGTGCCAAGTACACTCGTCACACATTGTCACTCCAATCATAAAACATCATTAACTTACAACAACAGCAAACAAACATCCAGGTAAAAAGTCATTCATAGATAAACACATGAGGGATGATTAAAGAATTCCGACGGGACGGTAACATCCAAGAACTTACTATTTAAGCAAAGTTTATTTACATTCATGAAAAACATGGAAAATCAATATTATTGTATGAGCATTAAACAAGCTAAGCTTATAGTAAACGCTCACAAGCATAATTTACTAAATTCAGTAAACGCTGACAAGCTTATAGTAAACGCTCACAAGTATAATTTACTAAATTCAGTAAACGCTGACAAGCTTATAGTAAACGCTCACAAGCATAATTTACTAAATTCAGTAAACGCTGACAAGCTTATAGTAAACGCTCACAAGCATAATTTACTAAATTCAGTAAACGCTGACAAGCTTATAGTAAACGCTCACAAGCATAATTTACTAAATTCAGTAAACGCTGACAAGCTTATAGTAAATGCTCACAAGCATAATTTACTCAATTCAGTAAACGCTGACAAGCTTATAGTAAACGCTCACAAGCATAATTTACTAAATTCAGTAAACGCTGACAAGCTTATAGTAAACGCTCACAAGCATAATTTACTAAATTCAGTAAACGCTCACAAGCATAATTTACTAAATTCAGTAAACGCTGACAAGCTTATAGTAAACGCTCACAAGTATAATTTACTAAATTCAGTAAACGCTGACAAGCTTATAGTAAACGCTCACAAGTATAATTTACTAAATTCAGTAAACGCTGACAAGCTTATAGTAAACGCTCACAAGCATAATTTACTAAATTCAGTTCGCAACAACGGCGGACATTTTTATGTTAAACAGCATGAAAACAATAGAAAATCTGTCAAAAATCAAGAGACAGACAGACAGAGAGACAGAGACAGAAACAGAGACAGGGAGACAGAAAGAGGCACACACAGAGAGAGACACACACAGAGAGAAAGAGACGGCAACACAGAGAGAGAGAATACTCTTATGCCAATGTTTAGTTGCGTTTTGTCATTCCATGGCAAAACGACCAGGCTGGGCAATGAAGTCTAGGACAGCATTAAACTTACTATGTAACTATTGTCGGTGTGGTATAATTAAAGCCAAAACTATAGCCATGGTTTCCATTCCGTGCTGTTGTTTTCGTCCGTCTCAAGTCCCTGTTGGGTTGGTTGGCTGGTGGGTTGGTTGGTTGGTTGGTTGGTTGGTTGGTTGGTTGGTTGGTTGGTTGGTTGCCGGTTGGTTGGTTGGTTGGTTGGTTGGTTGGTTGTATTGTCGAATTTTGTTCAGTATGTCTGTTTATAAGTTATCGCAAATTATGATATTTTCTATTTTCTATCTGTGTGCTTTCAAATTAAAGAGCGTTTAATAGTCAGATGAATGGCCCTGTGAGGGATGATTCAGTAAAGAATTCTGACGACTTTATAGCATACAGGGAAGCAATAACACTAGTATACACACCCACAACCACACCTACACACACACGCACACACACACACACACACACACACACACACACCACACACACCACACACACACACCCCACACACACACACACACACACACACACACACACACACACACACACACACACACACAACACACACACACACACACACACACACACACACACACACACACACACACACACACACACACACACACACACACACCACACACACACACACACACACACACACACACACACACACACACACACACACACACACACATACACACACACACACACAACACACACACACACACACACACACACACACACACACACACACACACACACACACACACACACACACACACACACACTCGCACGTACGCATGCACGCACACAGACAAACTCACACCACCAACGACACACTGACGCAACATGACTAATAAACACTCGTGACTGAAACAAACAAAAAAGGAGAAAATACCGAAGATGCACAAATGTCACCGCCCACGTGTTCATCTCAGTTGATATTAGACTATATTATAAGCCTATACATGTCCCCGAAAGAGTTATGTGACTAATTGCACCGTTTGCAAGCACAGTTGACGGTGGATTTCGGGAGCAAAGACCTGTCAGTTAGTTATTAGTATGGACTTTGTGGCGAAGAGCACGCAGGTATCGCACCGATAGAGATTATAAACAGATAACACTTAATAATAATTACCCCTTGATAAAGCCCCCAACAGCTACGAGTAGACTAAAACGATCCAAACGAAACTTCACAACCAAGGGGTTAATTTTCAGTTGACAATCCTGTGGAGTTAGAGACGGCAAGCGGTACATTATTTTTCAGGGGAGAGTATCCTGCTGAATGTCCTTATACGTTATCTGAGTATGACTTGTGTCCCTTTGTATGCAAACCGGCTTTATAATAATTAACCTCAGCGCGTGCTTCCTGAACGAGTTTCGGTAAAATAAGTGGAATTACACACACACACACACACACACACACACACACACACACACACACACACACACACACACACACACACACACACACTGACACGCACGCACGCACGCACGCACGCACACGCACACAAACGCGCGCAAATGTTCCATGTTTTGGTATGTGTTAGTGGAGTCTCCGCTCTGTTAAGCTAACTCTGTTGCCGTGTAAGGGAAGGGGGGGGGGGGGTAGCATTCGTGTGTGTGTGTGTGTGTGTGTGTGTGTGTGTGTGTGTGTGTGTGTGTGTGTATGTGTGTAACGTGCGTGCGTGCGTGCGTGTGTAAGCGTGTAACGTGCGTGCATGCGTGTGTGTGTGTGTGGTGTGTGTGTGTGTGTGTGTGTGTGTGTGTGTGTGTGTGTTGCGTGCGTTAGTGCGTGCGTGCGTGCGTGCGTGCGTATGTGCGTGCGTGTGTGTGTGCGTGCGTGCGTGAGTTTGTGTGCGTGCGTGCGTGTGTGTGTGTGTGTGTGTGTGTGTGTGTGTGTGTGTGTGTGTGTGTGTGTGTGATGTGTGTGTGTGTGTGTGTGTGTGTGTGTGTGTGTGTGTGTGTGTGTGGTGTGTGTGTGTGTGTGTGTGTGTGTGTGTGTGTGTGTGTGTGTGTGTGTGTGTGTGTGTGTGTGTGTGTGTGTGTGTGTGTGTTGGGTAGTGTGTTGGGTAATAAGTAGTTAGGTAAGTACCAAATAAGTAGTTAGGTAGGTAGGCAAAGAACAAGTAGAGGGGTACAGGTATGTCTGCTGAAGTGGGTAAAGGGATAGGTAAAAGAGTGAGGGTGCACATTATGTATGTATGCATGAGTGTGTGCGTGCGTGCGTGTGCGCGTATGTGTGTATGTGTGTGTGTGATTCACTCGCTCATTCTTCTTATTTCATAATGGCTCCTACCCTAGTGGTCAAATGTGCTTTCGACTAAATGAAAAATGTTAGTTGATTATTGAAAAATACTGAATAATAGACCGTGTTGAACACACACACACACACACACACACACACACACACACACACACACACACACTGACACACACACACACACACACACACACACACACACACACACACACACACACACACACACACACACATACTGACACACGTAGACGTACACGTACACGCACGATGACGCCGGCACTAACACGCATACACTAAATACAAGTAACTTTAAACATGATCAACAGTAACAATGTCGTCCACACTGAAGACAAGACGTTTAGAAATTTGAGACTTGGCCGATGTCATAATTATGTCTGATAAATTGTCTACCCCATGAAACAATTTGGTAAAGCAAGTAGGCATGGTGCTTAACGTACACAGAAACTATAAGGCTTATTCGGGACAGGGAGAAGGGGGGAAGGGGTATGGAGGTGGGGGGAGAGGGAGATTATATACCTATCGCTATACTGTAACCACCAGAATGACTTCTGCATTAAGGTGGACAACGATGAGAGCTATTTTGATGTTTTATGATTGAAGGACGAAGTCACAAGACAGTGTCCACAGACGACAACTTTTGAAGAGAAAGGAGAGCCGAAGCGGATTCGAATCGAGGTCCCTCCGCGTACCAGCCTAACGCCTTGTCGTTAGGCCAAACCAGTGCACAACAATTTGGAATTATCATCGCCATCGCCTTTATATAGTGACCACTCGGGTGCACTGTTGATGTAGCTACAGTGTACAGTTACATTTATCCCTACAAGTGCTGTTCCGCTGTGAATGCCTTGTTTTCTTTTCGTTGTAGAAAAACAAAAACACAACAAAAACGAGTCTGTGTCTATGAACGTCGTCATTTTCCTCAAGAGTCAAATCTGGCATCACGTTTTTCCGTCCTACAGTTTAGTTCAAGTTTTGTTGTTGATTTTTAACTAGTAGTAGAAAAGAAAATTAGTATCAGTTCATACGTACTACTGCTCCCTACCGCTGTGCGGCATTGGTGATTGCTTGTGAGACAAGAGCAGCAGCATCAAACATTTGCGCAAACAGTTTGAAAACTGAAAAGCGCTTCGATTTCGCCACTTCAAGGAAATAATGCTCAAGGGCTGAAGACAAAAGCGAAACGAGCAATTCGAGTGCTCATTAAAAAACCCACCACCGTTAGCTCCGCCCCTTGTTGTTGGGAACTGGTCCGCCTTTTAGCCTTGCGTGCTGATAAATGATGGACCAGGGTTCACCATCGATCTCGTTACCTCCACTCAACCGTGACAATTGAAACTCCAGTCTATGACAAACAGTGCGAAACACCATCGGTGGTTGCCATAGTTTCCTAACAACGCGATCGCGTGCTTCCCCCCTTCTTGTGAATTAGGTATGCAACCGCGAAGCGCGCCCTCTAGACCAGATCACGTGATCGGCAGTGAATGGTGGACTGCTGTTTGGGTGTGGGGAAATATCTCATGTTATCCGCGCTGTCTCGAATACCGCTTCGCTGTCACCATGCCGCTGTTTGGCAAAAAGCACGACTCGGATAAGAAACACATGAAGGATGGGGACGTACGGAAAAGATATGAATTCAAGGACACCCTTGGAACGTAAGTTATTAGTATTTCGTTTGATTCTTTCTCATTTTGTGCCGACTCGAACGGTGGCGGAGCCGTCGAGCTTTCACATTCGTTTTCTGCTTCAGCTGTCGAAGCATCGCTACAGTTAAAATCTGGCTAAAAATGGACAGTGCTGATAGCATGTTTTACGTCCTGGTGTGCTTTCCGTTTTTCTTTTTCTTTTCTCGTTTTAATCACTGTCATGGGTAGCTGTCGGCAGCATGCTGCGCCTCGACAGGTTTGTAGCAGACGAGCCCGTAAAAGTGTCGTCTGCGATGTCGGCTCATGCGGGAAGTCACGCTTTACGGTAGCGAATAAACAATCCCACTCACACATGGTTCGGCCCCCCGGCGGCTGTAAAATGCGTCCTAGATAACTTGTGAAAACACAACAAATGCACATGGTTTGAAAACAAGAAACGTTACGTATGAACCAAACCAGCACTGTTCACTTTCACTGTTTCAGGCGGCCAGCTAAGCTAACGTGAGTTGATTTTCTAGGTTGACGGTTTCGAGCCGTAATGGAAACCATGCTAGGTTTTAAGGTAATATCGAAATATCGAGGGAGACGGTCGGAAATTCTTGGGACATTTTAAACGCCATTTTGGGTCACAAATATCACCAGAATCATTCAAACAGGGTGATATCAAGCGAAAAATGTAACGAAAAGTGAGCTTGACCACATTTGGATATTACCGGAGTAACCGGTTTAAAAAAAATATTCGGCTTGAGTAATTCAGATTTAAGGCGTTATTTTAATTTGGATCAGTGACATCTGAGCAGTCTCACAGGCCTGCAAAGTTTAAGATATCAAATATTACTGCTATTACTATTTGACTAATTAGTTGCTGTTGTTTTGAGATCATGTAATCCACAGTGGTTGACTGGGTGTAAAATACCAAGTTACGTACTTGGATCATCTTACTCTAGCCTTAGTCCTGGTGTGAGTGACCCTGTACAGTTAACAGGATGTTAAAATCCAGAAACTAACAGGCATTGGACTGCATGCATGTCACTATGTCAGTCCTGCAAGCGGTAATATTTTTTAATGTGAGGGTTTCCTATGCTCTTTATGTGATAGCATTGGTATGTTCATGTGTAGGTATTTTTTGTCTATTGGGTTGAATTTGATGAGTTGTACTTTTCTTACTTGTTGAAAAATGTTTGACCTGTGAGTGCATGTGTTGACGCGTGTAACTGTTGACGCGTGTAACTGGTAAGGTTGTCTGTTTCGGATACTGTGTGTGTGGCCTCCAGACTCAAAGTACTCTCTGTTTTACAATATTATATATGTGTGTGTGTGTGTGTACTTATGTTCATGTATTATACTGTGTGTTATTTTACTGGTATCTTTTATGTGGTCATATGGCAGATTTCTATGTTATTCATAGACAATGACAATAAAGTTTCTGTATTCTGTATACACTTACCCACAGCTCTAGGCACCATAAATCATTCACTGACAGTGACACTAGTTTAGTAATTAATTGTAACACTAACAGAGAAGAAAGGATGATGTCTGTGGCCATGCCTCCTTCACCTGATAAATTAAATGGCTAGTTTCACTTTCAGATATAGTACTCACTGAGGTTGTTTTTTTGCCAGCTTGATTTGAAACTGAAGCTGTTGAGGGGTCAGATCAGACACACAGGTGTCAGAAACACAGATTAACCCTTTCTGCCCCGCACCCATGCAAGTCACCCATACAGGTGTCAGAAAGCATTGATTGAATTGCCTCTCCAGGGCTTTACTGAATTATTATTATGCATGCATATAATTTAAATACACAATTAGGAAGGAAAACAAGTCGCTCAACTTTCTTCTCTGTTGTAGTGTGCACATTATACCAACTTTTCTGGAAATCTGAAACCGATTTTTACAACAGAAATTCAGCATGTACTTTTGTACACATACTTTACATTGTGCTAACAGTGAATGACAACAAAACTGAAGTCATGATCATACTTTCATACAAAAAGTCTTTCCACAGTCTTCCGTGGTCTGTCAGTGTCCTTGACAGAGATACTGATGTCCCATTTGTTTCCCCTGTTGAAAACCTCAGGGTACTGTGGATTGAAATTTCAGTATGTCACATCTTGTTAGCAATATATATATATATATATATATGTATGTGCAAAGCTGCATATATTTTACAAATCAGGCATATATATTTTATCAGTTCTATATGATACTCTCTCACTCTCAGCACTGTTGAAAGCAACCTGGCCCCTGTTTTGTTTTTTTGTCCTCAGTTATACTACAGTAACTCTACTTTCAGGTTGCCTACATAAAAGGCTCATTTACTACATAAACTTCAAAAAGTTAAGAATGCAGCATTCTGTTGTTCAAACTCGCCAGTAACACATCACATTCCATACAGAATGTTTGCTATCAAATGCAATTTCATGTCTACCAGTACCGCATCCCCTCAATATCTGTCCAACCGCCTTCATTAAAAAATTAAACCAGACATTTGCAGTCTGCTTCTGACAGTGACACCCTCGTGTAAACATGAAAACATTTGATGAAAGATCATTTTGTTATGCTGGTCCATCTGTTCAGAATTAACTGTTTACCTCAAACACTCCACAGCTCTGTTTCTTCTTCCTCTCAATCAAAACCTCCCTCAAGACCCACCTAGCTGTTTAATAGCTGTTTCTAAACTCTCTTTTTTTTTTACAGCCATTTCCATCCCTCCATCATAGGTGTGTGTGTGGGGGGAGGGGGGGGGTTATTGTAAAGGGCTCTGGGCTCCCATCTTGTGTCTACAGTAGATGGGTGCTATAGAAACCCCCCTTTATTGTTTTTTATTACATTCCATCCAAGTTTGTTTTTTTTTTACAAGGCAGGCAGGGACAGATAGACAGATAATTGGCTTTTAACATCCAGTCAACCATGATTGTTATATATATATATATATATATATATATATATATATATATATATATATATATATATATATTACTTTTATTATTAGGGTGAAAGTTAGGGAGGGCCTATCAGAGTTCAGTCTGGAGCTGTGTAAAAGTCAGGGTGGGTGTCCTGGGCTCCCCATCCCTAACACTGTATAGTGTAATAGTTCATAGGGTCTTTGTAGACCTAAAGCAACAATGACAAACTAGGGGCCTAGAAGGGAGAGGCCTGTGTACCAGCCATACACCAGTAAATGTGTAAAAATTAAAACATGGAGGTTGTAGATTGCATGTTTTAAGGATATTATCCTCTGAATGGAATAACCCCCTCACAAAACAGCCCAGCTGAAAGGGCCTGGCTGAGAGTTTTAGCCTAGGCAGCACAAGGGGCAGGGGTGAAGGGTTTTTAAAAGGCTTCAGAGGCAACTGGGCCTGTCTGTATAGTGTTACTTTGGACTGTGAATATTCAAACTACACCAGAATGATTGCAGTACTCTGAATGAGATCCAAATTGTCCCTGTTTTGTCCTGGGGGTTAATTTATGTATACATACATGTATGTCATTGACTTGACCAATTGATGCCTTTAGAATAGAAGTCATGTTTGCTTGTTTTTCTTTCACTCGGGCAGTCTGAAATTGAATAAATGTGTGAATGCATTGGAATAAATTCCCTTCTGATCAGTTAGTCACTTAGTATAACGACCAAACTGTGCCTGGTTGTGGCCAGTGTTGTGGATCCTGGTGTTTGACTTTTCAGCAAGAGCATCCAGCAGCGTCGCTTAGTATAACGACCAAACTGTGCCTGGTTGTGGCCAGTGTTGTGGATCCTGGTGTTTGACTTTTCAGCAAGAGCGTCCAGCAGCAGGAAAAGGCATTTTATGACTTTGTAAATTAATCTTAGCTAGACCTTATGACTTTGTAAATTAATCTTAGCTAGACCTAACCAGGAAAGACTGATACTGTGACTGGGATTGAAAGACAAATTATGATGAATTAGAATGATTGCTGTCAGCTGTTTTCTGAGCAATCAGTCATCAGAAGTAAAGCACAGAGTGTGTGTGTGTCACTGTGTGTGCATGAAAGAGAGAAAGAGACTCTGTGTGTGTGTGTGTGTGTGTGAGAGAGAGAGAGAGGTGGGGGGGGGGGGAATTGGCAACATCATTGAAATTCAGATATATGTTGTTCTGATGCCAGTATATTTGGATGGAAAACAAAAATGCTACATTGCTGTCTTCATTATCTGAAAACAATGAAATGAGGAAAAACAACTGTTACCTATAATAACTAGACTGGATGTGAACCATTATATGTGTATATATATATATATATATATATATATATATATATATATATATATATATATATATATATATATGTATGTACAATCCCTCACACCCAATACAGCATACATTGTAAACATCACTGTTGCAAGTATCCTCGTTAAGTCATTTGTATGCATAGAATATCATTATATTGATCCTGGGCAGCTTGCAGAATATTATATCATGGCTATATATATATATTGATGTGCATTTGGGGACTGTCTGTAGAATATCATTGTAAGGCTTTCTAATAATGTACGCTCTGGAGCTGCATCGTATAAATAAAGAAGAGGGTCTGTGGATCAGCCTGTCTGTGTCAACGCCATACATGTATGATTTGGCGCTTGCCCTGCTGACCCACTCAGCCTATTGAGATGGAACTTGGTGTGAAGATTCCTTGGGACATGTGGGCCCTGTACATGTACTTATAGTGTGGGTGACACCTCTTTCTCTTATTAACATAGTAATGCTGGAGATTACTGACTTGCGAACAAGACATTCTGGGAGTGAGACTGCATGTTGAATATATTGTAAGATGCCTTATAATTTATGGGACTAGGACTGCCTGTAGTGTGTGTGTATATATATATATATATATATATATATATATATATATATATATATATATATATATATACACACACATACACACATACATACTGTCACCACCAGAATGACTTCTGCATTAAGATGGGCAGCAATGAGAGCCATTTTTATGTTTCATTGAGAGCTGAAGCAGATTCAAACTGAGGTCCCTGGCCCTCTGTTTACCAGCCTAACACCTTGCCGCTAGGCCAGACCAGCTCACTTGACGATCATTGTAAAGCTTTAAATACTGAATGATGTGCTGTCAGTGGTGTGGACGTTAAGCACCATGTTTACTTACTTACTTATGTCAGTGGTGGCCTAAGACCATGACCTACCAAAAAAAACAGGGCAACAGTTAAGTTTATATTAATTTACCCTTCTTTTGCTTCACACAGCAACTCATTTGCTTCAGTAATCTGCAGCATTGTTGAGTTAGTTAGCAAAAGGGGTGTTACCCATGCTCTAGGTACACAGGACCCTCCTGTCCCAAGGAATCTTCACACCAAGTTTCATCTCAACAGGTTCAGCAGGTCAAGCGTCATATCATTCATGGCATTGACGTGGACATGCAGACAGAGACACGGGCAGACACTGGGACAGAGACTCTTCTTTATTGAGAAATTATAGGATAAATATGTTGATGTGCATTCTGGTACTGTCCATGGAACAGTGCTAGATATATTGCTGTATGTGTATTGTAGTACTGTCCATAGAACAGCACTAGATATATATATAATATATATTATTGATGTGCATTTTGGTACTGTCCATAGAACTGCACTAGATATATTGATGTGCATTCTGGTACTGTCCATAGAACAGCACTATCTAGATATATTGATGTGCATTCTGGTACTGTCCATAGAACAGCGCTATCTAGATACATTGATGTGCATTCTGGTACTGGCCATGAAACAGCACTACATTTATGTATTGATGTGCATTCTGGTACCACCCGGAGAACAGCACTACTATGGTGTGCATTCAGGGACCGGCCGTGGTGGTCTGTCTCTGTGTTTGCGGCAAGACGTCTGTGTGTGACGCTGGAACAGATTGATCATCGTCAACAAGGATGACTGTCAGTCCGATGGGATCTTGCCCGAGGGGCAAGGTCGGTCTTAATGTCCACTGCTTCACTTGTTGCCCGGCAGCGCACACTCACTGCATGAGCTCGTTTCGCCTGCTGCTGGGGATCGTTCGTGGCTTTAAGCTTTCCTTTTCGACAGAAGAAAAAAGATCTCTTCTGGGTCCGATGCTGTTTCGTCAGTATGGGATCATGTCCTTTCAGTGCACTGGTAGCTCGCTGAAATCCCCCAGTTTGAACTGAGTCCGATGTTGTTGTTTTTTGTTGTTTTTTTCTTCAATGGTAAGGGATCATGGCTATGTCAGCACATAATGTGGGAAGGGAGGGTCGTGGCTGTCGCTTTTATTGCACTTTAAGAGCCGGGGGAGAAGGTGGCGGGGGAGTGGAGGAATCTGAAATCGACGTTATTTCATCAGCAGGGGATCGTGTCTCTCTTTCAGTGCATCGGTAGAGGGGAGAACGTCTGAATCCGACGCGTGTTTTATTTCGTCAGATGTGTGTGTGTGTGTGTGTTATGTCGTCAGATACAGGGGGGAGCAGATCCTGAATTTTATGTTATTTCGTCATTTGAGTATCATGGCTTGCTCTGTCAGTGCTTGGGTAGATGCAGAAAACATCTGAATCGGATGTTATTTCGTCAATAAAGAGGATCGTGGCTCTCTCTTTCAGTGCACTGCTAGAAGGGAACACATCTGAATCCTGTTATTTTGTAATTTTCGGAATCATGGCTTGCTCTTTCAGTACACGGTAGAAGGGGACACATCTTCCGAAACCGATGTTATTTCCTTATTAAGGGACCTCGGTTGTGCACGGGTAAGGGAGAGTGGACGGGTGGGGGGGGGGGGGGTTAAACCTTATGAGATAGTATACGATATTTCGTCGTTTGGCCTAGGGGATCCAAGCCGTCTGTCCATTTCAGTGCTCTGACGAAGAAGGAAAATAAAAGGTATTCTGAATTCTAAGTACGGTATTTCGTAAGTATGGGATCATGGCTCGCTTCTGGTGCACTAAAGAGAAGAGAACAAAATCTTTTGGTCGAGATGTTGTGTTGCTACCAGCCCTATAGGATCACGGCGGGCCCTTTTAGTGCATTAATTGTGGGCATGGACTCCTCTCCTGAATCCGATGTAATTGTGTTAATGTGGGATCATGACTCAGTCTTTCAAAGTGCTGAGAGGGACAGACGGACCGGCAGACTGATAGAGATTTAACTCATTGTTTTCTGAATCCGATAAAGACAAATCGTTAAGAGAGATTATCTCATTGTTTTCTAAATCCGATGTAAAATCCAATCTGAATCCGATTTAATTTTGCAAATATGGGATCGTACATAACTCGGCCTTTTAAAGCCGCGCGCGAGAGAAAAATCGACTCGTTATTTTTCTGAATCCTAAAACCAGGAAGGTAGGTTCCGATGAAGCCCTTTGAATGTTTTGTTTGGTACCTTGTGTACTTTTGTGGCAAACCCATTTCTGGATAGTCGGTCCTTTTTTAACTTCCCACAAACAAACGTGAATGCTTAACTACAATTATTTACCATCGTAAATGCATCTACTTAGTTCTAGTGTTTCAAACGTAAATGTTCATAATGTTTCCATCGTGCATTCGCCCTAATAAGAAAGGTTGGTAAATATCCTCGTTTGAATGAAACAATTACACTTTCATTGTTAGAAAGTAAGTTTCTGGCTAATCTCTCTCTCTCTCTCTCTCTCTCTCTCTCTCTCTCTCTCTCTCTCTCTCTCTCTCTCTCTCTCTCTCTCTCAATTCTAAGGATACTTTCTACTGTCAAAAGATGCACCCGCACGATCGCGTCGGCATACAAACTGAAGTCGGGTAGCGGCTTTCGACACCCAGCGAGGCATTCAGCCCCTGGTCTTAATATCATTACCGAGAGTAAGTTCAGTAGGGAAAATCTTCTCTGTTATTCACTGTACAGTCTGCCACCTTGACTTGAGGGTCGGTCGGTTGCTGTACTGTGGAGGGACAGAGCGTTGTCTTTCATTTTCGCTGTGAACGTTCTTCACAGTCCACTGGTCCTGTTGACCCGGTAAGATAAAGAAACCCATTGTTCACCACGTGGGGGCGGTGTTACTCGAACTTTTAATCTCAGGTGTTTCCACTGGGTATACTGCTCCCAGCGCAGAAGGGTACTACGACCGCAGAAATTACAGTCCTATCTGCTGAGAACCCGGAGCGATCAAAGGTTCTCTCTTTTGATCCTGAAGTGGGTTAGAATATAAGGTTGTATGCTCCATCTGCTTCCAGGAATTGTTGTACCTCACTAATCTCTGCTTTTCCCAGTTCATTCTTTTCTGTTCAACTGTTCTTCTCGCTGGCTTGCGCTTTCCCAACACTACCGGGCTTAGGTTAAAGAAGCCATACCGCTTTAATTCCGGCGTAAAACAACCACATGTGTGTTGTAAACCATTTGCACATTTTTGGTTCAGGTTATATGGGGTAAACGATACCAGTGGTTGTTCCTTTTATATGTGTGACATAATCTGTTAATTTGGGTGAAAGCGATGACTTTCCCGCCTCGAGTTCGGATTCTGTTGCAGAATTTGGGAGAGTTCCAGGCATACAGCATTGCATTGTATATATAAATCTTGAGCATACAGCAATAAAATTGTAACCATGGCTTTCCCAGATGTCGCAGGGTATGCATACATGTAATATGTGCCTAGATTGTATGTGAATGTTTTTGCTTCCCCAGATGTCGCAGCGTATGCATACATGTAATATGTGCCTAGATTGTATGTGAATGTTTTTGCTTCCCCAGATGTCGCAGCGTATGCATACATATATGTGCCTAGACTGTATGTGAATGTTTTGTGTTCTTCAGTCGGTCGAAATTAAGAGACTGAACGTCATGAAGGTGACTGCCGCCTTCATACGGTTCAGGTACTGATCATCCAGCGATTGCAGTGACTGGGTTTGGGGAGAGATCATGAAATGATTTTACGGTCACGGACTTGGGGGGGGGGGGGGGGGGGGGAGATCGGGAGATCATCCAGCGATCGCAGTGACAGATTTTCGGGGCAGATCACCCAATGATTGTAGTGATTGTCACGACAGCTGGAAAAAGGTCAGCAAGTGACTATGCTTACTGGAAGGACGTACAGCGAAGTAAAGATTTACAGCGATTGTATTTGGGAGATCTAATTCAGCGATGGTATTCGGAAGATTTTAGGAGAGCAGATTCAGTGATTGTATTCGGGAGATTTTAGGAGAGTTAATTCAGAGATTTTATGCTATTCAGGAGATTCTGGGAGAGCTAATTCAGTATTTGTAGGCTATTCGGGAGATTTTAGATTAGTTCAGCGATTGTATTCGGCAGATTTTGGGACATCTAATTCAGCGATTGTATTCAGGAGATTTTAGAGCTAATTCAGTGGTTTTATTTGCAGGATTTGGGAGAGGTCGACCGGTCTATCCTAACATTCTTGCTGTGTGTTCTAGCGTCTCGCAAGAGACTTAGGGAAACTGGATGGATAAAAAATATAAAAAGAGAGGGAGGGGAAAAAAGAGGAATAATTCATGTGAATGCATGCAGCGATTGCATTCGCGGGATTTGGGGAAGAGATTACCCGTCAGTTGTGTTCACGGGAGATTAGGAGAGGTTATACGTCGATTGTATTGACGAGATTTATGGAGAGATAGGCAGAGGTTTTATTAATGAGAGGTAGGGAGAGGTCATCCAGCGATTGCATTCACAGAATTTCCAAACAGATTATCCAGCGATTGTATTCAGTAAGCTTGGGAGGTCACCAAGCTTTTATGTTCACTAGATTTTCTGTTTGATAGGCGTTTAAAGACGCCCAGCGATTAACTTTTACTTAACGGCGTGCACCACTGCAATTCAGGATTGTCTTTATTGCCAGATGGCAAACAAAAGTACTCACAGAATGAGCTATGGCATTAAGACTAAGAGCCTTCATTACACTCACGATAAGTTTTGGAAATGTGTACATTAAACGATTTTTTTTATTGATTTTTTTAACGTGCATTGTGCATACCATGATAATGCATTGGAATATATCGCAAAACGATTATATTTAACTGGAGAAGAACAAGAAAGAAAAGAGAGAGAAAGGGAAAATGGAAAAAGATACTTAAAAACACCTCAGTGTCGCCACCTGCCCTCACCCACAACCATAACACGCGTGTGCTTGTACACTACAATGCCTTCGAAAACGGACCCAATTTATAAAGGAACAGCTTGAAAATGTTACACTGCCAGTCGTTCGTCTGCAACAGTGAGTTCTGTTGGTGAAGGTGCTGTGGAAAAAGTGTTGTTGAAAAGGTAGTCCATTGAGTGCTTCGTCCTGAGGTGACCCTGGGTGGTTGAGAGGACGTTAGGACCCAAGAACCAACCGTTGAGTAAAACAGGTGTATTTTTCTGTGCTACTGTGTCGGCTAAGCTTTAAAGTCCTCGATTTTTACGTCCTGCCCGGTATCGGGTAATTTTCGCCACCCAAAAAAAGAAGAAGAAAAAAACAAAGAAAAGAAAAACGATAAAGAGGTCAGCCTCTGCAACTGTGCCAGCTATACGAACTGTACTAAAAGGTCATGTACACATAACTGTTTTGCACAGTCTTTAAAACTTTGATCCTGCTGTTGGGTACCGGGGAATTAGGGGTATATAAATATAGGTCTGTGACCAAGGATTTTAATATAGGTCTGTGACCAAAGAGGGGTGTGTGTGTGACCAAAGATTTATATAAATATAGGTTTGTGGTCGGGATGCAGAGATTTAAGATCCCCTATGCTGAGAATCCAGTGCCATCAAAGGTTTCCTCATTTATTTATATTTATTTAATTAAGCCGTAGGAAGTCAGAACACGGCCATGCGTGCTTCCCTTTCCGCCAGAAATTCCACCTTTCTAATTTCTGCCTTCCCGGTTCATTCAACTTCATTTTTCCCAGTCCTCTTCGAACACAAAATGGCGTCTATGTTTTTTGAACAGTGAATCAGACATTATTCCACGATTCCCCCCTCGCCCCCCACAATTCTCCCCACACCCCCTAACGACCCCTACTCCAACCACCGTGACCACCACCACCCACCCCACCCCACCATTCACACCCCGCGCGCACCCTTTAGTGACCTTTGCGCTTGGCTGGACGTTGAATACCTGGTGATCGAGCTAAAATCGGGTAACTCTCGGTTGGGCAACTTCAGTGCTACGCAGTATATCGTTTCAGGACGTTGAACTGCTTTGAAATCCAGCGTATGTTTACAATTTGCCGTAGTGGCTTTCAGAACAGTGTGGCGTTCAGGTGCGCCGTTTCTTCTTTCAGTGCTCGGCCTACTTCTTCAGCTTCTGGTGCCTCTTTTTAGTGTTTGTTGTTGATGATGGTGGTGCTTTTGCGGTGTGTGTGTGTGTGTGTGTGTGTGTGTGTGTGTGTGTGTGTGTGTGTGTGTGTGTGTGTGTGTGTGTGTGTGTATTGCCCCAGATATGATACCCCATGAAGATGGAACCCTGCCCCGAATATGATACCCCATGATGATGGTGTTTTGGCGGTATATATTGCCCAGAATATGATACGCCATGATATAACCGTCATGGTTGAGAGGGCGTTAAAAAACTACTTTCATTTCTTTTCCGCAAAAAGGACTTCTTTTTAGTACAAACTGTGAGTGGCTTTCCACTCAAAACATTCCAGCTGCGGTATGTCCAGCTGATCGAGTCATGTACCTGGCTTTTAATTCGTCTCTAACGCCAAAATACGCCGTTTGCCCGTCAGGTGTTTCACGCGAGTCTCTTTTCAACCATCCACTAATAAAAGCTGTGCCATCAGCGCCAAAGCATCCTCTGTGTGTGTGTGTGTGTGTGTGTGTGTGTGTGTGTGTGTGTGTGTGTGTGTGTGTGTGTGTGTTTTACATGGGGCCGCTTTCGGAGCATATCGGTTTCAAAAAGTAGAACCCGTCTTAGGTATCGGTCTTTGCTCTCCGGCTCTGTGTGCGTGTGTGTGTGTGTGTGTGTGTGTGTGTGTGTGTGTGTGGTGTGTGGTTTCTACACTGGATTCAAAAAGGTCTGCAACTTTAAGAAGTAAGGAGCGTAGTACGTTTCTTTCCTCGCGTATCACGTCAGATAACGATTCCAGAAAGTTGATAGAGTTGTCATCGTTGACACTGTGGACGATCATTTTTGTGGATATCATTGACAGTCCCTAGCTGTTTTTTCCGCATGATAAAGAGCTTGCTGACTGCAAGCTAATACTAAAAACTACATAGCAATTGGATGCTGAATTAAGCCAAGGCTTTGCCATCCGGTGGCATCAGTTTAATGACTCCTGAAACTAAATTGTTTTACTTGTACGTAATACTGTCAAAATCTGTAATTTTTATACACATCGGGCACATTTCGCATCTGGTGTAGTTGTGTACATGTCAGTGAAATTGATGCTGAGTGGAGGCAGACCAGTAAATAAGCCTTCCAGCTGTAGAGGTTTTGTGGCAGTAGTTTACTGAGGTTTGAACCTCTGTTCATTGTTGTACATAAAAGGTTGCTAAACTTTTGGGCTTGAGTATATTTCACCCATCGTCCGGGACATTCACGCCATGTTGTTGTCATTGTGACCCGCAGCATGTTGTAGTCATTACCTGTGCGTGCAGCATTTATTCCTCATTTATTCCTCTTATTGCGGCGGCTTGTGTTTATTGATCAGTGATGCCTGCAAAAAGAACGAACGCATGTGGTGCCTTATTTGAATAATAAAATACAAAAAAAACCAAAAAAAAACAAAAAAAAACGGCGTGTTCAGTGGACACACACACAAAAAAAACAAAAAAAATAAAAACAACAGAAATACTCTTTGATAATATGTAATAAGGATTCTCGGCGCGCACGCACGCACACACACACGCACGCACGCACGCACGCACGCACGCACGCACACACACGGAAACAAACACACGGAAACTACGACGACGACGCCAAGGTGCTCAGCTATGCAAGTGTTTAAAATATGTATAATCCACCAGTCAGTCTGGTGCTGTATTCAGCATACATTGTGTAACACATTGAGTAACATGCCGAGCCGCGTGCAGCATAGGGAATTCATCAATACTGCGTGCCATCATTTCTCAAGTGACTGGTTAGTCACGGCGGCTTTTTAATCATGGCGTCGAATTCCTGCTGTCTGCCACCGTATCTCTTTATACCCATACCCACCATATCAAAGTGGAGCGGGGGGGGGGGGGGGGGGGTATACTAGGATCACTGTGTCTGTTTGTCCGGGCTTTGGCCAGAAGATGTCTCCTGAACCCGCTCAGCCTTTTTGTAACCGGTCTTTCAGTGTATGGTGGTGCATGATCTTGAGTCGAAGTGTCATGCGAAAAACAAAAACAAAGCATAAAAATACACATCTTCTTCTTTCATGTGGCTTAACGTCCACAGAAACCTAATACGGTTTATTAGGGACTTGGGGAGGTGTGTGTGTGTGGTGGGGGGGGGGGGGGGGGGGGTACCTAGGTAATGCTGGTGCCAAATGCTTTTCCACCATCAAACGCAAGACCGCCACCACCAGAACAATAGATATTAAAGTGGTAGGGACGCAGCCAGCGCAAAAGCAACTTGTGTATGTTGCAACTTCTTGCTTTTTCAACCGTTGTAGGGAACGAAGTCGCAAAGACAACGTCCACAAAAACAACTGTTGAGAACAACTGAAATATGATCTCCCAACTCACTTTGTGTGAGCTCAGGACCACCTCCCGGTCCGCACAGCCTCCGATCTCTTAACTCTAGGTGCATCTTGATGACGAACTATAAAAAAATGAATACAACCCATTGAAACCGACTCGCTGCACGGTCGGATTTCATTCTCTGTTTGCTGAGGCGGGTTTCCAGCGTTGGTCGATGATGTGAGGCAGACCAGCTTTTATCATTGGTGTGCTGATGATACGCAGGTTGCCGACAGCTGAAACCGTTCAGCGGGTGTTTATGTAGATGTTGCCTTTGCCAATCATCTCTTCCTCAGCCCAGGTGGCGACTGTCTGAAGGGCAAAGTCACGCTTTTTCTCTTCGGCGTCTGAAGCGACTCGTCACGAAACGATCTGTCGTTGATTGATGGACACGAAATGTGTATGTGCCCTTTTGCTGCCCCCCCCCCCCCCCCTTCTCCTTCCCCCCTCCTTCCCTCGTCCCCTCAAGTGCTGAGTTATTTTTTAACTTCAAAGAGAGATGTGGTTTTGATGTAACGAAAAAAACGATGGGTAAAAACATGAAGTTGTCATATAATATTTATATATAGCAATGCGTGGCGAAGTGATTGTTTCCGTATTGGGTTCACCCTGATATGACCGTAATGGTTGACTGGGCGTAAAACACAAAATTGACTTACTTACTTACTTACCGTATTGGGTTCGGCTTCTACCCATAATAGTTACAGGAAAGAAGACGCACAGTTTGGTAAACGTCCGTTGATGAATTTTTTTGCTGGTTTTGCGGAAAATCGTGGCTTTTTCTGCATACATTATCGAAGATTCTTTGATTTACTCAATTTTATGAAGAGGTGGTGGTCATTGATTGCTACTGTTGTGCAAGCATTTTCTCTGAAACTGTATTCACACATATTCACACATACATGCATAAAGCACAAATACCTTCAACAGTTAGACGAATAGTCTATGGTGATAAAGGGAATGAGCCAAATCCGTGCAAGTTGCTGTTTTCAAAGAACTAGCCTTCTCAAGTCATATATATATATATATATTATATATATATATATATATATATATATATATACGCCTTTTTATTTTGATTTCAGTATATTTTTTCTAACGAATTCCTAACGATTTTCACCATTATACAGTTGGTAGATAATTGATTTTTAACCAGTCAACAATGGCGATTATGTCAGGGCAGTCCACAGTAGTTACACCTCAGCATGTACAAAGTACAGCATTGGTCTAAATAATAATAATAATGGACATTTCATATACTGTGGCTCAAAGCACTGAACAAATATGACACACATGGTGTACATCTAGACAGAGACTTATTAATTAGCTAGCTAACACATAATGTACACATCAACACGGCTTCAAACATAACTGTGGGCAAGATGTATACACACGCACGCACGTACGTACAACACACACACACACACACACACACACACACACACACACACACACACACACACACACACACACACACACACACAGTGTACAGACTGATAGGAATGAAGGTCAGTGTTGCTTAACTGAAATATCTGGAGAAGAGAAATGTCTTGAGTAGCTTTTAAAAGAAGAGAGAGTAGCAATGTCTTGGGGGGAGGTTGTTGCCGACGAGGAGACCGAAGTGTGAGCAAGACAGTGCAGCATACAGCATACATTAATCAGAATACGCCATTTTTCTTTTTGTTTTGGACATTTCTTTCTTTCAGAATAAAGCTTTTTCTTTCTTTCTTTTAGTATAAAGCCTTTTCTTTCTTTTCCTCCCCTTTCTTTTGTAACCTACTTGAGACCTTTTTTCATCAGTTACCGAGGATATAGTTTCAATGTAGAGTCCTGAAATTCTAGTGCGTGCTGCAATTTGAATATTTTGTTTTTGAAATTGCAAGGCGAGTTGTAATGACATTTTGAGAAGAAAATTGATACGGACATTTTTTGCTGGAAGAGTAAAGAGGCGGCCTCCTAGTCTCCGACTAGAGCTATTAGTATTACAGTTTAAAAAAACAAAAACAAAAAAACTTGGATGAAGTCGCATATAAAAACGTGGGCGGATAAGTGTTCTTGTCCATAGGCATAAGTGCTCTTCCCCTTTTTTTGCATACAGTATAAGATAATGCCTTTTTCTCTGTCACGTGTACGGTGTTTAAATTTTGACTTCTCTCAACCATTTGCACTGGTTCTTGTCATTGACACTGACGATTCAATGCTTTCACGTCAGTTATCATTTGTGGACAACTTTCTGGATCTGTTTTTGTTTTACCCACTTTTTTTACCTCTGATTTTGTAATTTGACAATGTACTAGTTTTAGCATGTATGTATTTTTAGCATTTGTTATAGTGTTCCGTTGAAATGTGTTTCGCCCTGATATAACCATATTGATTGACTAGGCATAAGAAAACAAGTTACTTACGTCATAATAGTTGCAGCTTATACCTATTTACTAAACGTTTTCTCGTGCTGTTGTCTTTCAGTAATTTATTAACAGTAATAACACACACACGCACGTACGCACGCACGCCCCCCCCCCCCCCCCCCCCCGCCCCCCACTCCCACACACCCACACACACACACACACCAGGAAAAAAGAATGGAAAACGAGAGAGAGAGAAAAACACGATATTGTCAGGTAATTATGTCTGTGAAATTGGGGAACTGTGTGGAGGACGAAGATAAATCGATACGACATGACCACCAATGACACCATTATAACAGCGAAGCAAGCGCCCAGGCTTATTTGGAGAGAATAATGACCAAAAGTCTGCGCCTTACAGAACTGCACGTGCGTCGATCTGCAAGCTTTGGCAGCGCCGACCGTGAGCGACAGCGGCGTAGTCTACAGTTTCCCGTTCCCTGGTTGATGTTACTTCTGCAGTGTAGCAGGCGCAGGTTGTTGGCGAACAATCTTGATACAAGTAATGCGTTCAATGCTAGGAATGTAGACAGGCATCCAGGCCGGAGGCGTATGTTGTATACTTGAAGGTGCTCTGCGGCCAGGACAGGTGTGGTTGCCACATTGTGGCCGTTAAACGACGATGTGGGGAACTTTCCAACTGCCCTTCATTTACCGTGGCGGTCGCTCCGAGCATGTTGGTTCTAAACAAGCGTGGCCGGGGTTTACATGATGCCGTTTTTCATTGTTCTTGCGACTCCTCCCTAGAGTCAGTAATGGCCCCAGCCTGTCTGTTGGCACCGGTAGGTCGACGGCCACGAGCTCACCAAGTAGATTCGTGTGGGAGGATTCATGAGCTGTTTCGGCCCAGCGGTAAGAGAGTATAGACTGCCAGGCATGCAGACTGTCTTGCGGCTGCTCCTCTTCCCTTCCGCCCTCCTTTCCCCATTCCAGGTTAATGAAATGTTTTAAATAGCTCGCAGTTTTCCTCACCTTTAATGCAAACGCATTAATGGTGGTGACAGCATAACATTATCTGAGGTTCCTCCCTCCCCCCTCTCCGCGCGCGTGTGCGCACACGCACACACACACACACACACACACACACACACACACACACACGGGCGCGCGCGCGCGCATAATTTTTTGTGGTGCTTTACGTGCACAAAAACCATATGGTTTATTAGGGACGGGGAAAGAATGGGATAGGGAATGAGAACCCAGGCCCACCTCCCTGTTCACACAGATCCTGAGGTATCTGATGTGCAGGGCTTCTTTCTTTCATGCCGCTTTACGTCCACAGAAACTGTGTGGTTTACTGGGAACAGGGGAAGGACGGGATAGGGAATAAGGGCCCAGACCCACCTCCCTGTTCACACAGCTCCTGAGTTCTGCACACACACACACACACACACACACACACACACACACACACACACACACACACACACACACACCACACTACCACACACACACACACACACACACACACACACACACACACACACACACACACACACACACACACACACACACGTTCTGGGATTTCGGTCCCCATTAGGACTTCGGAAACAAACAGCTTGGCGTGTTCGGGTCAACTGTTTTGTTGTAAATGCGTGGCGAAGATCAGATGTGCAAACTTTTGCTGGGAAGAGTTGTTACTGGCAGGTCTGCAGAATTTTATTGAAATAAAGACATTGCCACGATCAGATCTGCCGCACTTTTTGTCATCGATCTGATCCGCAGAATTGTTTCTCGAAAAGGCTTTGCCCTGCTCTGTGTGTGTGTGTGTGTGTGTGTGTGTGTGTGTGTGTGTGTGTGTGTGTGTGTGTGTGTGTGTTGTTTGTTTGTTGTTGTTGTTCCAGGCCGAGAACACTGAGAAGCAGAGCACAGCATATAATTCTTGTTTAACCAGGCATTCAAAATTAAATCAAAATCTTGAGCGTTGGAAGCTACAAACTGGTGAAGTCTTCGAAGTATGGATGATATATTGAAGTATTGCACATTTTACTCGTTATGCGGGCCACAGTTGGTGGCCTGCTGAAATATATGATGACTATATCCTATCATTGGCGGGAGCTGCCACAAGTATCATTTTTGTCGCGACAAAACGGAGCTGCCACAAGTAACAATTTTGTCGCGACAAACATCTCAGTTTAGATGTAGATGTGTTTCGGCTTAATTGGAGCGTTAAGTGTTGGTCGTCCCATTAGTTGACGATCTTAGTAACGGCAATGGCCAAGCAAACGGCAGAGAAAGCTGACGCCACAGACTTCGGTGAGCTTGAATCTGCAGCTTGTTTGATGACCTCAAGTAGTGTGTAAAGATTACGTCACCGTTCGCCTGTTGCCTGGATCGTGTTCGGTTTCAGTTAGTATGGATCCTGGCCAGTTGCCATGGTTTCATTCGGTGCGATACTACATGGAGTGACACGAGCAAGGCGTATGGGCCACAGGTGATGGTGGTGGTTGTCGGTGTTGTTGAAGACGGCAAACCGTGTCAACGTGGCGTTTGTCAAGCAGCAGGCAAAGTCACGCAGTCACATTAGTGTCAGTCGCCCGATGTGGTTGTTGCTCGACCGTTCCTTGTTGAGCCGTCTTAACACTGGCAGCGTCCCGAACATTCCGCTGCGCGCTGCAAATTGCCTTCAAAAGGTTGAAAGCAAAATGTATTCACGTTCATGTAAATATGGCTCGAAAAACAAAACCGTTGCATGAGATTTAACAAGCTAAGCTTATAGTACATGCTCACAAGCTTCATTAGCTGAATTCATTTTCCAACAACGGGTATTTATTTTATTTTATATCAAACAACATGAAAACAACAGAAAATCGGACAAAAATCACGAGAGAGAGAGAGAGAGAGAGTACTCATATGCCAGTAACTGTTTGGTTGGGTTGGGGTTTCAAATGCACGGTGTTTTGCACTTCGTCGCGTTGCAGACAGTGCGTAGATCATAGAGGATGGAATAAGTTTACCGTTAGCATTTCTTCTTCTTCTTCTTTCTGAAGTTCTCGCCGATGAACGGGGCAGGGGGGGGGGGGAATGACGTGCTTCTTTAAGTCACTTACAAAGGTTCAGGGGTTTGGAAATGGGTGTGATGTCTTTGTGAAGCTTTCCTCCTCTAGTCGAGGTAATGCATTTCTTGAAAACATGGTACAAAGGTTCTGGCATTCGAAATTCAGGTCTTTTGACCTTTCAGTCCTTTGACATAAAACTGTCTTTGGCTAATAAACCTCTTCTAAACGAGCATCAGAATAGTTTAACGACTTCCCTCTTGGGAGAGGGGGTGGGGAAAGTTCTTTCGCGCATGATGTTCTCGTGTACAAATGATAATGAGTGCCTCTAGCCGCGCACGTAAAAGATCCCAAGGCAGTGGGAAATTGAAGGAGAGCAGTATTGGCCCAGGCAAATTAACGAATAATCCCTATCGAATCACAGTGGTATTTTAAGTATAACGGTTATACCCCCGCCTCCCAGAGGGATGTTGTATTTTTGTTGTTGTTTTTGTTTGTTTGTTTGTTGTGTTTGTTTGTTTTCATTCCTTTTTTTTCCGGGGTGGGGGGGTATTGGAATCACCTTGTACGTTGACAGTGTGTCCGTGGTTTCTTTGTCCGGACAATATTTTCTAAACTGCAAAAAGGGTGGATTGCTACATTCAAGGTCAACCTCGCGGCGAGGATATAACTCCACAAAAAAATGTATGTTCGCTGCACATTCTTCTTCTTTTTTCTTTCTTTTTTTAATATAAACTATTGAACATTTCGCAACCAAATGTGTTTTATTCATGTATGTATCTTTAGAAACCAGAACAAGCGCAGTGTGCTTTGATGATTTGGGCGTGACTATTTTACTACTTTCCAGACTCGAACCACACTCACAAAAAAAGTTTTCTTTGTCTCGGGAAAGTTGGGGTTTTTTGTGTGTGTTTTTGACGTCCGTGTCGTTTACTGTCAATTTCGGAAACCTTAAGAGAGCCCGAGAGAGTTTTCCATTTTGAATGCCAGTCAGGTGAGTATAATGTCATCCGCCCCGTCGTGACTCATCGCACCTGACTTCCGGCGTCTGCTTCCACAACGCAGATGTCTAAAGGATCGCTAGGGTAGGCAGAAGAGACCCACGCCCATGCAAATTTAATTCGTGCTTGAATGGTTGTGTTTGTCAATCCAGTTACACAGGCCCTGATTTCATTAGCGCGTGCTTTGCAGCGATCCATGATTTCGTTAACCCTTGCTGTTGTCTGTATACTGTGCGTTTCGGACCGAGAGGCTACGATTCCATCAAGTCCTCCACTGCGATCAGCAGAAGGCAGACTTACTTATGCGAGCGTGGAGAGCTCGAGCATCGGGGGATTGGGGGGGGGGGGGGGGGGGTTCTGCGTAGCAGGAAGAGTTTGATCAATACCGTAAGTGTGGCTACGAGCAGTCTAGACCGGTGTGCTGTCGCCGCAGTCCCTCGACTCGCTGATCCACACGCTCCGCTACCGAAGACAAAAACTTACAGACCCCCCCCCCCCCTCCCCCTCCCCCTCTCCTCCGCCCCCTCCCTCTCCTCCATTAATTTAAATTTATTTTCCTAATAGATTTAACTTGGTCCTCAGGGCTTTGCACCGTTCACTTCCCCATCCTACGTGTCTCTCTTATCTGCCTTAGTATCTGTGTGTGTGTGTGTGTGTGTGTGTGTGTGTGTGTGTGTGTGTGTGTGTGTGTGTGTGTGTGGTATATATGGGTCATTCTCCCGAAAACTGGTCAAAACTGTGACATAGAGGGTAATATATACACGTTAATTGTATTGTATGTATCTGTGTGTCTGCAAGCTTGTAGCGTTCGGAAGGGTGAAGGAATGTGATGTTACTCCCATTTTTGCATATTTGTGATGTCTGACAATCTTGCACATCATACTATGAATATGTGATGTCTTATGTTTGCTGTATTCTTATTGCCGCCTGTTGACTTTCCTTACGATGACAATAAAATTGTATTGTCGGCGACATTGTTGTACGTGTTGTTGAAGCCTGCACACAAAAGTTTTGTTGGTGAATCTTACAAATTCGTTGATTGGTTCCTGTGACTCCCCACTCCTCACTTACCTTGGTTCCTGTGACTCCCCACTCCCCACTCCCCACTTACCTAACGTCGAGCCACGTATGCTTCACCCACTGCCAGGAATTTCTTCTTTGTTGTAATTTGGACCTTCGCGGTACGTTCACCTTCGTTTTTGTTTTTCAATTTAAGCGTGTTAGTTTTGGCTCAAGGGGTTTAAAAGGGTTTGCATTTGAGAGGAGATTAAGTGATTAGGTGACGCTGTGCTGTTGGTAGGACATATCCAGTTAGTTGCTTAGTTAGTTCTCTTCTTCTGTTTAATGACTATTGTCACTTGCCGGTCTTCTTCTCTTCTTCCATTCAGTTACTATAATCACTTCTGTTTAATGACCATTGTCAGACTTCTTCTCTTCTTCCATTCAGTTACTATGGTCAGCATTGGTCGTCACCAAGTCGACTTTGGTCTTCCTTTTCTACTCATCATCCACTTAACGACACTGGTCTTCCTGTTTCTTCTCTCCTTCCGCTGAAAGGCCATGGTCAGCATTAGGTCTCCGTCATTCTCTGGCATAATGACCAACGTCAGCGTTTAGATTATTAGTTTTTTGATTTTGTTACAAGACCCCGCAGTGCGTACTGGGGTAATGCGAACGCAGAAATTAAGGTCCACTCTGTTGAGGACCCACAGCTGACAAACGTTCTCCTTTTATAGCCTAGGATAGGTCAGAATATAGCCACCCATACTTCTTCCACCGCAGGGATTTCTTTCTTGTCTTGATTTACCTTCCCGGTCAACTCAACTTGATTTTTTCCCATATCTTTTCCGTACTCAGTAGCTGCATTAGTTTTGGCTAACACGGGAGTGTTGTCCCGCGGAATAAAATAGGTCACCCTGCTCATAGTCACAAACGCTTTAAACATGTCTCTGTGGTGAGTGCCTGCGGAATACAAACAGGTACCAAACCATGTCTTATACTTATTGTGCATTGATAAATAGATGGATGGTTGGTTTTTAACGTTGTAACAGTGAATTAGACAAAATTGTGTTTTGAACTGGTGTGAAAGAATATTGAATGTGATTTGTCCTGATTGGTAGCCTATGCGGCTGACGGGATGTTAAAATCCAAGAACTGTTACAAGATCAAAGTAATGTCAGCACCGCATACTACTCCACTTGCTGCTCTTAATAATAATAATAATAATAATTTCATTTGTAATAATGCGCCACACGCGAGCGCGTTCACACGAACCCCACCCCCCAACACGCACGCACGCACGCACGCACGCACGCACGCACGCACGCGCACGCACGCACGCACGCACGCACACACACACACACACACACACACACACACACACACACACACGCACGCATATACACACAATCTCGCAACCCCTCGCTTCCCTCTCTCTCTCGCTTTCCCAGCCTCTCTCCACCCTCCATTCTCCAGTAATCATCAGTCAGCCAGTGAAGACGTCAGCAGTCAAATTAGAAAAGGAAAGAATAATCAAGTACAGCATCCAAATAATAAGTTTCAGGTGACATTTACGCGTAGAATTACACTAAACACAGGCGTTGTTCGTGGAACTGTCATGTCGGAGGAAAAGAACTGACACTAAGGATTCAGTTAGAAAGGAATGTTCTTCGCAAAACAAAAACAAAAAAGGCCCGATGTAAAACCCTGTGAGCACTGGGGATAATTAAATTGGCCCCTGCCATTTGCTTGTGTAACGCAAGCTTTGCGAAAGGGAGGGGGGAGGGGGAGTAAGACATGCAGTCGTAAGAGTATGCTAGTATGTTATCGACAAGTGTTTAGTGCATACGTTGCGGTAATCCTGGCGCCTAGCTTGTTCAGAAGGGTTTAGGTAGCGCCACGAAAGGTTAAGCGGTGGGGAGGGCTTCTCCGCGTGGATAATGCCATCTTTATTGATCATCCCCTGACAGCTGTCGACTGTGGTCAGACACGCGATTTATGCTGCCCATTGTGGTCTGGATGGCAGACAGATCAGAAGCTCTCTCTCTCTCTCTCTCTCTCTCTCTCTCTCTCTCTCTCTCTCTCTCTCTCTCTCTCTCTCTCTCTCTCTCTCATTATTATTATTGATGCTGTATTTGTCTATAGCCTTCTGTCATAATATTTCACTGTGAATGTCTTGGTTATTAGTAGTACTGTAGCAACGGCATATATGTGTGTCGGCCTTTGTGCTAATTTTTTCACCGTTGAGAAATAAAGTCTAATCAGCCAATCAATCAGTCTCTCTCCCCCCGGATATAACCGTACTGGTTGACTGGGCGTAAAACACCAAGTTACTTTCTCTCTCCCCCCCCCCCCCCCCCCCCCAAAAAAGTCCTATCAAATGGTTTAAAACTGTGCGCAATCTCTAGGATGCTATAGCTATATAGCAGACGGCGGATGACACACTGGGCATCAGTGCCAAGGCCGTCTGTGACTACCCCAGGTGGGGGGGTGGGGAAGGGGGGCGGGGGGGCTCTGCTGCGCCACTGTGGAAGCTGGTTCCACTCTCGGAGGGTCCTTGGGAAGGAGGAATTTCTTAGAGCTGGATGGTCTACCCTTTCTTTAATCGCCCTGATATAACTGCACTGGTTGACTGGGCGTAAAATACAAATTTTCTTACTTACTTACCCTTTCTTTAACAAACAAACAAAAGATCCCTGTGGGCCTCGGGTTCTTTGGTCACTTGTCGCTCAGATCCAGATAGCTTGGAGCAGATAAACTCGCAGCGAGACTGGACATGAGACTGGACAAGAGTAGACAGACAGATAGTATGCCAGGTCAAGTACTTCTTTATTCCATTCAGACGAAAACGTGGGTGACACACATGAATTACAAACAAACAAACAATATGTACATGTATAAAAGATGTTTATATGTACATATAAAAAAATAAAATAGTTTAAGAGTACGCAGTTAAAACGACAAGTATTATTTAAACAGAGTATGTATAACTTACGAAAATGCACTCTAAAAATAAAATAAAAATTGGGGCGGTATCATGGTATTAGTATTGTGGGCGGTATGGCGGTACTTTACGCCGTGTGTTGCGCCACCTTCAAGGACAACGCGACACTTGACATTTTGTAACCAGAGCACGACTGTGATTCTGAACTTTTGGTCGTGCCTTCGACGAATGACTTTCTGCCCTTTCGTTCCTGCCCGGCGCGGTTTGGGTGATTACCTGCATGCACGGCATGGCTTGCAGGACTCCTGTGTTGTAAAATCTTGTCATCGTGATGACGAGCGCTTATTCTGACTGACATGCATCAGCATTCACGGCACGAGGTATTGACAGGAAGGAAGAAACTTGTTATTTTTTTACGCCCAGCCAACCCGAACGGTTATATCGGGGCGAAACGCATTTTATCATTGCACAATACACGCAACAATAAAAAATAAAGAAAAAAAGACATACATGGTCAGATAGTACATTAATAATGTTAAAAAAGAAAAGAAAAGCAGAGGTTAAAAAGTGGGTAAAAACCGAAATGGACCTAAGATGTATGTTTTGTTTTTATAACTTTCTAGTTGGTTGAGTGTTCCTTTACGTCCACAGAAACCGTAGGCTTATTAGAGACGGGAGCCCAGGACGTCCACCTCGACTTTGACACAGCTCCTGAGCTCTGAACTTTCCAGAAATGTTGATCTCCTTTAGATGGTGAAATAGTTATACAATCCAAAGGTATGTCCTCGAACAGCATTCTCAGTGACCGAGCTGTGTGTTGCCGCCCTCTTGCTTCAGTAAAACTCAAAACAAAAGAGTAAAATTTGTTCATTAGTAAGCACCTTGTCACATGGGATGCATACAGGTATTGACAGAAGTACTCCAGTGTGTATATTCGCGAAGCTAAAAGTTTTATCATCCCTAACATGGTTCGTGAAGTAGATCGGCTCAGTGGCCTGATGTTGACAACGTGAGCATTCCCTAACGTGTTCCGTAAAGAGATCGGCTCAGTGACCTCATGTTTTCAACGTGAGCATTCCCTAACGTAGTCCGTGAAGTAGATTGGCTCAGTGGCCTGATGTTGACAACGTGAGCATTCCCTAACGTAGTCCGTGAAGTAGATTGGCTCAGTGGCCTGATGTTGACAACGTGAGTATTCCCTAACGTAGTCCGTGAAGTAGACTGGCTCAGTGGCCTGATGTTGACAACGTGAGCATTCCCTAACGTAGTCCGTGAAGTTGATTGGCTCAGTGGCCTGGTGTTGACAACGTGAGCGTTCGCTAACATAGTCCATGAAGAGATCGGCTCAATGGCCTGATGTTGACAACGTGAGCATTCCTTGCGTGGTCCGTGAAGTAGATCGACTCGGTGGCCTGATGTTGACAACTGCGAGTGACCAGAAGTCTCTCTCTCTCTCTCTCTCTCTCTCTCTCTCTCTCTCTCTCTCCTCTCTCTCTCTCTCTCTCTCTCTCTCTCTCTCTCTCTCTCTCACACACACACACACACACACACACATACACACACGCTCACGCACGCACGCACACGCACATGACATGCACACGCGCATACTCAAGTTCAGTATCAACCAACCCGACACCAACACCAGCTCATCTTGCATAGAAAGAGCGGAGAGGCTGTATGAGACTCCGGCCACGGGCTGTACACACACACACACACACACACACACACACACACACACACACACACACACACGTACGTACGCCGCCCAAACAACACGACCTTCAATGTGGTGGTGGACAGGAGTAAGCAGATTTCGCTGCTGATACTGCCCGCATTTCAAGACGGAGAGGACTTCTACCGATACTGTCCCATCCCTGGCCCCCGTCCTTTTGTCGTGCAATTTACCACTTTCACAGCCTCCGCTAAATCAGCCCCTGTCTTCGATTTGTCGATGGAGGGAAAATGAAGCCGCACCAGCAGATTTGGTTAAGGAGAGGCCCAGTCGTCTGATGTGGGCGGGTTTTGCGCATTAAAGTCTGGTGTGTTTTTTTCTGCCCGTTTCTGAGCAAAACGAAATCGGATTCGTATTTCTCCATTTCAGCTGGTGGGGTCGTAGTCGAGACGTCGTACTTTAATAAAAGACATGGTAGTCGTCGCTGTTACGGCAGAAAAGGGTAATAAAAAGCTGTTTTCAAACAGGTTTCACACATTTACTTCATTTGTATAATTAATTCCCCCCCCCCCCCCCCCCCCATGCTTCTGCCTGCCTGCCCTCTACAACAGTGCGGACGACGACAACAGCAAAATTAAAACTAACCCACTGTTGTCGTTTTCGCCTACAAGTGAGTGATGCGATCTTATAACAACGACCCGTTTAACCTTCACGTCCGCACTGATAAAAAATTTAATGTCCTTTGGAATAATTACAGGACACAGCCGAACATCATCTTCACTGCACAATTACTACATTCGCTCAAGCCCGATCTTTGCAAACGAATGCCGGTCTTGAATATTCATTTGCTCTTAGAGAATCTGCTCGCTACTGTGCATTAAAGAGGACTTTTATTCGAGAGACTGGATGCGGTTTCATTGATTTTTGCATTTGTCGTGTTTCCGTGCAGATTAAAAAGAATCCCGCTTGATGATCATTGTGCGGCATTTGAAAGCAAGTGGTCGGTGTGCTTACTACTCGCCGCACGGCTGCATTTCCAGATTCTCTCTTCTAGTTTCAGTCAGTCTTCAGTGCCTTCATTTGGGAAAGTCTGTATTGTAAAACCAATTTCAAAACCAGTAGCTAAACTAAGCTCTCTCTCTCTCTCTCTCTCTCTCTCTCTCTCTCTCTCTCTCTCTCTCTCTCTCTCTCTCTCTCTCTCTCTCTCCCCATTCTCTCGATCCCCTTTCCACCCCGACTCCCCTCCCTCCCCCTCCCCCCCCCCCCCCTCTCTCTCTCTCCACCCTCTCTCTCTATCCCCTTTACTATCTCTCTATCCCTCCTCTCTCCCTCCCTCCCCCTCCCACCTCTCTCTCTCTCTCTCTCTCTCTCTCTCTCTCTCTCTCTCTCTCTCTCTCTCTCTCTCTCTCTCTCTCTCTCTCCTCCCTCCCCTCTCCCTAGCCCCCCTCTCTCTCCCCTCTAGCCCCCCTCTCTCTCTGTTAATTTACTAGGGCTTGATTATACACGTGCAAAGAGCTGAGAATCGATTGATGCTTAAAACAAAAAGTGCATCTGCCGGGTCATCCTGATGATGATGATGAAGTGATGCTTAATGTCCTCAGATGTCGGCTGACATATTAGGGACAAGCTGTGACCAATGCCGAAGCATGGTTCAATAAATCTTTACGTCCACGGAAGCCAGAAGGCTCGTTAGGACGGACAGCCCAGGACGGCCACCTCGACTCTCACACAGCTCCTGAACTATGGGGGTCATCCTGTTTGAGCTCCCATATATATATATAGTGAGCGAAGGAGCATCGCTTTCCGGCACCTTCCTCCAAACTCTGACAGAACTGGTTACGCCACTGAAGGGGCACTCTGTGTAGATCTCCGCGCAGCTGTCCATCGACGCAGTCAGCGCCCTCCGAAAGGTCTGGGTATACTAATAAGACTGTGGAAGCAACATAGAGTCCAAGTACGCCGGTAAACACGAGGTGCGTCCGCCCCGGGTATTAAAAAAAAAAGGGGGGGGGGGGGGGGGCAGAGAAAGAGTTCCCGTCTCGGTTCAAACGATTTTGGTTTTATTTGTGCTGTCGTAAGTAAAGTGGGCAGTTATAAAAGCATCGCGTGA
This sequence comes from Alviniconcha marisindica, assembly GCA_018857735.1. Classification (NCBI taxonomy): domain Eukaryota; kingdom Metazoa; phylum Mollusca; class Gastropoda; family Provannidae; genus Alviniconcha; species Alviniconcha marisindica. The sequence goes on from JABMCL010001585.1 coordinate 593,606, forward strand.
TACAGAGAGAGGTGTCTGTTACAGACTTATTGCCATCGAAAACTGTCGGTTAGCTGACATTTTTATTTTTTAGAACTGTGGCGTAATCTGTTATGGCAGTGTTTGGAGGAAGGATGTCGTAAACCAGTGCTTGAGTTCGTGAAGGAGTAGATCGGCTTTTTTGCCGTATGCTGTGCGTGTGGGAAGGGGGGGGGGAGAGGGAAGAGGGGAGCAGCTCTTGGGTGTGTTTTGGCTTCTTACGTAGCCTACTTTGTTCTCTGACTATCAATCGTGGCTCTTGCACCCCCCCCCCCCTCCTCCTGCCATCACCATATTTGTTTTAAAAACCCGCCACACCCAGAAAGACAAGAGCGTGGATGGCATATATCTGGTGCGGCGGGTCGTATGTAGGAAGGCTTTGCACAACAACGTGTTAAGTATTTTTCTGGCATTGTCTTTCGTTCGCTTTAATGTTAGTTTTGTTATCTGTCCAGATTAGGTTAATCTCTCTGTCACGTAGTCTGCAGCCTGTGCATATTAGATTACGCTCTGAATGAAATCAGTTTCGCATGGGATGTTAATGATGAGACCGTATGTTTTACATAATCGTTTTATTCAATACGGCCGCCGTGGCGTAGTGACTAACGCTTCGCAGAGAATGTAGGGTAGTGAAAGTCACGGGTTCGAATCTTATCAGCCACGTGGGAGTTTTTGGCCCTGGCGTGCTCCAAACCAAGGGCTATGGGCCCAACGGTAGGGTGGGGTCACACAACCGCTAAGTTTCATCCACTTCACCGGTGTGTCTGTAAGGGTGTCGCTCCGGTTTATCTGACGAGTTCAGCAGAAGCTGCTGTTTCCTGGCCGCCTGGTTGACTACGGGGATGATTATGACAGTAAGCGTGGTCTGAGGCCCTTTCATGTGGTCTCAACCCGAGCTGGATCTCCATAATATCGCCATTTGTTATCCTCATCCATCACTGCGTAATAAAACTTGTCTCGGTGGCCGTTCTTGCCCTGCCGATCACCTTGACCTCGATGCTCCTTGCCCTTCCTTGCTTGGGGCAGTTCTGATCAAAGCCTTCAGTGTCAGAGTCCATAGATCCAAACACGTAAAAGGTCCAAAAGAACGCTGTTTGTTAGGACAAGACAAAACCAGCAAATTTTCGGGGTAATCCCCTTTTTTTCAAGCTACAAAACGACACTTAAACAACAACTAAACGGTCAAAACGATAATAATAATAATAATAATAAAAAATGAAGTGAAAAGCTAAACCACTTATCTGTTTTTGGTTGAGCTATGTTGTTTTCCTGTCCAGTGTTTGGAAGAACCTTTTTGTCAGAGTCCGTAATGCGGCGGCGGGATGGGGGGGGGGGGGACGTGGTGCAGATCTGTTCCTGGAGGGAGCACTCGCGCAGTCTGGCTGCACGACTTAGTAGCTTAACATTATTGGCATAATAATACGTGGTGTGCTAAAATAAAAAGGCGTCGCAGAAGACCACCAGACTGTCCCTAGTATGTCATCCAGACATCTGAGGACATTAAGCCCCACATTATCATCATTATCACCAGACTCGATCGAGCTCAGGAGCTGTGTGAACAGGGAAGTGGGCCTTGGCTCTCGTTCCCTATCCCACTCTTCCCCCGTCCCTAATAAGCCATACGGTGTCTGTGGACGTAAAGCACCATAAGAGAAAGACCCCCAGACTGCGCAGAGCCCGGAAAAGCTGGTGCTGGGCTCTCGTAACTGGATGGATTGTCTTGCTGCTGAGTCGTTCTCAACAGTTGTTTCTGTGGACACTGTCGTCGTGACTGTCTTTCCTACTATGGTTGAAGCTTTAAGTTGCGGAGTACACAAGTTAATCTGCCCTTGCGAGTTCATCACCTTAATAGTGACACAGCCCAAGTCTCGATGTTCTTGCTGGTGTCAGTGTGTTGTGACACAGCCCAGGCCTCGATGTTCTTGCTGGTGTCAGTGTGTTGTGACACAGCCCAGGCCTCGATGCTCTTATTGGTGTCAGTGTGTTGAGACAGCCCAGGCCTCGATGTTCTTGTTGGTGTCAGTGTGTTGTGACACAGCCCAGGTCTCGATGTTCTTGCTGGTGTCAGTGTGTTGTGACACAGCCCAAGCCTCGATATTCTTGCTGGTGTCAATTTGTTGTGACACAGCCCAAGCCTCGATGTTCTTGCTGGTGTCAGTGTGTTATGACACAGCCCAAGCGTCGATATTCTTGCTGGTGTCAGTGTGTTGTGACACAGCCCAGGCCTCGACGTTCTTGCTGGTGTCAATGTTTTGTGACAGCCCGAGTAAGGGCGGAGTACCAGAGTGACTCGGCAGCTGTACGTGAACGTCTCCAGATGTTTGCGTAGTAACGATCCGACGACGCCCTTCGAGCCTCGGATCTCTGGCATATTCTCAGTCGATGCGGAAATGTTGACCTTGGATGTGGTTGCGACAGGCAGCGTGGGAGACATGCCGAAGCTGGCTGGGGTTCCAGTGACACCAGACAATTAAATAACTTATCTGTTAACCACCTTGACAGCTGTGTGCGTGTGCGTCTGCGTGTTCGCGTAGGGGGTAGATGCGTGCGTGTGTGCGTGCGTGCGTGCATGTGTGTGTGTGTGTGTGTGTGTGTGTGTGTGGAGAGAGAGAGTGTGTGTGTGTGTGTTGTGTGTGTGTGTGTGCTGCGCGCATGGTTTTCTGATTGTTTTGTTCCTTTGCTTTTTGTTCCTTTGCCTTCGTTGCATCTAGTGTTTTTTAGTCCCGCTCTTTTCATGGAGCTCTTGGGTCTCGGTAAACTTGCCTCGAGTTATACAAGTCAGGTCGTGGTTGCTAAATTATAGTTCTTGATCAGCAGCAAAAATCCATTTTCATTTTGGGTTTTGAGTATATAACGTATATAACTGTTATTATATCATATGCGTATTCTAGTGTGCATTTACATCTAATATTAACCAGTTTGAAGTAAGACAGCTATACAGTTTTGCTATATATATATATATGTGTGTAAAGGTGGCAAAACTAGTTGTTTAATCGTCTGGTGTTCTAGAACCCAAGCCGGCTTCCCTGTGTGTTGTTGATATGGCAGTTTCATGGATGTCATCTAACGCTATGTTGTTGATGTGGCTGTTTCAGAGGTGCCTTCTCAGAGGTTGTGCTGGCGGAGGACAAACAAGACAGAGGGAAGTACTTCGCCATCAAATGCATCGACCGACACGGGCTGAAGGGCAAGGAAGAGGCTTTGGATAACGAGATCTCAGTATTACGCAGGTAAGCTGTTCGTTTTTATAGCAGTCCGTGCCTGCAGCCTACTGGTCACCGACTTGAGCCTGCACTGGATGATGGTCCTTTTTGCCGAACCCACACACACTCTCTCTCTCTCTCTCTCTCTCTCTCTCTCTCTCTCTCTCTCTCTCTCTCTCTCTCTCTCTCTCTCTCTCTCTCTCTCTCTCGCCTTTCTCACACATACACATTCGCACGCACGCATGCACGAGACACAAACACACATACACACACACACACACACACACACACACACACACACACCAAACACACACACACGTACTATGAGGTGATATGAAATGCACCTGCATTCCTTCATGAAGAGCAGTGGCATAGAATTAATCAATCTACAGCATCTCTCTCTCTCTCTTCTCTCTCTCTCTCTCTCTCTCTCTCCCCCCCCCCCCCCCACACACACACACACACACACACACCTGGCACAGATACTTGGAGAAAGAAACCCAAAAAATGAAGACGCGCTAGATGAATCATTATTCACTGCAGCATTGATTCAGAGACTGGCACGTACACCTTTCGTCAACGTCGTGGTTGACTGATGAAACCGGAACGGCTGTCAGCTGTCGAGCGGCGGTGACTGCTTGCATTGCTCAACTGAAACAGCATCAGTCGCCCTGTGTATCCAATAGTCGTTGTCAGCAAGTGGTGTTCAAATCCACTTTGAATTAGCCAATCTGACACCCCATTCCCCATTCCCCGATCTCCCCACTCCCCAAGCTGGCCTCCGTTAATCAGTGTAAACCCAAGTTTTTGTTACACGAAAACAACAGTCTGACCATTCAGTCATACAAAAACAGCAGCCTGAGTCTGACCATTCAGTCACACAAAAACATCAGTCTGCCATTCAGTCACACAAAAACAGCAGTCTCACCATTCAGTTACACAAAAACAGCAGTCTGACCATTCAGATACACAAAAACAGCAGTCTGACCATTCAGTCACACAAAAACAGCAGTCTCACCATTCAGTCACACAAAAACAGCAGTCTCACCATTCAGTCACACAAAAACAGCAGTCTCGCCATTCAGTCACACAAAAACAGCAGTCTCGCCATTCAGTCATACAAAAACAGCAGCCTGAGTCTGACCATTCAGTCACACAAAAACATCAGTCTGACCATTCAGTCACACAAAAACAGCAGTCTGACCATTCAGTCACACAAAAACAGCTGTCTCACCATTCAGTCACACAAAACAAAAAAAAAAAGCAGTCTCACCATTCAGTCACACAAAAACAGCAGTCTCACCATTCAGTCACACAAAAACATCAGTCTCACCATTCAGTCACACAAAAACATCAGTCTCACCATTCAGTCACACAAAAACAGCAGTCTGACCATTCAGTCACACGAAAACAGCAGTCTCACCATTCAGTCACACAAAAACAGCTGTCTCACCATTCAGTCACACAAAAACAGCAGTCTGACCATTCAGTCACACAAAAACATCAGTCTCACCATTCAGTCACACAAACAGCAGTCTGACCATTCAGTCACACGAAAACAGCAGTCTCACCATTCAGTCGTGACTCTGAGTTCCGCGTGCCGCGGTGAAGGCTTCAATGAGCCGGGAGCTAGTGCGTATTGCAAGGGTGCTGTCTTGGTTATAACGGTGGGATTACCCCACTTGTTGCACTGTACCAGCAAATCCCAACCGCTGGCATTGGCATTCGAAAGTCACAAAGCTGAGTCATAATAGGGCAGAGGCATTTATCGGACCAGGTGTAACAACTGGAACAGTGAGACTGACCCAACGGTTTGTCAGAGGAGTTAGTAATTGGATTTTAACGTCCTGTCAACCGCACAGGGTCACCTCAGGACAATTGTCAGGAGCATGTTACAGATATTTACAACTGAAGTTTGAAGACAAAATCACCTCGCCACCTACCCAAACTAAAGGGTCCGACACCTGCATTATTTAAAACCAGTACCACTGCGCAAACCAGATTGTCGGTCAGACTTCAAAACGTAACAGAAAACCACACGGACGCGCAAGCGCGCGCACGCACACAAACACACAAACACACACACACGCATGTACACACACACACACACACACACACACACACACACACACACACACACACACACACACACACACACCACCACCACCACCACCACCACCATACCACACTACTCAAAGCTATATGTGCGCGCGCGCTTGTGTGTTTGTGTGTGTGTGTGAAGTGATGTCGTTACAGGTGAGAAACCAAAGGTCAGAATAATAGTGGAAGAGAGCAGAACGTCAGGCCTGTTTGTTTTTCTTCTTTTTTTCTTTGGGGGTGGGTGGGGCATTCCACATTTTGCTAACGCGCTCTTTAACTGCGAAACAGAGAATCAGAGGTGGGACCGACTTGTAGGAGCAGCGCAGAAAGTCTGAGATGGAATCTCCCGACACGACTTCTTGCAGCTCAAACTCCAAGCACTGGTTTGCGACATCCTTCCTCCAAATTGGTTACGCCATAGAAGTCTCCTAAAATTGTCAGTTAATTGACAGTTTTTCGTTGGTGCTCCAATGGCAGTAAGTTTGTACCAGACAGCTCAAATCATATCAGGCGTTTCATTTATGACCGCCCACATTGCTTACGCCAGGACAAATAAAACCGAATTCGTTTGAATCGAGACGGAACTAATTTTTTTTACCCGGGACGTGCCCATCATGTTTACGTGCGTGCTTCGACGCTACGTTACTTCGACAGTCGTATTAGTGCCCAGACCTTTCAGAGGGCGCTAACAGCGTCGGTGGACAGATGCGTGGAGGTAAAGTAAAGAGTGCCCCATTCAGTGGCATAACCAGTTCTCGCAGAGTTTGGTGGAAGGACGATGGAAAGCGAAGCTTGGGGTGTGCTCGCAGCTCAGAAGGAGCGAGACGAAAGCTAGAAGACGGACTGGGGAAGATTAATAATAATAAATGTATTTCTAATGCTCCGAATCTCTCTGTTTGAGGCTTAAAGCCATATACATGAAAAATCACAACAATATACAACCTGATTTGATTATCCATTACAGATATCTCACTCTCTGCTTTTCACACACACACCCACCTCACACATCTCGCGCCCCTCGCTTCCCTCCCCTCTCTCCCAGTCCCCACCACCCCCCCCACCCCACCCCCACCCCATTCCCCAGTAATCATCAGTCTGCCAGTGAAAGTTTCAGCAGCCAAAAAAGAAGAAAAATAAATCAAGTACAGCACCCAGTGCCAGTGAAAGGGTTAGAGTAGCTCAGAGTAGGCAGAAGTAAATAGAAACGTTTTAAGCGAAGTTTTGAACTTAAGATTGGATTCTAGCGTCTTGTCCACCGCAGTGTCACCTCAGGACGAGGGACTGGGGCAAGTCCAAACTCCAGGCACTGGTTTACCACATCCTTCCTTCAACAAACTCTAAGCATTGGTTTACAACATCCTTCCTTCAACAAACTCCAAGCACTGGTTTACGACAGTTTCCCTTCACAAACCCCAAGCATTGGTTTACCACATCCTTCCTTTAACAAACTCTAAGCACTGGTTTACGACATCCTTCCTTCAACAAACTCCAAGCACTGGTTTACTACATCCTTCAACAAACTCCAAGAATTGGTTTACAACATCCTTCCTTCAACAAACTCCAAGCACTGGTTTACCACATCCTTCCTTCAACAAACTCCACCCTGGTTTACCACATCCTTCCTTCAACAAACTCCAAGCATGGTTTACACATCCTTCCTCACAAACTCCAAGACTGGTTTACCACATCCTTCCTTAAACAAACTCCAAGCATGGTTTACCACATCCTTCCTTCAACAAATCAAGCATTGGTTTACCACATCCTTCCTTCAACAAACTCCAAGCACTGGTTTACCACATCCTTCCTTCAACAAACTCCAAGCACTGGTTTACCACATCCTTTCTTCAACAAACTCTAAGCATTGGTTTACAACATCCTTCCTTCAACAAACTCCAAGCACTGGTTTACGACATGCTCCCAAACAAACTCCAAGCATTGGTTTAACATTTCCCTTCAACAAACTCCAAGCACTGGTTTCCCACATCCTTTCTTCAACAAACTCTAAGCATTGGTTTACAACATCCTTCCTTCAACAAACTCCAAGCACTGGTTTCGACATGTTTCCTTCAGCAAACTCCAAGCATTGGTTTACCACATCCTTCCTTTAACAAACTCCAAGCACTGGTTTACCACATCCTTCCTTCAACAAACTCCAAGCACTGGTTTACCAACCCTTTTCTTCAACAAACTCTAAGCATTGGTTTACAACATCCTTCCTTCAACAAACTCCAAGCACTGGTTTACGACATGCTTCCTTCAACAAACTCCAAGCATTGGTTTACCACATCCTTCCTTTAACAAACTCAAAGGGCACTGGTTTACGGCATCCTTCCTTCAACAAACCCCAAAGCACTGGTTTACACATCCTTCCTTCAACAAACTCCAAGCATTGGTTTCCCGCACCCTTTCCCTTCAACAAACTCCAAGCATTGGTTTCCCAAATCCTTCCTTCAACAAACTACAAGCACTGGTTTCCCAAATCCTTCCTTCAACAAACTCCAAGCACTGGTTTACCACATCCTTCCTTCAACAAACTCCAAGCACTGGTTTACCACATCCTTCCTTCAACAAATTCCAAGCATTGGTTTACCACATCCTTCCTTCAACAAACTCCAAGCACTGGTTTACGACATGCTTCCTTCAACAAACTCCAAGCATTGGTTTACCACATCCTTCCTTCAACAAACTCCAAGCACTGGTTTACGACGTCCTTCCTTCAACAAACTCCAAGCACTGGATTACGACATCCTTTCTTCAATCACTGCCGTATTTAGTTACGCCATAGGGTCCACAGAACTGTCAACTAGCGAGCAGTTTTTTGTTGGCGCTCGAACAGTAGTAAGTTTGTTACAAACAACTCAAATAAAACAAGGCGTGTCATTTATAGCCGCCAACAAAGTTTACACCAGCATAAATAAAACCACAACCTGTTGAATCGAGACGGAAATTGTGAGCCGGTTTGGCCTAGCGGTATGGCGCTAGGCTGGTAAGCGGAAGGACCTCGGTTCGATACCGCTTCGGCTCTCCTCTCTCTTCAAAAAGGTTGTGGTTTGTGGATACTGTCTTGTGACTTTTTTCCATCACTTCTCTAAAACATTAAAATGGCTTCAACTCGCTGCCCTTCTTAATGCAGAAGTCATTCTGGTGGTGACAGTGTAGCGATGATATATAATTTCCCTCTCCCCCCACCTGCATACCCCCTTCCCCCCCGTTCTCCCCGTCCCTAATAAGCCGTACGGTTTCTGTGGACGTTAAGCACCATGTTTACGTTACTATCGAGACGGAACTCTTTTTTCTTTTTTTACCCGGGTGGATGCGTCTCATGTTTTTACGTGCGTGCTTTGGCGCTAGGTTGCTTCTACGGTCATATTAGTACCTGAACCTTTCGGAGGGCGCTGACCGCGTCGCTGGACAGCAGCGCGGAGATAGAGTTCCCCTTCAGTGGCGTAACTAAATCTGGCAGAGTTTGGAGGAAGGTGCCGGAAAGCGGTGCTCGGAGTGTGGGGCAAGTCCTGTCGGATGTTCCAGAGCTATAGAAGATCTTGCATTGTTACATAGTTAGTGGGTCAAGTTCCACCAAATGTCCGAACAGGGGACTTTACGAAACACTTGTTCCAGCTCTTTCTTCGTGTCGTACGTGAAGCTTGCTGAATTGCCACAGTTGTTTCCTGATGTGCGTTATTATAAGGATGTTGAAAGCTTCTGACAGTCAATCTGGGTACCAAACTACAAACAAAAAAGAAAGCAAAAAAACACGCAAATTTACAGCAACCAAAATTGGCAGATTCAAGTTTAAACTCTTCACGAATTTTTTTAATCCAAAAACAAATTGTGGAAAGATCTGGCAGCAGAGGTATGTTTTGTTCTTTGGGATCCGAAAATAAACTTTGCTGCACCACACCCCAGCCATCTGCAATCTCAAGCGGTAATGAAAGAAAGAATTAAACTTGGGTTTTCAGACGAACGTCTTCGGGAAATCAGGTGCAGGGACAGCGGGAAATAAGTCTGTCTGAGTGGAAGGTGTAAATTATTCAATCGCAGAGCAACTCAGTGATAAGACTTTTAGGGCTGTGCGGGCTGCTGGCGCCAACTACAGCACGGAAGAGTGAAGGAGAAACAAACGAAATGGAGTCTTAGACCTGGCGGGTGATGGTGCTTGCAGCTCTCTCCATCTCGGGTGATGCCACAGACAAGAAAACAGCTGCCAGAGCTCATGATGTTGCTCTTTTTACATTGTCTGATCGGAATGTTCTAAAAAAGCCGAAAAGAAAGACCGATGCTTTGAAATGGGGGGGATGAACTGTTAAAAAGTCTTAGGCGCGTCCTGCGGAATAGGCAACGTCTTTGGGGGGGCGGCGCGCAGGGCCCCTTTTGGGGTTCATGGGGACCTTGGAATGTCACGCGAAGTCTTAGGAACCCGGGAAAGCCTTGGCCGTCGGGGGGGGGCAAGTCTTGGGTAACGTCCGGGCCTTGGGGGTGGGGGGTTAACAAGAGGGGGAAAACCCCTTTAACGTCACTGGGGAAGGTCTTGGAAACGTTAGGGGGGGGGGGGCAGGTCAGTGGCGGAAAAAAGTCAAAACAACGTCACGGGGGGAAAAGCCTTCAACGTCACTGAGGGAAACATTGAATTAGAAGTAACTTTACCTTCAATTTTACTGTTCCTGACTCCGTTGGAGAAAAGATGATTGCACATTCACTTCAAACGATAACAAACGACAGTCATTGGTTTTGTAATTCTAGGGCCAAACAAAAACTTGATCGATCGTTAATTCGTAAAAAGTTAAGAAGAAAAACAAAAACGCGCGCGCACACACAAAAGAGCAACATATTATTCAATAGCCTCAACGTAAGACTGGCCTTTTCATCAACTACAGACTTTTCTTTTTTGTTTTGTTTTCTTCTTCTTTTCTTTGTTGTTGGTTGTTTGGGGGGGGGGGGGGTGCTTTCTTTTTGTTTTTTTTATCTTTACGTTGATAAACTTTTTTCCTCTCTCTCTCTCCTCTCTCTCTCTCTCTCTCTCTCTCTTCTTCTCTTCTCTCTCCTCTCTCTCGGTTCGATTTCACTTGTTCACCCCCCTACGGATCTGCTCCCCACGTGTGCGTTTACAGACGGGCAATAAAAACGTGAAAGCCAAGCAATCGATGAAAAACAGTGTGGTGATAACCATGTTAGTGAGACTCGCCGGTTCCACTGGGGCACATAATCCAATCACAAGTCGTGGTGCCACCTGCTCCGCATGCTTGTTCCACCCACCGCTTTGCCGATCGCCGCACAATGCCCCGTATTTGTCCCACTTTTTCTGCTTCGTTTCAAATACCTTTGGCACCAATAACTCGAACTGAACGCCAGCGGCGTTAGCTGCCTGCTAAACGTACCTAGATAACGTTCGATAGCTGTTTGCAGCGGCGCTGTGTGTTTGTGATGGGCATTGTTGGCCAGCCGCGGTGGTCAAGATTACGAAAGCTGATTGCTTACTGTATAAATATTTATATATATATATAGGATTCGATGGACTGGCAAGCTGATCAGTTTGTTTTAATTTATTTGTTGTATTTTTAGAAATGCGTGCTCAAAGGTTGTACTGAGTGGTAAATTTGAACGCGCGCGTGTTCACACACGCACGCACGCACGAGCGCGCGCGCATCTCTCTCTCTCTCTCTCTCTCTCTCTCTCTCTCTCTCTCTCTCTCTCTCTCTCTCTCTCTCTCTCTCTCTCTCTCTCTCTCAGAGTTGTTCGTTAACAGTTGCTTATTCAAGTTATTGTTTGTTGCAGGTTAAATCACCCAAACATAGTGGAACTCAGAGATGTTTTTGACGACAAAACACATGTATACCTAGTCATGGAATTGTAAGTATTCTCACCGTTTGCTCCGTATTTGTCAATCTATCTGTCTGTCTGTCTGTCTGTCTATATTTTGTCATCATGCATGAGCCCTAGACCTTTTTATGTATTTGCCCCACCCCCCACCCCCTCTCCCAATACCCCTGACAACCACCCTCCCCCACAACTCCAGTCCAATCCCGCACACCCCCACCCCACTTCGTCACGAAATAATCAGCACAGATAAGCTAACAAACTGTTCCCCCATTCAGGCCAAAAGGGTACAGAATTTGTGTGGTTAATGACGTCCTTTCACTGCTGTCAAACTGCACCAACAAACGCCATTCCTACGACAATTTGTACTCATTCACTAATGTCAGACTGTACAAACAAAAGGCCATTTCTTAACTGATTCAAGGTCACACTTCCAGATACGTACATGCTGTGTTACCAGATGTAGATTTGCTCGATTTTGAATATTATAAACGCTCCGGGCTTAACTAAATCAGGATTAAAATATTTCGACTTTGGCCTTTGTCACGGCTGCTTCCGTAGAGGTTGGAACCAAGACAGTTAGGCTGTTTGCTGCTGACCAAACATCGAGTATTGTGAAAAGACTAAACGTTCTCCTTCTTCTTCTTCTTCTTCTTCTTCTTCTTCTTCTTCTTCTTCTTCTTCTTCTTCTTCTTCTTCTTCTTCTTCTTCTTTTTTCCTTGCTTTTTTTAAAGTCAGTAAAAATATGTATAAAAATTAAGGTGGCCAGGAATCTGTGGTGTCGAAATGATTTATTGAATCAATATGTTGCTGAAATTCTCGATCGGCGCAAGCGAAGTTAGCGTGTTCACGAACAGGAAAGTAAGAAAGTGACTGATTGATGAATTAATGTTTAACGCCCGGTCAACTACACAGGTTAGATCAGGGCGATACCAACAGAAAAAGACCATCGATTTTCCCAAGCTCTCTTCGGTGACGTCAGCTTCGCTTCTCAAAATACATCTGTAAAAAAAAAAAAAAAAAACGAAAACAAGAAACACACTCTGCAAGCACGAATTTATTTTTAGACTTCAGAACCACGTCATTGTTCAAAGCAAGTTTGGTGACGTAAGTTGCGCTTGTTCTGTTGTTATTTTGTGCGTGAAAAAAGCCTATATATCACCTCGGCTGATAGTCTCATCCGAAAGACTCCTGTAGAATCTGCACAGAATTTACCTCCAGTGAAATCCTTGGGGGGGGGGGGGGGGGGGGGGGGCAGCTCGTAACGGGAAGTACGATCGAGTGTGGTCGCCAGCCACATGGATAGGTCACCACTCTCGATCGTGCATAACTTTGGGGTTTTCAGAAGAGCGCTCAATTTCGCCCTCCGCCTTCCACCCTCCTTCCTCAGGTATTAGTTTAAATAATTATTAATCTCATGTTGAAGTTGCTGGGGTTTGTGTGTATGTGGGTGCGTTTGTGTGTGTGTGTGTGTGTGCGTGTGCGTGTGTGTGTGTTTACGCAAGAATACAGCTTAAAAACATCAAAATCAAACATTTCATTGAATAAGTCTGTTTACACTCGCGGCGTACCCTGTGTATAGTAAATGGGCCCTTTAACAAGCGTGTGTATGTAATGTAAGCACTTTTTCGTGTTTGTTTTGTTGTGCTTATCTTGACATGACTGGGGTGTACGTCCTGGAATTTGATCCACAGTTGCTTATGGAGCACAGCGGTGCGTGATCCAAGATGGAATTTAGGTGTTTGATTTATACTCAGTTGTGCGTATTATTATGATATAGCTGTGTGCGGCTGGTTGTCGAGCTGCGCACAAAAGACAGCATTTTTCTCTTCTATTTTCAGGCTCGCCCGAGGCCATTTCACTAGCGCACAAGATCAGTTCGCCGATCAATTTTCAGAGCTAGCATAGAGCGAATTCGAGGGATTTTCTCTTTTCAGTTTCATATTTGGCGTTACAGTGTGGAATTCTATAGCGGCTGCTTAACTCTGCTGTTAGCTCGTAAATTGCGGGTTTATGGTAGAAAGATCTACTGTGGGTTAAAATGGAACAAGGAGCAAGCTGAACACTAGGCTGTCGAGCTTCGTTCGTATGTCCTACCACTTCAGTGACGTACGTGGGTAGGGCGCTATATCTGCCGAAATGGTCCTTTTAGCGGCTGACGGGTTTTGCTGAAGTTGCAGGATGACCGGTTGGATTTAAAAATTAAAAAATCCTCCTTGACTCAGGATTCGTTGATCTCTCTCTCTCTCTCTCTCTCTCTCTCTCTCTCTCTCTCTCTCTCTCTCTCTCGACGGACGGTTCTCTGTGTCCTCTCTTCTTCGCCCCCCCTCCACCCCGCCCTGTCCTCCTCCCCCCGTCCCCGCACACATTATCATTACACCACCAAAACACACAGAAAAAATCAAAACAGAAATGATATATGACCTGTCGGTGGTTATTTTCAACGTCAGAAATGGGTCAAGGGCACGGAGACAGACAGAGAGAGAGAGAGAATTCTGTCTCTTGTATGCCACGGAACAAATTAATGAGCCCACCACGCTTGGGCCACCAGGGATCCTGTATTTCTGTGGTCCCAGCCAATGGGTTGTGGTGCCATCTATGCCTGGCTTATTTGCTCGCTCTACAAGTCCAGTTCACCTTTACCTTTACGTTGTTCATTACGGATGACTCAAGTTTTTGAAAGGGTAATGAACGCTTGCCGAACGCAGCATTGTGTGTACCTATACTGCTAGCGAGGTCTTGTCTCTGTGGGTGTGATAAAGGGGTGACTATTTCTGACCAAGGAAAACTCTACTGTTAACAAGGTCTTGGCTCTGTGAGTGTGGTAAAGGGGTGGCTATTTCTGATCAAGGAAAACTCCTACTGCTAGCGAGGTCTTGGCTCTGTGAGTGTGATAAAGGGGTGGCTATTTCTGATCAAGGAAAAAGACATCAGAGTCGAACAGAGAAAATACCTCGCGTTTTACTGCGTTAAACGTTTCAACTTATAGCAGTATCTGGTAATAGTTCGCAATCGTGTCATTGCTATGTATGTAGTTACAATGCACGGAAAAACAAAACGCAGTGTAATAATAATAATAATAAAATGAAATGAACCTCTAACATGAAAACAGATTTCGGCGTGCAGTACAGCAGTCAAAGTTACGCACATCTGTCGAGACACCCCTTGTGGAAAACGACAATAATAATGATTACAAACAATTCAAACGCACAAGAAGCCAAACAGCAAGACCAGCATTACTCTCTCTCTCTCCTCTCTCTCTCTCTCTCTCTCTCTCTCTCTCTCTCTCTCTCTCTCTCTCTCTCTCTGCTTCTGCCAAAAGTAGGAGCTCTGTGTAACTGCATTAATCTATTGTTCATTCATGCTTATAGATGTGTTTATAGTATTGTCGTGTTTATTTGCGTTTGTAGTTTAGCAAGGGCTGGCCGTTAGATAGATCCAAATGGAATATCTGCTACTGTCCTTGAGTATTAACGTTTTCCGGTTCTCTCTCTCTCTCTCTCTCTCTCTCTCTCTCTCTCTCTCTCTCTCTCTCTCTCTCTCTCTCTCTCTAGCAATCAACTGAGATAATTTAAGATAAATTTAAGAACGAGTTGGAGAGGACAGAGACGCAGCAAAGCACAGCACGACACAGCTCAGCGCAGCAGAAGGAGTGGGAGGGGGAGAGAGAGAGATTTATTGATTCTTGATATTTACAGCCCGGCCAACCGCGAAGATCATATCACGGGACGAAACAAAGGTCAGCAAACCACAAGTAATAATCTAGTTTACTGTTAACGTCATATTGCACGTTATGTTTTAAGAGGACTTGCGTGGGTTCAAACGCATAAAAGGTTCCAAAAAAATACGCTGTTTATTATGACAAAACACGGCGTGCAAATTTTCGGTGTAAGGCCCCTTTTCAAGCTACAAAGCAACAGTTAAACAATGAAGAAATGAGATGTAGGATAATTAACTACATTTGGTTGAGCTGTTTTGTTCTGTTGTTTTGGTGTCCAGTGACACAAAACAGCTCAAGAATAAATCTGTGAGTCAGACTTTCATTTGTGATTTGACGAGACATGTAATGTGATGAATATTGTTTTTAGTCATAGTAAATAGAGTTCTTTTTAACCTTTTATGTGTTTGGATCTTGTTTTAGAACGCTAGCAGTCATTCTTGTTTTGGACTTGCTTGGGGTTTTAAGAGGACTCGCGTGAGGTCCTGCGGACTAGGAGTTTACGGTCTTCTCTGCTGAGAACCCGAAGCTATCAAAGGGTCTCCCTTTAGTGGAACAGAATATAGCTTTGTCTGCTTCGTCTGCTGCCAGGAATTGTGTATTTCTAATTTCTGCCTTCTCATTTCATTTAGCTTAGTAGAACAGAGTATAGCTTTGTCTGCTTCGTCTGCTGCCAGGAATTGTGTATTTCTAGTTTCTACCTTCTCATTTCATTTAGCTTGCCTTCACTTCCGCCTCCCCCCCCCACACACACACACTTCCCCCCTCTTCCCCAATCCGCTTCAGCCTTAAAATGGCGAGAATCAGAACAGAGAGACTGTTACAATTATAATTCAATAAATGGTGTTTTTCTCTGCCCTGTGTTTGGAACTGTGAAGCAGACTTTTTACGTGTAATTTCAAGAATGGTGCTGTGTTCAGCTATATTGTTTTTCTCTGCCCTGTGTTTGGAACTGTGAAGCAGACTTTTTACGTGTAATTTCAAGAACGTTGCTGTCTTCAGCTATATTGTTTTTCTCTGCCCTGTGTTTGGAACTGTGAAGCAGACTTTTTACGTGTAATTTCAAGAATGTGTTCAGCTATATTGTTTTTGAACTGTGATTCAAACTTCCACTTGTGATTTGATGAATGATGGTGTGTTCTGTGGTGTGTTTGTGAACTGTGAGTCAGACTTTCCTTTGTGATTTGGTGAATGGTGTTGTGTTCTGTTGCGTGTTTGCTAACTGTGAGTCACACTTTTAATTGTGACTTGATGATTTGTGTTTCGTCCTGATATAAACGGCTTGGTTGACTGGGCGTTAAGTATGAAGTTACTTACTCGACAGGAAAACACAACCGCCTGTATGTCTATCGATACAATAAAGACCAGCACAAGAGTACCGCGGGTGTATCGGATTGTCCGCACGGTGAGGTTGCCTAGCGCAGATGAGAATTTCCCGTTGCTCAGAGGGACACTCGGAAACGAAAATCGACCAGGTATATTTAATAATGGCACAGAGAGATGAAAGGGGCTTATGTTTCGGACAAGATACTAGGTCAAAGCAGAGGGACGATGACAGAGCAGGCGGACAACGCCAACGTCAATGAGGAATATATATTGAATGGAAATCAACCTCTCGGAGCTTTCCGTAATCTCTGCCTGACAGCACTAATACCGACAGGATGAACGCCATTGTGTGTTCCTTTATAAATGTCGGTGCATGCCATTCCAACGCCCGTCTGTTCCCAAGTTTACAACCAAAAATAAACCTAGTCCGTCGCGTAATGTAAACTATTTCAAACGAGCGGACTGAACGAACCCGGCTGGGTTTCCTCATGGGAAAATGACCAGGATTTCCCATGGCGAAATTTCAAGTAGGACAATAAAGCTGGAGACAAAAACGACTTTTTTCTTCTTTCTTTCTTCTTCTTCTTCTTCTTTCGGTACAGTGTCGCCATCACTCCAGTGGACGTATGGCCGACTTTGAAGAGTGGGCGAGTCGATGTTGTAGAGAGGGTGTGAGATGGCCTTCAGCCCAGACAACGGAGTCTCGTGGCCTCGATCGATAAACCGTCGAAGGCTCTGCTTCTCTTTGGCTTACATGTAGTTTTCACCTTTTATTTCGCAGTTTATTGTTCTCGTCCAACAGTCTTGCAAAGTGTGCTGCAAAGTGCTTTCCTTCCTGCCGAAGTTCTAGAGTGTTTTCTGATGCCGCATGTATCACATTTCCGTCTTTATAGGGGTATTAAAACGGTTCTTTTGTGTTATTTATTTTGATGTTCGGTGTGTGTGTGGTGTTGTTGTTGTTGCTTTTGCTGTGGGGGGGGGGGGGGGGTTGTTCTTTGTTTTTGTATTTATGCATTTTGTCTCGACGTTTATTTGATTTATCTCTTCGTTTCTGTTGAGTGCACGGATAGAACAACGCTGGCTTTCGCTGAACTGGTGTCCAAAACGAGGGCGCATTTTGGCGTTAGTGTGCACCGCGCTTAAAACGCACACACACACACACACACACACACACACACACACACACACACACACACACACACACACACACACACGCACACACGCGCTTAAGACACACGCTTGCACGCACGCACGCACGCACGCACGCACGCACGCACGCACGCACGCACGCACGCACGCACGCACGACACACAACACACACACACACACACACACACACACACACACACACACACACACACACACACACACCACACACACACACTCAGCAATTCTGTTGCACAAATAATTAATAGAACAACATTACGAAGCCGGCAAACTGAAATATTCGCACATTTTTTTCTGACGCTTTCGTGCCAGGTGTCATCTTCGTTTATTTTGTTCTGAACACACACACACACACACACACACACACACACACACACACACACACACACACACACACACACACACACACACACAAGTGTGTGGCCCTACTATAACCGTCGTGGCTGCATGACTGGGCATTAAAAACCAATCATCTAATCTATATAAGACCCGTCTAATTCATCATCACTTGCGCTTCCCTTTAAGTGTGTTGCTGTTGCTGTTGTTGCCAGAGCTCAGGAGCTGTGTGAAAGTCGAGGTGGCCTTCCTGGGCTCCCCGGTCCGTAATAAGCCTCATGGTTTCTGTGGGCGTAAAGCAACATTGAACTTGAACTGTTGTTGCAGAGTGACGGGCGGCGAGCTGTTTGACCGCATCGTGGAGAAGGGCAGTTACACAGAAAAGGACGCCAGCATGCTCATACGACAGATCCTCGAGGCTGTCGACTACATGCACGAACGCGGCGTCGTCCACAGAGATCTCAAGGTAACTCGATGGGGATAGTAATAATAATCAGGAAATAGTTGTGAAGCGCCAACCTCTAACATTAAAAATCGAGCTCGGCGCGCTGTGCAGCATTGAAACTCCAACTACTCGCACGTTGAGACACGCAAGTGGAAAAGGACAATGACAGCGATCACAAGCAGTTCCGACCAGAAGAATCCAAACATTAAGACCTGCATTAAATAACCACGCACGCACGCACGCACGCGCGCACGCACGCTCTCTCTCTCTCTCTCTCTCTCTCTCTCTCTCTCTCTCTCTCTCTCTCTTCTCTCTCTCTCTCTCTCTCTCTCTCTCTCTCTCTCACACACACACACACACACACACACACCACACACAGACACAGACACACACAGACACAGACACACACACACACACACGACACACACACACACACACACACAGACACACAACACACACACACACACACACACAACACACACACACACAACACACACACACACACACACACACACACACACACACACACACACACACACAGAGAGAGAGAGCGGTAAAAAACAGAGGACAGGGTTGCTTAACTGAAATATTTCGAGAAGAGAAATGGCTTGAGTTTGTTTTTGAAGGAAGAGGGAGTAGCAGACTGCCTGATGTATTGCCGCACTCCTTACTGTTCCTCTCCTTCCTTGAACGAAACAGTTCGTTGAGCCTGATTATCGGGATAAAAATCGATAGAATTGCTCTCTGTGTGTGTGTGTGTGTGTGTGTGTGTGTGTGTGTGTGTGTGTGTGTGTGTGTGTGTGTGTGTGTGTGTGTGTGCGTGCGTGTGAGAGAGAGAGAGAGAGATGAAGGCTACAGGTTGTGTCTTCTCCGCGGCAATTTCGTACAATCACTAGCGCTTTCATTGCAACTAATGCAAATGACCAAGGAGGTTAAAGGAAATAAAAAAGCCAGGTAGGATTATATTACAGTTGTCGACTGTCTGACTCGTTACCTGTAACGAATCGGAGGCCGACATTTCATAACCTTGCCGCGGAACAAAGTCTAGTGTAATACGAGCTTCGAGACACCCAGTTTGCCAACTTAGACCGAAAGCAGCTTCTGCTATGTTTTGCTTTTTCTGGAATACACAGGCTTCAATTGTGGTGGGCGCTGTCTGTTCCAGTTCTCTTTTGTTTGAGTAATGATGGTTCGTATCGTCGTCAGTGTCTGTATCATACGTCGTTTCTTTCTTCTTCTTTTTTCTTCTTCTTTTTTTCTTTTTTCTTTTTTCGTGAACATTTGTCTCATTGGTGCGCTACCTAGGCTGCGTTTAAAAAAAGGGGGGTGGGGGTGGGGGGAGGATTTATCGCTTTGAGGTTGGGTTGGGGGGGGAGGGGGAGGGGGGGGGGGAATGTCCTTTATGACAATCTTTTTCAGCCGGAAAATTAGTTATACAGTGAAATTGATATTGTGGTTTTATTTCAGTCTGAAAACTAGTGATATATGCAGTTATACTGTGGTCTTTTCAGCCTGAAAACTAGTGATATATGCAGTGATATTGTGGTTTTATTTCAGCCTGAAAACTGATAAATGCAATGATATTGTGGTTTTATTTCAGCCTGAAAACTGATAAATGCAGTGATATTGTGGTTTTATTTCAGCCTGAAAACTAGTGATAAATGCAGTGATATTGTGGTTTTATTCCAGCCTGAAAACTAGTGATATTGTGGTCTTTTTCAACCTGAAAACTGGTGATAAATGCAGTGATATTGTGATCTTTTTCAGCCTGAAAACTAGTTATATATTCAGTGATATTGTGATCTTATTTCAGCCTGAAAACTGGTGATAAATGCAGTGATATTGTGGTTTTATTTGAGCCTGAAAACTGGTGATAAATGCAGTGATATTTTGGTCTTTTTCAGCCTGAAAACTGGTGATAATTGCAGTGGAATTGTGGTATTTTTCAGTCTGAAAACTGGTGATAAATGCAGTGGAATTGTGGTCTTTTTCAGCCTGAAAAGTGGTGATAAATGCAGTGGAATTGTGGTCTTTTTCAGCCTGAAAACTGGTGATAAATGCAGTGGAATTGTGGTCTTTTTCAGCCTGAAAACTTGCTGTTCTACAGCCCGTCAGACGAAGCCAAGATCATGATCAGTGATTTTGGTCTGTCCAAGATTGAAGGTTCGGGAACCATGGCAACGGCCTGCGGAACGCCCGGTTATGTTGGTAAGTAAATGCTTCGGTTAACCTTCCCAGGACTCGCCGCGGCCTCGGCCGTTAATTTGGTTAACGTAACTTGGTTTGTGTTCACTTCGATACCTTGCGTGAGACGGATGGGTCTCTGGCCCGTATTCCCTCTGCCGTCCAGTCCTCGACTTCCTTTTAGTTTTTTTGTTTTTTAGTAACTTTTTTTATTCAGTTTTTAAGCGTGTGGACATGTATACATACGCCAGGCATGTGCATAAATACAAAGTTAATATATAAAGACTGTATGGTGTCAAAGGACAAAACAAAAATAGTAAGGACAAGAATGTGTAAACAGAGCCACAGGCAGACACTCACAACAACAAAAAGGGAAAAAAACTAAAACAGGTACAGCAACAACAGTAACGACAACATGTAAAAACGGGAGAAGGAATGGAACAGTAACAACAGCAGTGGGTGGGAACAGAGGAGAAGCGGGGGGGGGGGGGATACATAGCAGTAGCGGTACTTGATGTAAGAGCACCAGAGTATTACATGTTAACTGGCATCCGTATCTATATAGAGCTTCATAGACAGATCTAGGGGAATGTACTCATCTGTACAACGAAACACGAGGAACAATGAAAAACAAGCGCTTTCGACAGAAAATTTCTTCGTCGGGTGTAAGAAGATATACAATAATAAAAGAAGAAGAAAGCAAAGAAGAAGACAGACAAGGATTTGATGTAAAAAAATATTTTTAAAAATTAAGAATATATACGTAGATTTAAAACGACGTCATCAAAATGACGAAAATTAGGAGGAGCACGATCTACCCACGTAATTATTAATAAACACACACTTTGCTTCCTTCTGCTTTTATTAGTATCTATTTATCTTCTTACACCTGACGAAGACAATTTTCTGTCGAAAGCACTTGTGTTTTACTGTTCCTTGTGTTTCGTCGTACAGGTGAGTGCATTTCCCTAGATCTATTTTGTCAACCTCACCAGCAGTTGTTCACTCATATCTTCTGTAGAGCTTCATTTTTTGCCAATCCCCTTCAGACAGAAAGTGTTGCGGGTAGTAAATGAGACTTTTACGTGGTACATATGATGAACAGTGTTTCGCCCCGATATGGTCATTCCGGTAGACTGGGCGTTA
Organism: Alviniconcha marisindica; assembly: GCA_018857735.1. Classification (NCBI taxonomy): domain Eukaryota; kingdom Metazoa; phylum Mollusca; class Gastropoda; family Provannidae; genus Alviniconcha; species Alviniconcha marisindica. The sequence goes on from JABMCL010001585.1 coordinate 615,063, forward strand.
AATGCCAAAATGCCAACTACCTCAAGTTCTGTTTGCTTGTTTCGGGGTGGGCGGAGGGGGGCAGGGAGGGAGGGAGGGGGCAGTGTTATAGACATGTGTCTTGTTTGAAGGTTTTCAGAGCAACTGACTCCGAAGTTGGAATATGCTATGACTAATTGTGGGTTTATCTGTCTTTATGAACTTCGTTGGTTTCGTAGCTAAATGTGGGTTTATCTGTCTTTATGAACTTCGTTGGTTTCGTGCCAAACCAGAAGAAATAAAGGCGTTTGACTGAGTATACTGTGCCTGGCTCCAGTCCTTTTTCTGCTAGTTTCATGCAACAGTAGAATAATCTTCAAAATTGCCTGTATCGCTCAGTTTGACGGTGGTTCCCTGGTTCTGACAAAGTTAATTTGGGTCACCAAGATGATGATAGTTTGAATTTGATTTAATACGCAACGTGATAAGTATTAATTTGGGTCACCACGATGATGATTTTGTGGATTTGAATTTTACACGCAACTTGACCGATAAGTATTAATTTTGATCACCAAGGTAATGATATTTTGGATTTGATTTTTACACACAACGTGACCGATAAGTATTAATTTTGATCACCAAGGTAATGATATTTTGGATTTGATTTTTACACACATCGTGACAGTAAGTATTTCACTGAACTAAGCCCACATCTCCATAAGGGCCGCGGTAGTTTACACGGCACCAGCAAGTGTTTTCGTTTAACTGCCCCCGCAACTGTTGCACGTTTTGATGACTGCTTCCTCGACGTTCGGTGGGCGCTGAAACCTTGCAGGGAACGGCTACAAGAATGTGTCACATTAAGAACGCTCCAGTGAGAGAAAAAGAAAGGGGAGGTTTCGGGAGGAGGGGTGGGGTAGGGGGCGAGGAATTGATTTACTCTTCTTGTTTATTGCTTAAGACTTCTCTCTGCCTCTCTGTCTCTCTGTCTCTCTGTCTCTCTGTCTCTCTCTCTCTCTCTCTCTCTCTCTCTCTCTCTCTCTCTCTTCTCTTTGGCGGGTGGGGTTGGGGCGGGGCTTGGTTAGTTGTTTGGATTGGATTTCTTTTTTTATTCTTATCTCTCCTTCTCCCGCTCTCCCCCCACCCCACCTTTCCTCTCCCCCTCACCCCTTCGCCCCCTTCCTTGCTTGGCACAAGCATTTTTTCCTCCTCCTTGATTCCGTGAAACTGGCTGCACGTGCGTGGCATTCCAGTTTTGAAGAAAATAGGCAGAGAATTTGCTGAGTTCCAGCCATTGAGAGAGATGTCAATTGCAGCTCCGCTGTTCCTGCAAGTCCTGGCCGCGATGCTCAGCATTAGGACGCACTTCAGATGACGCTTGGGCTGGCGACCTCTTGCGTGCTTGCTTGCTTTGGTGGATCGGTCAAGACATTTGGCTGGGTCATGTTCGGAGCGAGGAGTGTTCAGGCCTTGTTTATCTGGGTTTTGGTGGTGTTGTGTGTGGGTGGGTTGTTGTTGTTGTTGTTGTTGTTTGGGGGGGGGCATCACCGGAATTGCATTTTAATCCATTTTGGACTCTGAAAAAGAAAAGAAAAAAGACACATGGCTTTCCATTACACGTCAAAACACTACATCCAGAGTCTGTAGTGACAGACGTTTGTTGCCTGCGATGATCACTCGGACTCTTCCCGTGGTGGCGGTGTACTGTGGATGCAGAAATTGCCCCCCACCCCCACCCCAACCCCCCCAAGCTGAGAATCCAGAGCTTTGAAATATTCCTTTAGTTAAAGCCTGGAATAGGTCATGACTTGGCTTTACGTGCTTGTTCTGTTGTCCTGTCGTCAAGAAGTCTGCCTTTCTGATTTCTGATTTCTCTTTCAAACAGCTACACCCCCCACCCCGACCCCCAAGCCAAGCGGGCAGATGCCGACCGCAGTAGTAACAATAATTCGAATTTGAGTGCGCCTAACCATACAGTAAAGCCATAATTTACATTGCGTGAATGAGTGTTACATCGTTGAATTTTATTTACTTAGGTTTTATACATTACCAATTTCCGTGTCATGACTTTTTGTTAATGAACCGTATGAATGAAACGTAGCCAAGACAAATTCCTGTTCACATTTTAATTTGGCTGGCGAATAAATATCCGTGTATCCTTATATCTTTGTATAAGCGCATATATAATGATGACAAGCCGTCCTACAAGGCATACACCAGAGACCACTACGCAGCAATCACAAACCCAAACAGCACATTACAGTATGCCAACACTCACCAATAACAAAGTTTCAACAATTCGCCAACAGTATCACTACCACTATAAAACGGGGGGGGGGGTGGGGGGTGGTACGTAGCATTATTACTGCGCGAGGCGGCAGACCTTGTTTTTTTGTTCTTGTACTCGGGATCGTTACGTTGATTGTAGGGTAAGGAGGTGGTTGTTTGCCGAAAGTGGACGCAGACTGTGTTGACTCGGCCAGACACTGGACCCAGAGAGAGGTGGACAAAGACGCATGGCATTTGTCAAGTTGGCCGCTTCCTGGGCCTGGCGAAAGGTTAACTACTGGTGGCTTCTGTGGAGTGGACACAGTGCCCGGCCTCCTTCCTGTTGATGGCTGACATTGTCCGGCCAACCACAAAGATAGTGTTGGACCGCCCCCCAACACACACACACACACATCTTCCCCTTGTGGATTGGACGCAGTGCCCGGCCTCCTTCCTGTTGATGGCTGACGTTGTCCTGCCAACCACAAAGATAGTGTTGGACACGCCCCCCCCCCACACACACACACACCTTCCCCTTGTGGACTGGATAGTGCCCGGCCTCCTTCCTGTTGATGGCTGACGTTGTCCTGCCAACCACAAAGATAGTGTTGGACCCCCCCTCCCCAACACACACACACACACCTTCCACTTGTGGACTGGACAGTGCCCGGCCTCCTTCCTGTTGATGGCTGACGTTGAAATAACAACAAAACAACTACAACAATGATATGAGCTTGAAAACGCTACTGATTTATTAGTATTGACTTCTTTGTAGTTGTTACTAAAAAACATTTTATTTGTTTGTTTGTTTGTTTGGGAATAGGTGTCCCTTGTGTGTGTGTGTGTGTGTGTGTGTGTGTGTGTGTGTGTGTGTGTGTGTGTGTGTGTGTGTGTGTGTCTTGTCTTTACGGTATTAATCTAGTCATTTACACTCACCACAACCGCCTTCGTTTTTCGTTCATGGTGTATACTTACAACGGATTGAAAGAACCGGGGCAAAAACAAGAAGGAAAGTGATAACACAGTTTTGATCTTAAGCTCTAGTACCAGAATTAGGATCCGTCGGTCTAGTCGTGATTCCTGGTTGAAGCTCCAAAATGATGGGTATATTCCATCAGTCTTGTCATTGTTAGTAGCTCTAGCGTTAAAATTAGAAACACTGGTCTTGTGGTTTATAGCCGTCGTGTCAGAATTAATGCTCCTTTTCACTGTGGATGGATCCGCCGGTCTTGAAATAGGTCTTTGGCTTTATTGTCAGAATTAGACTCCGCCGGTCTTGTCGTGGTTTCTTACGGCAGTGTCAGAATTAATATTCCTTTCCGCTGTTGTAAGGGATTCGGCATTCGTCAGTCATGTCATGTTCTCTCGCCGCAGTGGTGTCAATTAATGCTCCGTTGCCCTTCGGTTCTGTGCTATTCTCCACCACCACCACCCCCACCCCCTTCCTCCCCCTCCCACTGTCTTGCTGCCTCTGTTACCTCTCTGTCTCTTTCTCTTCTCTGTCTCTCTCTTCTCTCTCTCTCTCTCTCTCTCTCTCTCTCTCTCTCTCTCTCTCTCTCTCTCTCTCTCTCCCCCCCCCCCTCCTCTCTCCCTCTCTCTGTCCCTGTCTCTTTCGCCCCCTCTCTCTCTTTGTCGTTCTCTCTCCCGTTTAGCAGATAACGTGTTGTGCTGATACATTGTGTGTTCCATTCGGGGACCTGGGTCGATATATTGACTGGGGCTGAACACTGAACATTCCTACTGTGACGTTCGCCAGGGTGTGAGAGCGTCTGTCTCCTATCATGGCCGCCAATGCTATAGTTTATTACATTTGGTTCAGTAACGCCGTTGAAGGGTCGCTGGCCGATTCCTCGCTCACGTCACGTGGCCTAAAAATGAACCAAAAAGCAAATGAAGGTATAAATCAAAGGAGACGAAGAGAGCATGTGGGAATGGGGAGGGGGGAGGGGGGGGGGCATCTTTCAATAGTTGCAGTATCTGTTCTGATCGTTCCTTTTTGTGTGTGTGATTCATGGCTGGCAAAATGTTATTCATGAACTGGCACAATCACTTTGATTGGGAGCAGGGCTTGTGCTTCTTGATTTACAATACTTATGTGTAATGAATTTCTGTGCTTACTGCCAGTACCTGCGTATGATCGGTACCTGTGTGCACTAGCTGTCAATACCGGTGTATATTGTGATGCCTAGGCATATTGTCAGTACCTGTGTATATTGTGAGCACCCACGTACGTTGTCACAGGTTTATACTACATGCAGGCGTACATTGCCAAGAGCTGTTGTATATTGTCAGTAGCTGGATTCGGCCATGGTTGCTAACTAGTAATACATCACTGAAAAGCGGTATGGATGAGAAGGGGCGGGGAGGGGCGGGGGGGGGGCTGGAGGAATCGGAGTGTTTGTGAGTGGGCAGAAACCACTGAGCTAGTGGCAAAAACCAGTGTGCATTGTGTTCCACTGGGGGCCCGAAGGGTAAATAGAGCTGGGATGGTGTTGGCAGGGTCTCTGAGGGTTTGTTGCGCTCGGCCGGGCCGGCTGATGGCTTGTGGGTGGCTCCTGCCCAAAGAGCGAGTGTGTTGATTCAGTCTGCTGACAACGCACTCACTGGCAGGCCCGTGTGGTACCACTGTCCTCCTGTTGATTGATCCACTATCCTCCTCCCACCCCCACCCATTCCCTCCTCCTCTTCCTCTTCCCTCTTCACAACTTCCCTCCCAGCCCCCGCATCCACCAACACCCCTCTCTGTCAGTCTGTGTCTGTCTGTCTGTCTATATTCCCCCCAACGTTTCTCTCTACCTCAACTTTGCCTCCACCCCTCTCTCTCTCTTTCTTTCCCTCTTTCTCATTAGTTCAGCTCCTCTTCTCGGTGTCTGCAATCTCTGATCGGCGTACATGGTATGACGACTTGGACTTTTCAACCCGAGTTCAGCCTTCAGGAAACGTTCCACACAGTTCCCTCAGACCCTGCTTGTGTCCGGTTTGTGTATGTATGTGTGTGTGTGTGTGTGTGTGTGTGTGTGTGTGTGTGTGTGTGTGTGTGTGTGTGTGTGCGCGCGCGCGCGCGCGTGTATGTCCATGCGTGCGTGTGTGTGTGTGTGCCGGTGTGGGTGGGTGTGCGCGTGCGTGCGTGCGTGCGTGCGTGCGTGCGTGCGTGTGTGTGTGTGTGTGTGTGTGTGTGTGTGTGTGTGTGTGCGTGAGTGTGCGTGAGTGTCGTGCGTGCGTGCGTGTCGTGTGCGTGTGTGTGTGAACTTGACGCTGACAGCACGTACTGCCTCACACAGCGATTGGAGGAGCGCCTCTGCCTGTCAGAGTGCCTCATGGGACATGGCTTCGGGACATGGCTTCATCTGTTGCAGAAAGATTGAATGCCCGGAAAGATTATTCTCTCTTCCGGTCTGGCAAACGTTGTGCTGTGTAGATCTCCTGGGGCAAAGATGGACGCATGACGGCCTTTCTAGTGATTAGAGTGGCAGCACCCCTTGTTAGATGCGTGAAACCACGTTTTAATTGTTTTTGTTTCTCTCCGTGTAGGGCCTCTTTCGTTGCCGCGATTTGGTTTCCCCTTCCTCCCCGCCTACGCCCCCACCCTCCGCCCCGGCCACCTAATCCCTGAAAATTCAGGTCACCCTTTCGTAAAGACAGCCATCTTCCACTGGGTCACTCTACCCAGCTTTTCGTGGGTCACTGTCTTAATTTGATGCTTCAAGACCGGTTCAGTTCAATTCAAAGATGGTGTCTACGTGCTCGGGAAAGTCCATGTGCGCTTCATCCCATCTCTCGTAAGTTGCAGCCCCAGCGCTGCCCTTGAAACACTTCCAGTATTGGTCTGGTTGACGATGGCCTTTTCTCGTCCTTTCACGGAAGATCGTCGAGCGCTTCCGCTCTCGCTACGTCTCTGCTCCAGGTGATCGATGGTATGATGTCCTCGGTTTTTGTGCCCGCGTGCAATGTCTCAAGCTCCTCAACACTTGCGATCTTCCCAGATGCAAGCTAGTTGTGATGTAACGGAGAGACTGACTGACTGACGGAACTTTATTAAACAAGGATAGAGGTTCAGGCACGAATGCCTTTCGGACAACCTGTCCTTAAAACAATTACAAACACTTAAACACTTATGTGAACATGAAAATAAATCAGTGCGAACCACCAGTCGTTATGAATATAATATAAAGGAGCACACAGAGAGCGCTGTGTGTGTGTGTGTGTGTGTGCGCGTGCGTGCGTGCGTGCGCGCGCGTGTGTGTGTGTGTGTGCGTGCGTGCGTGTGTGTGTGTGTGTAAATGACAGAGAGAAAGGGAGGGGGAGGGAGAGATTTCTTTTGTGTGTTTGCGGTTGTTTTGTTCTTCGGAACGCCAGCGAACAAACAGCGGTGGTCACTGTCATGTCACTGAGGGGAGGAAAGCAAAGGGACCGTGAAGACTGATCCCGGCTGCAGAGGTCTATGACCCGCGCCTGTGAGCGTGACGGACTGAGGGGACAGGTGACACGGGTTCAGCTGACGTGCTGTAGCGGATCAGTTAGTTGTCCGTCGTCCGGCAATTACGCAATTCTCCCTTCCCGGCAACGGTATTTTCGGAACCCGTTGTAAGACCACTTGCCCTCGTCTCTGTCAAACCCACGCACTTTGCTCTGTGGCTCTTGTTTTGCTAAAGCCCAGTTTTCTCAGTAGGGGGAGCGGGTTGGGAGGGGGGGGGGATTAGAGGGATAAAGACCTTGAAAGTGTCACAAGAGAAATGTCTTACAGATCATAATTCACCAAAGAAAGCTGCAATATGACCCCGCGGATTTTTCTCCTCTGTGCTGTCACTATTATGTGGCTTTGTCGAACCTGAAGTGACTAGACCCATCACAGCTGGGACCAATGAGCGGCTATATTTTTTTGGAGCTGGGGGTTGCGACAGCGGCTCATCATGCCTTATGGGTCTGCTTTGGGGACAAGGTCAGCTTTCGTTTCATGCATTAGAAAACAGAGGTCCTCTAGTTGTTGTTTGTTTGTTTGTTTGTTTTTTATCTCGAATTGTACGTAGCAATAGTGGCGGTAAAAATTTCATCCGGGAAATTTCAAAAGCGGTCGTGATGATCGAGGCAGATGCTCAGAGAGTAATATAACTGATTAGACTCGGTGTGCCGAATGATCATATCGACACGTTTGCAGACACAATCTGTCAGTTTTGTCTCCAGGGGATGTGATGGTCGATTTGTCATCGAGAGC
>JABMCL010001585.1:627500-660000 GCA_018857735.1 Alviniconcha marisindica
ACTCCCGTTGCAGAAAGAGAGAGAAGTGGGCGGCTCGGTGTGGGAAGGGGGCGGGAGGGGGCTAAGGTTGTTATGGAGGGCGGGGGGAGGACTACCGAAAAGGTCTCTTGAGAACGTGTGCAAAATGGACTGCCGAAAATCGGGTCTACTGACTCCGAAGAATGAGTGCTCGGTCGCCGTCGGCGCGACAGCACATTCATCCCGGTGTCGTCCCGGTCGTCTGTCTTGTCTGCCCTGTCCAGCCCCGAACCACCACCACCTGGTGGTCAGCAACAGACTGCAAACACAACAGTCTGCCAGCCTCCTTCGCCTTCCCTGTACCGCTGAAGGGAGGCAGCCAGCGGACCTCGCTTGAGAAAAGGCAACCTACGGGGCCAAGACAGTGGAGATAGATTATACCCGGGGACGAGACTGTCCCTCGGGGATTTCACTGTTGACTGGAACCTGTCGCTGATATTAGCTGGCTAGCCGGCAACCTCTCTCTGCATAGATGGTGGTGGGTGGGGGTGATTGACGAGGGAAGGGTGGGGTGTGTGAAGGGATGGGGGAATGCCCCCGGGGACTAAAAACCGGGCTTCGTTTGACAGGCATTAATTCCACGGACTCCGTAATGTACATGGAGCCCATGTTGAGTCGCACTGGTGTGGGGTTGACGATGGGATTGACTTGGGAAAGGATGGAGGCGTGAGCCGGTTTGGCCTAGCGGTAAGGCGTTAAGCAGGGGGACCTCGGTTCGAATCCGCTTCGGCTCTCCTTTCTCTTTCGAAAGTTATGGTCTGTGGACATTGTCCTGTTCTCATTGCCGCCCATCTTAATGCAGGAGTCATTTTGGTGGTGACAGTGAAGTGATAGGTATATAATCTCCCTCTTCCCCCCCCCCCCCTCCTATCCCCTCCCCCCCCCCCCCCCCCCGTCCCTAGTAACCTTGTTATTTCTGTGGACGTTAAGCACCATGTTTAAGGATGGGGGTTAGGATAGACGGCGGGGGGGGGAGTAGGAGGAGGTGCGGGTATTGGGGTGGGGGTGGGGGGGTAATATAGACCAAAAGGTGTAGGACTGACCGAGAATGGGGTCATGGGGGGTCCCGCAACCCAACCCACTTTCCTGCAGTGGGGAACTCATGCCAGTGCAAGAACAAAGGTGTAGTCTTCAGAAAACAGTAGGACAAGTTGACTCAGGAAGGGAATTCCCTTTTAAGCCTGGAGTGGGTCAGAATGACTGCAATTCCACCATATGAATTTCTACCCTCCCATTTCATTCAGCTTCATTTCTTCCAGATCCCAGATTTGGAGTCTGCAGAATATAAATATGTCTCAAGTGGATCAGGCAGGGATGGCCAGGGACTGCATTCCATACATTTTACGTGTGTGTGTGTGTGTGTGTGCACGTGCATGCATTTGTGTGTGTGTGTGTGTTCTTTACCTGAATAACATATTTATATTACTATTCTTTTTTCTTCTTCTTTTTCTCCAAGCAAGCCCAGATATAACCCTATGTGGTTGACTGTCTCAAAGCATCAACTATCTTTTTTTCCTAGCGATTGGTCATTAAACAGTGGCCACTGGATCAGCTGGCCAGAGCTGTAGTGAATCGGTTTTCCTGTTGCTTGACCGGGGGTACTACAGTTGCTACTGGCAATAGTAGTAGTAATACTGGTAAAAGTATTTGGATTTAAATGCCCTTCATATTGCGCGGAATTTCTCAGGACAAGAGAGAGAGGTGGCAGAGCAGTCTGCCATTTTAGATGCTGGCAAGCCTCCCAGAATATTCATTTGGGGCAGAAAAAGATGAATTTATGACATGATTATACAAAAAGGCATGAAGTGGAAAATGGATTTTTAAGAAAATGCTGGAAGGAAATCTGGGTTGGTGAGAGAGAGTAACCAGCACACAGACACAGAGAGACAGAGACAGAGCCATAGACGGAAGCAGAGAGACAAAGCTGAGATAGAGGGTTTTAGATATTACCACTGGGTTCACTGTAATTCACAGCAACGAAACTTGATAGTGTTAGTGAGTTGATAGTGTGTGTGTGTGTGCGTGCGTGCGTGCGTGCGTGCGCGTCTGTGTGTGTGTGTGCAAGCGAGTGTGCGTGCGTGCATGTGCACATGTGTGTGTGTGTGTGTATGTGTGTGTGTGGTGCCCAGGGGATCTTATTGATTATCACTTACACACTGGTCCCACAGAGCCTGGAGATTTGTGGAACTGGGGAGGAAAAGGAAGGATCTAAAGTAATTGAATGGAGGAGTGGGAGTGGGGGGTGGGGCGTGGCGGATGTGCATTGGATTGAAAGAAAGAGAACAGTGTGATGATCACAGAGGGGAAGGGAGTAGTGGGGTATGGTCAACTGGAAAAAGATGTTTGATGTCGATGGGGCAGTTGCATCCATACCATCAGAATGGGGATGGAATGTGCTTTGGGTTGAAAGAACAGGAAGTGTGATGGCCACAGAGGGAAATGGGGTGGGGGGTGATGGGAGCAAGCGTGGGAGTATGGTCAACCGTTTTTTCATTGTTTGGTTTGTTTTGTTTTTCAGGAGTGTAGTCTCTCTACTTGTATTACGTTTGTGCTCAGGTCAGAGTTAGTGATGACATAATGTGTTCATTAAATTTTTACTGAAGTTGTATGTTAATTATGTCTATGGTTCAGAGGTTGTGGGGCTGGAACCTTTCTTTATATTACAAAAGGGATTTATAAACCAATCTGTGGGGCTTCACCCAGTCATGAGCCAGTTTGGCCTAGTGGTAAGACATTAGGCTAGTAAGCGGAAGGACCTCGATTCGATACCGCTTCGGCTCTCCTTTCTCTTCAAAAAGGTTGTGGTTTGTGGACACAGTCTTGTGACTTGTCCATCACTTCCTACTTAAACATTAAAATGGCTCTCATCGCTGCCCATCTTAATGCAGGAGTCATTCTGGTGGTGACAGTGTAGTGATAGGTATATAATCTCCCTCCCTCTCCCCCCACTTCCATACCCCCTTCCCCACTTCTCCCCGTCCCTAATAAGCCATGTTTACTTATTTACTTACTTACTTACTTACTTACTCACACACACACACACACACACACACACACACACACACACACACACACACACACACACACACACACACACACACACACACACACAAGTGTGTGCGTGTCCTGAGATGACATAGCATGGTTGACTGGACTGGATGTTAAACTCCAGCTACAAGTAGCTAGATCATTATGTGTGTGTGTGTGTGTTTCTCTCTCTCTTCTCTCTCTCTCTCTCTCTCTCTCTCTCTCTCTCTCTCTCTCTCTCTCTTGTAATTACGAATGTGATGTTTGTTGTTCAGTCTTTGGAATCTTACAGTGGACTGAGCATTGTTTACTATTACTCTACTGTAAAGACTGACCTGCTGTATTCGTGGAGCAGAAACAAAGAGGATGCGCTGTTGTTAACTTGTGTGTAACTGGTTGTGTGTTAACGTGTGCGTAACTGGTTGTGTGTTGCAGCCCCTGAAGTTCTTGCTCAACAGCCGTATGGCAAGGAAGTGGACTGCTGGTCAATAGGTGTCATTGCCTACATCCTGTGAGTCAGACACCAAGTTACCCTCAGTCTGTTTAGACTTGAGTCTGTTTCATGTAGACTGTGCTTCATACTATGCTCTGTCAGCATCTCTCTGTCTGTGTCTGGCTGTCTGTCAGTCTGTCTGCATGTGTGTGTGTGTGTGTGTGTGTGTTCTCTCTCTCTCTCTCTCTCTCTCTCTCTCTCTCTCTCTCTCTCTCTCTCTCTCTCTCTCTCTTTCTCTGAAGTGTCCTGTAAATTCAAAAAATCTATAGCTTTGTTTTAACTTATATGTGTGATGCAACGCTAATCACATGCTCATTAATCCTGTAAAAACAAAATCCAAACACATAAAAGGTTCAAAAGACTGCTATTTATTATGACAAAACACAAGATGCAAATTTTAGGGGTAAGTCCATTGTTCAAGCTACAAAACAACACTTAAACAACAGTTAAACGGTGAAAAATGAGATGTAGGATACTTATCTGCTTTTGGTTGATCTGTTTTGTTATGTTCTGTTGGTGTTCAATGCTTGGAAGAAATGTAAAAACAAGGTCAATGGTAATTCCAACATGACAAAAGCACCATCTTTCAGACTGCTGTTGAATGATTGAACAATTCAAAATGTAACTGTACATCACCAACTAGGTCTCATTGTCAACAACAAGTTTCAATGGCAAGCCCAGATTGAACACATAATTATGTTTAAAAAAATTTAAAAAAAAAAAACTTCTTTCTCAACTGCAGCATAGCAGCATCAGTACCAAAAAAACTAAAATCCTCTACAGCGCTCCCATAAAACCCCACATTAACTATGCATCAATGTGTGGGATGACTGTGGCATAGTACACTTAAAAAATTGAACATTCTGCATGAAAGGGCAGGTAAAATAATCCTTCCTGATCCTTCCCTATCTACGGAGCAAAAAATTAGTTCACTTGAAATTTTAAACCTAATGCAACAATTCGCTTACAATAAATAAAGTTCTTAATAACAGTTACCCAAACTACCTGGCACAACTCTTTATTAGTCACCAGTTCCGCTACACTAACTCCAGAAATAACCTCTGTGTGCCAATGCCAGGGCTTGACTTGTTTAAAACTAACATGTCCTTCACTAGAACATATTCTGGAACTCCCTGCCACATATTTTTCTTCCTTCTTTCAAGGGTAGTCTGCACAAATATATTTCTGAGAATAACTTTTTATCAAACTTGAACTGACTTTTTAGATTCAACTGTTTGCCTAAAATGAATGTTGTATACTATATCCATGAACAAAATGTAATTCTGATGTTTCTGCATATTTGTAGGGACTATGTATACATTAATATATTGTTCATTCATGCTTATATTGTTTGTAATATTGCCATGCTTATCTGTGTTTGTGATATAGCAAGGACTAGTTGTTAAATGGGTCTATATGGACCTAATGCTACTATCCTTGAGTATTAAAGTTTTCGAGCTGGAGTTCAAGTTCGCCCCCCTCCACCCCCCCCCACCACCACCCCTTCTCCATCTCACTATTATTTGATATTATATTTTTTGTGTGTGTGGTCTTTGTGTGTGCAGGCTTTGTGGGTACCCCCCTTTTTATGACGAAAATGATGCTGAGCTGTTCAAGCAGATCTTGCGGGCCGAGTACGAGTTTGATTCTCCTTACTGGGATGAGATTTCTGAGTCAGGTACTTTGATACACTTTGTTTTTTATTCTCTATGCTTTTGTTTTTTTACTTACTTCTTGGAAGGGTGGGTTTGTGAGTTTGGGTTTTTGTTGTTTTGGTTTTGCGTGTGTGTGTGTGTGTGGTTTTTGTGTGTGCGTGCATGCGTATGTGTGTATAACATGACGGGGGGGGGGTTGTGTTGTTGTAATTTGTTTGTTTTCTGGAAGGGGGGGGGGGAGAGAGATGCTATAGCAGTATTTTTGACATGGTAGGATGTTTTTGATATGCTAGAATGTTTCAGGGGTGTGTCTAATATGGTGTGATGTGTTTCACATGGCAGGATATGTTAAAGACATTTCTGGCTTTATATTATGTTGGTGTTTTTGACCTTCTAGCATGTTTTGGGGATGTTTCCAACTTGATGCTTTGGGGTCACAATTGACAAAAGGCAGAATGTTTTTCACAAGGTAGGGTTGTATTTTGTTCTGTGCTTACACATGCTGTGGTTACTGGGAAAATTCTTTGTTTTCTCAGCAAAGGACTTCATCAGACATTTGATGTGCAAAGACCCATCCCAAAGATACAGCTGTAAACAGGCTATTGCACACCCATGGTGAGTGAAAATTTGTTTAATCATTGCTCACCTGTGGTATGTGCAACATTTATTTGATCAGCGATCAGGTTTAGGGGTAATAGTTGATTGATTTCATCATGATTACTCACCCATTGTGGGAGTACTAATATACTTGAATCATCATTGGTCACCAGTGTGTCTTATTAACAGCCGATTTAAACATTGCTTACCATGGTAAAAACTAGTTGATATGACCGTTGATTATCCTTGAAGAGGAAAAAAAACAATTTGGTAATTTCTCACATATGGTGAGTGCTAGTTCAATGGAATCATTGATAATAATATAATCATTGGTACCCATGGTGAGTGCTAGTTGATTTGGACATTGTTCATCCATGGTTAGTACTGGCTGATGTATTCATTGGTACCCATGGTGAGCTCTGGTTGATTTGGACAGTGTTCTTGCATGGTTAGTACTGGCTGATGTAGTCATTGCTACCCATGGTGAGTGCTAGTTGATTTGGATGTTGTTCATCCATAGTTAGTACTGGCTGATGTATTCACTGGTACCCATGGTGAGTGCTAGTTGATATAATCATTGGTACCCATGGTGAGTACTAGTTGATATAATCATGGGTACCCATGGTGAGTACTAGTTGATACAATCATGGGTACCCATGGTGAGTACTAGCAAATTAGGTATTGCTCAGCACTAGTGACTGCTACCTTAGGAGTTGGTTTCATCACTGCCATCTGTGGTAAGTGCTGCAGTATATGAGTTGACTGTTTCTGACAGCTTATAATAGCTGAGGCATATACTGATTGACTTGTTCACTGGTGATGTTCATGCACACTTCTTGTCTTTGTTTCTCTTTATTCACAGCTTCTGTTGTAGTCGTTTATGTGTGTTTTTATTACTCTCATTGTCTGCATATTCATAACAAAAATAATTGTTTTACAGGATCTCTGGCAACACAGCCCTTGACAAGAACATCCATCCTTCGGTGAAGGCACAGATGTTGAAAACATTTGCCAAGACAAAATGGAAGGTACAATCTTTGGGATGTTTTTTTCCTCTATATATGTGTGTGTGTGTGTGTGTGTGTGTGTGTGTGTGTGTGTGTGTGGATGTTATAGTCCTAATGATTCAACAAATAGAATATGTTGCTTGCTGTGGAAATACCAAAATGTATACATGCAAAATGTCTGCACATAAAAGCATCAAAACTGCTGAAATAAAACTTGAGGACAGTTTTAGCTTCTTCTCCACCCACCCCACCCCACACTTAATTTCAGAACATTGGGGGGGGGGGGGGGGCACTTTTCTTCTTCTACTGAACTCTATAAAAGTGTAGCGGAGTGGGCGGCATAGAGGGGAGGGATGAGAAGAGTGAATCTGTTTCAGTTCTTGTACATTTGACATACTTTGTGGCTGGGACACTTTATTTTGGAGTTTTTTAAAGCCCATTTGACAAAACAGTGCAGTAATATTGTAGATGGCACATCATGTGTGTGTGTGTGTGTGTGTGTGTGTGTGTGTGTGTGTGTGTGTGTGTGAGGGAGAGAGAGAGAGACAAAGCTAATTTCCACACAAGAGTTCTCATCCTCCTGAAAGTTGCAAGCTACCTCTAGAGGTGCACTTTTCCTGATCATTTGCAACACCACTGTGCCAAGATCTCCACTCAGCTGAATTTCCCCATACGTTGCTATTTTCCCTTTTGCATTTCAGCAAGCCTACAATGCAACAGCGGTGATCCGTCAGATGAAGAAACTGGCCATGAACAAGGAGGAGAGTCACCAGAATCAAACGCAGACTGCACAGAGCAAGTAGCTGCCCATGGATGGCCGAGGTGTTCTCCAGCGTTCTGCAGGCCCAGCAGTCCTGCGCCATCTTTGTGGGGAGGCCGACCATATATTCAACTGCCACGTATACACTTACTGCCATCTCAAGGGCGGGACCAAGGTCACACCACAAGCTTGTACAATGTTGACCGTACCAGAGTTGGATGTGCGCTGCGCAGCTTCATGTACTGCGCAACGCAGGGCTCATTTTTGTGGTGTCTGGTAAATGTTTGGTCATAGAGATTCTAACAAGGGCGGACTGATGTCTGTGACCCGCTGTTTTGTGTTCACAGAGTTCTTTCCCTTAAATGTGATGTCAACCTGTTTTGTGACCCTCCCTTGTCGGAGATTATACGCGAGGGCTCCGGTTTTGAGCGTTGACAAGCTTTGTGCTTACAGGTGGCCATGAGTGTTGTTTGCATTGCATGGCACTGCTTGCCTCCTGATAGCTGTGTGTGACTGCGGATAAGGGTATAATGTGTGAGTAGGGTGCTTGCGGTGACAGCAGGCCTTCCTCAGTGAAGTCTTTCAGCCTCTTCACCCAACCCTTGATCAGATAAGGGCACCTTCTTTGCCCCGACTCCTCTGCTGTTTCAATTTCCTTGGCTGTCTTAGATTTCATGTTTCCAGTCTCTGTTCCAAACCTAGATTTTGGGGTATATGGTAGTGGTTTTGTGGAAAATTTATGGAGATTTATTTTTCTTATTTTTTTATATTTTTTTAAGAGTGTTAAAGTTTCAGGTGGAGAAAAGGTAGGAGGGAGAGACAGAATGGATTTTTTTTTGTTGGGGGGGGGGAGGTGTTGATTGAAGAGAGTACTAATTTCAATTTTGCAAACTTTGATAATTTGTCATAACATAATATTATAGTGGTGCCAATTTTAAAGTAGGGTGGGGGAGGGGGGGGGCAGAAAAGCTTTTTTTAGGAACAATGAAAATAACTAACAAATATGATTTGTAATTAATAGAAGTAGTAAATTAATCAGCATCTTTTTCCTGTGTCTGCTTACTTCCTTTTACTGTAAGTACGTGGTAGTCTTGCCGTTTTGCACCTCAGCTGTCGGTCACACTTTTGAAAAAATGCTTTCCACTTCTTCCTCCTTTTTGTCTTCATCCCAGCCCCTGTTTGCAACACTCGGGGGGTTATTAATAACTCATCTACTTCAGCACAATGCTTGGTGTGACTGAGTATGCTGCATTGAATACCTCCCGTCTGTGTGAGTGGTGTTGGTATTGAATCCTGTGTGTGAGCAGTTGTCTGTCCGTGGATAATGTGTTGAAAATGAATGGTTGCTGGAACTTCTTATGTTATGTACACTACTTATTTTATATGTAGTGTTTTTTGGTTCTTGACAATTTGTGGATAATGTATTGCATTTAGTGGTTTGTAAACAGTTGTGATGTCTTCGTTTTTGGGGTAACTTTTGAAAGCGTTTGCTCCACATTGATTGGGCGATCTTTACTTGCATTTGACTGACTTTTGGAATTCCTTTCTTTTGATTATATTTCCATTTTCCTTCTTATGTTGGTGTTTGCTTCAGTGACATTACTTGCAGTCATATCTTAACACATACTGTTATGTTATAATTTTACATTGATGGGGTGTTCAGGTGAGAGAGAACTGTGTCTCGGAAAGAATTTTGTTTTTAATGTTTTTATTCTTTCCTCCTCGTGACTCTTTCATTGATATCTTTTTCTCATGAAAACAATGCTTATAATCTATGAGCTACAGTATTGTAATAGTTTCTTTTAGATACAACTTTACCTCCATAAACCTTTATATCTGTAGGGTGTATATGTTGTTGTTTTTCCAAACAGTTCATAGACATGGTTTGTTTAGGGTTTTATGGGTGGTTGGGTTGTTTTTTTAGAAAACATATCAGACTTGCACAAGCATATCCATGAAATATTTACTTGCCAATTGACTACAGAAAAGTCTGTACTTGTAGAAGAATTATATAGATATCCTATATAATTTATACAAATTATTATTATATCATTATTAATATTATTATCATATAATGCTATGATAGTTGTTTTTTGTTTTTTCTTCATAGTTTTTATTCACTGCATACCTGTGACACATGCATGCACACACACACACACACACATGTGGACACGCACACACATAGAGCATCCAACAACAGTAATCACCTTTTTTTATGACTGAAACCCCATGTATGTATTCACAGCAGGCAAAAACTACTACATTTTACTGTTTTCTGCAACTTTCAAAGTGAGATCTTTTAGATATTTCATGATGGTACAACCTCCATTGAGCTTTAGCACTTTTGGGCATTCTTGGTGTTCTTAGTTTTGTCCACCACAGTGGCTTTAAAAAGATCACATTGTATTTTATTTTATTTTTAATTCATTGCAGGGCAGATTTCTCTTGGACAGCTTTACCTATACCTTTGCCCATGAACATATTGTGAAGAAAATGACCATGAACACTTTGTTAAGAAACTCTCATATACTCCAGGAAGATGATTCATTTGTTGTTTCTTGCCATTGCAGAAACCTTAATTTTAACATTGGCGTATATTTTTGGATGCCCTTTAAGCAAAATCTTTTAAGTTATGGGTGGTATCATCATCTGTCAAGCTTGAAACAGAGCTATACCAGTTTCTAGGTTCAGAAGAGTGTCCGTTTTTTGTTGTTTAATACTTTTCAATTTTGAGTGTGAGTACAACTGAGCACTTGTTGGTGTGTGTTTTTGTTTTGTTTTTGTGTGTGTAGTTTTTTGTTGTTGTTTTTAACCTTTTGTTACATATAGTCACATGAACAAGTTTCAAAGAGTAAATGTTGTGCTTTTGTTTTTATTATCAAGTATGTCCATTATTTAGCTGTTGGTGCAGTTTAACCACTGGCACTACAAGTTCAATTGAATTCTTTTTCACAAACCTGTTTTTAACTTTAGTAGGTAAAAAATATTAAAGGAGTTTCATAAGAGTTGACTTCCAACAGAATCTCAAAGACAGGCTTTTGCTGCATTAAAATAAGGAATAAAAAAATATATATATGTTTTGAAGGTGTTTATATATGTATATAAACTCTTCCTTATTTTTACCAGCTCTTTTGTTCATCATTTATTTGAAAATGCACTGGCAAGGAAAAGAGTTTCAATCATGTTGGTGGTTATATCTCACCATAAGACTGTTATTGATTTTACTCTCAACTAGAGACATGACATTTGCTATCTTGCATCAGCCTTCTGGCATTCCCAACATTCTGCAGAATTACATGTAAACCACCTTGTGTTTTGCACTTGATGTACGTCATTGTTCTCATTCCATGTATTACTTCTACCAAAAATTGTCCTTGGCTTTATTGTATTTACTATTATTCATTAGCAGACTTTCATGGACTTCTAACCCCACCCCCACCCCCACCCCCAAGTCATTCTGCTTGGAATAATTTCATGGCATTTTTGGTTAATTAATAATTGTGTCAGTAATAACTGTGCAAATAACTGCAGTATGCAAGAAAGGTCACATTGTAGCATGCAGCTGTTCACATTATACTTAATTACCAGTAATAGGCAAGCATGCATGTGGGGGGGAATTTACTTCCCAATTCTGTCCTCTCTCTCTCTCCCCCCCCCCCCCCCCCCCCCCCCACCTCCATCTCTGTCTCTGTCTCTCTCACACACACACACACACACACACAGTGTGTCAGGGCATTGAGTATTTCGCAGGTTTGATTAACATATGCATGCTCTAATACATAACTTTTTTTAGTTCACATAGTATAACAAGCAAAAACATAGCGAGAACTGTATGCAAATTAGTAGGTGTTACTGATGCGTATATAATTTGTGGTCACAAAATCGGATCCAAATACAGCCCCCAAAGTATCCCGCCTGTTTAATGTGTTCATTGCTCTTATAATTTTGTGGGTGTTAGTTTTGTACACATGCTGCATGTTTCATAGTCTTCGCACTTTCTTTTCACGTTTGAAATGGCCTATGTTTAGGAATTTGTATATGTGCTGAACACTGAATGTGAGAGTGAAAAATAAGGATCCTGTGCTTTGTGTAAATGTGGAACACAGGTTTATGAATTTTGTTTGTGAGTCTGTGCATGATGTTGATTCTGACTGCACAAATGCCATTGGTTTTTGTGATCTGTGAGGTTTTTGTTTTTGTTTTTTGTTGTTGTTGCTAAAGTATGAAAACAAGAAATTTGTGGGTCGTTGTCTTTCTTTTTTGTTTGTTTGTTTTGTTTTTCTTCACTACATGCATGTGCATGTCATTGTGTAGTAACAGAGAGGTAGGCACATCTATGATATGTCCATTACCTCCACATCTAAGGGCCAAAATACTATTTCACCCTATGATTTCTCAAGGTCACAGAAGATACCCAAGGTCACAGTAGTCCTTAACTGAAGTACTAGAAGAGACTGCATGTGTCAGTGTCGAACAACCAGCTTTTCAGAAAGAATGGCTCATTTTTATACCATTCATTTCAAATGGATGAACACATTTGTCTTTTATTGCTCTGTTTCACCAAAGTATTGACATGATGCGTTCAGAGGAAATGTATTGTACATGAGCATTGCGTTTCCTCAGTGGTACACCAGACATATTTTGATTGTATTTATAGGGGAAACTTTTGGGCTTGTAGGTCTTGGACACATGAGCCAGTTTGGCCTAGTGGTACAGCATTAGGCTTGTAAGCAGAAGGACCTCGGTTCAGTTCCACTTTGGCTCTCCTCTCTCTTCAAAAGTTGTGGTCTGTGGACACCGTCTTGTGACTTTGTCCCTCACAATTAATGAAACATTAAAATGGCTCTCATCACTGCCCGTCTTAAAGCAGGAGTCATTCTAGTGGTGACAATGTAGCATATATAATCTTCTTTCCCCACCTCCATACCCCCACCCCCCACCCACCCCCCTTCTCCCTGTCCCTAATAAGCCTTATGGTTTGTGGACATTAAGCACCATGTTTACTTACTTACTTAGTCTGAGACATTGTGAAAAAAATTGCTTTGTCGCAGTTACCAGACTGGTGGATGCTGTAGGCTATTGACATGGTAAAAATGTCATTCAAAAGAGCACACATTGATTACATAACAACTACAGGCTATTCACATCGTTTGAAGAAAAAAAGAAAAGAAAAAAAAAGGACCTCGAAACAGCAGACACTGATTACACCATATCCACACAGGTAGTTCAAAAAAGCAGACAGTGATTGCAGAACAGCTGCAGGCTATTCATATGGTAAAAATAATAAAGGTGCATCGAAACAGCAGACACTGATTACATCATATTTACACTACAGGTAGTTCAAAAGAGCAGACGGTGATTGCAGAACAGCTGCAGGCTATTCATATGGTAAAAATAAGAAAGGTGCCTCAAAACAGCAGACACTGGTTACATCATATTTACACTACAGGTAGTTCGAAAGAGCAGACAGTGGGTGCAGTAGAAATGCTCCTTTAGCCATTACGAAGAGATGTAAAAGAAACAAATCCAGTCTCCATTGGGCTTCTTTTTTTTTTTTTTGGTCTGGATGCCCATATGTGTCATCCCTGGGCCCAGTGTACGTTTACAGGATTATGGGCCCTGCATGGGCTCTCCCAGGACGCATGTGTCACATGCGTCCCATAATGGTGGGGAGCAGCGGGAAGATGTGGGCACTTGTACTTTGCCAAGATTCATCTTGTGTCTAATGGTTAGAATGTCATTTCAGGTTTTGGGAAGTGGAATGTACCACGAATGACGTGTATACGTGTATATTTTGGGTGTGTTGCCATAGCATGAGCATGGTTTCTTTCCATTTACATTCCACTGACATTAGTGACAGTCTGTTTGCCCTGTAGTCACAGATGCACCTTTTGTAACCCAGACTTGAAATATTTTTTCCCTTTTTGTTGTTGTTGTTTTTTTGGTTGGTTTCTTTCTTCCTTCTTTTTCTTTTGTTCCAAAACATACTCAAGAATTTAAATATTTGATCGATAGTTTTTCCTTATTTTCTGTGTACATTTAATCTTTTCTGACCTAAAGACATCTACAAGAAAAAGATTTTCTGTACATTTCAGTAATAATGATAGCAGTGTATGAGTTCTTTTGTATGCTTGTTCTCTATTCAGAGCACACAGTTGCCAGAAAGTCAAAAACATAGCGGAAGCCTTGTACACAGCAAGATAATCTGTGACAGATATGTCCAACTATGACAGTCTTTCAGCTAAAAACTTGGCCTGTTAATATTTGTGGATCACAAAGTAAACGAGAATAGGCATGAAATGTGCTCACCTTTTGTTAATCAAATGTTTGGTTACTCCATGACTGATGTGGCAGTGACTGCACGTGTTGACTACTCCACCAAGAAATGCTGCACAGAACATTTACCACCAACATGTGCAGCAGTGGTGTGGTCAAATGAAATGACTCAGAATTATTGAGAGTTTGTAGGTTTAAATCCTTGTCAAGCAGCAACCTCCTCCCAGGCCGCTGGCCTTGATTTCAGTCATGGGCTCTCTGTTCGGTTGCTGGTGTTTTGGGTGATGTGAAAAACAAGTCCTTACATGCTTGTGCATATAATATGTTTTTTTAATCAATTGCTGTTATAGCTGGCTTTTCTCGGAGAAATATACCTGAACTTTTAGCCTGTACCTAGCTGTGCAAAGACTGCTAATAAAAATAGTCAGGTGCAGGCTGCCTGAATTTTTCAAGGGAGAAAATCCAAATGAGGATGGCAAAAAGGTGCAAAATGAAGAGACAATAAAAATACAAAGTTGCAATCATCACCTGAGAAATAGGCAGTTCAGAATGATTTCTTAGTTTTTCTCCTTTGCAGTGATCTAACAGAGACTGGGAGTAATGATCAAGGTATACATACTAGCACAGGTGTAGTTTTCAGAGTTAATTGGTCAGAGTTGCTTTTATGTTCAGGCTTTTGTTTCTTCCTTGTGTGTTTTTTTTAAAGAAAAAAAGAAAAACGTTTTCTTCTTCTTTTTCCCCCTGTTCACTTAAATGAAAATCTACACACCTGTAGTACTGAGAGTACATAAACAAAAAAAGCTTTATAATCTGAAATTTGCTTTATGTGATCTACTTGTTATTGTTCACATCATTATGCTGGGCATTCATTTGATCATCTGTGTAAATTGTTGTTCATGCACCAGATTATCCGTTTGCAGATTGATGTATGGGATGTTGCCCCTGTTTGCTCACTTGTTCAAACCTGTTAATTTCGATTCACTACGGTGTATGCTGAAAAAAGAGATGGACTGCAGTCATTGTTTACAGCATCGTCTTTTGTTTCCTTTTTTTTCCCTGCCTCAGTAGCTTTGGGACTTGTGTATTTTATGATGGAAACAGTTGTGAAGAATACTTACTTGACTTGGCTTTGCTGCAGTACGTGTGTATACTTTTAGTCTTCTGCACATTTTCCCCTCTTCCAATTCCAATACTGTATCTACGAAACACCTCATTAGCTTAGGTATGCCTCATGCAGCTTATAGTTGGACATATTTGGAGGTACAGGCACATGAATTTTTTTGGTTCCAAGTAGTGTTGAACACTATTTAGTGTAGGTTATAGCATGCCGCAGAGAAATGTAAGAAAACCACACAAATGTCTTCCATTGTGGGTCTTTTCTTATCATGTGTAGTATTTAGATCAGTGAAGAAATCCTGATTTGAATGGATGTGCTTTGATTGATGAAATTTATTTTTGTTACCCAAAAAAATGCAATCAAGTAATAGTTCGTAGTACAAACATGTAAAGATTATTTGATTTTATTCATGAGGGGCATGTAAATGATAACCTGCTGAGATGTAGGAACCAGTATAATAACCATTCAGATGGCTAAACTCTTAATCTTTTAAATTTGTGTAAAGTGGGGGAAACTTTGATACATAATGTATCTGTATACGACCAATGGGAACAGTACATTCCTGCTACTCAGAGGAGTAATGATTTGGAAACAAGGGGTGAACATAACACTGGGCTAGAAAGACTCAAAGAGAAGAGTAAAGTAGAAGACCTGAAGGAAAGAGGAATTTGATGGAGTCCGCACTCCACCCTAAGAAAGGGCGTCAGTTAGTAGAGGTCCCTGTACACCAGACTTGGAGCAGTGGTGGTCATGGAAAGCTTTGTATGAGCCAACAAGGTCATCACCCTCTTGTTATAACCATTCAAATTCGTTCAGTAGAAAGTAATTAACTTTTTTTTTTTAATCCTTCTATTAATCTGCACCAAAAATCTAGACGGGTCTGTGAAAAGTAGGGCCAAAAGTATGTATCACCTTTGTCTTAATTGCTGCATTATGATTCTCTAACCAGAAGATTTTTAATTGTATAAGAGAATAAAGTGTTGATAGTTACATCATACATTCCACATTCACTTGTGTCCAACTGGCAATGCTTGGCCCAGAAATGTTGGGTTTTCTTGTTTTGTTTGGTTTTGATTTCTCAAGATTTTCATTATTTTGTGTTTTGTTTTTTCATCAGTTTCAGTTTTGTTTATTTGTTGTAGTGGAGAAGAAAGAAAAAACTGTGCAAGTATACAATACGTACTGGCTGGCAACCCAGCTGTCCATGGCAGAAGCTTTAACACTGGG
Source organism: Alviniconcha marisindica (assembly GCA_018857735.1). Taxonomy (NCBI): domain Eukaryota; kingdom Metazoa; phylum Mollusca; class Gastropoda; family Provannidae; genus Alviniconcha; species Alviniconcha marisindica. The sequence continues at coordinate 643,678 of JABMCL010001585.1, forward strand.
TATCTTGTGGGGTGGGGGGGCGTTGTCAGAGAATGTGCAGGCAAGATTTTTTAAGCTTTGCGTGATGCATCAGAAAAAGTCAAATTGCAAATTGTATTGGTAAATTCCTATTTAATCATGCTTGAATGTTGCAGTATGGTTGTCAGTTACATGGGCATGCCATATGCAAAATGTTCATGACTCCAGTGTATATGTATACAAAGGCATACATATTATTGATGTATTTGCTGTGCAGTCAGTTATGACAGGAGCCTTAAACAATGCATTTGGTTTCAGGTTGTTTAAGTAAGAGTTTTTCAACTTTGCATCATGAGAAACTTTATATTATTGAGCTTCACACTTTTTAAGTGTCATTCCAGTGTTGATGACTAGTCAAATTTCAAACTTTGTAGAGTTGTTTTCAATGGACATGATGATGAACAAGAGTGAACATAATAACTCTAGCATACACTCAAGCAAGACAGTTGACACAGCTCCGGCCTCTGCAAAAACCTGTGTTCCAACAGCTTAGATGCATTTTAAGTGAGAACATTGAAATTCTGATCTGGATGTAATAGTCTCTTGTCAAGCTGTTTAGTTAGAACATTGAAATTCTGATCTGCATCATAATAGCCACTTATCAAGCTGTCTACAGTGGTACTGGTCCTGATGACAGTGACCTGTTGTGTGGTTGCAGCAGTTTCAAACAAATAACAAACGCTTTATTTTTCCATTTGTCCATTAAAATCATGTGCACCATTTCTCTTTCTGTTTCTTTGTTGGTTTTTTGTTGTTGTTGTTTTGTTTTGTTCTGTTTTTGTGTTTTTTTGTGTGTGTTTTTTTGGGGGGGTCATCTTCATGTAGACATTAATGAAACAGATTAAGGCAGTGTTGTTTACACCGATTATGTAAATCCTTTTCTTAGCCCTGCTTCTAGTGATGTTCATTGTAATGATCATGTTTCCTATCTACTCATTTGATACGATGAATTTAATTAACCTTGTAAATCGGGCATCCCTTGAAAAAAGTTTTAATATCTTCATCTCATGTAGCTCATAATTTTGGACACGATTGCCATTTTTGTTAAAATATGCACACACAAAAAAATGGGTTGTATTGTTTTGTTTGTCTTTGTTTGCAAAACGCAACTGTTTTTGTATTGGTATTGTTCTTTGATACTGGATTATTATTTGAATGTTGACATTATTTTACAATGGGTCATGCATATTATATAAAAATGCTTTTTAAACCTTCTGTTAACGATTGTCCTTTTCACTCATTATAGTCTCTATGTATTTGGCACTAATAATTCTCTTCTCCTTCCTCCCCTTGTACAATGTTCAGATGTTGCATGATCTGTACCTTGCTAACATATGGGTTTAAAAAATATATTTAAAAAACATTGGCAGAATTGTCAGTGTAAATAAATAGTATCTTAAAATTCTCTGGTTCTGATGTTTTAAGCACTGTGTTGATGGAATAAATGTGGATTTAACTACTGTATTTGTATGTGTTCAGCTGCACTTGGTCTGTCCACCCCTGTTGTCCATTGATAACATTTCAACACAGAAACTCTTCCCTTGTGTCAGGCACTGTCAGTGGTCCTCCAACACAAATTATTGTTGTCAGTCAAACTTTCTCGTTTGCTCTGACTCATTATTTTCACAAATAAACAGAAGACAAAGCAGCTTTTGGTGTTTTACTGGTTCATCCAATCTCTCTCTCTCTCTCTCTCTCTCTCTCTCTCTCTCTCTCTCTCTCTCTCTCTCTCTCTCCTCTCTCTCTCTCTCTCAAGGACTGGCTGTTAAATAGGTCCAAATGGACCTAACGCTACTATCCTTGAGTATTAAAGTTTTCGAGTTTGAGTTCTCTAACTATCTATCTATCTCTTGTCCACCCCTCCCACCCTTCTCTCTCTGTTTTGGTTCATGTGGCTGTTTGCAGAAAACATGAGTGATCTGCAAAGATGGCATGCATCTTCTTCTTTTTTTCTTTTCTTTTTTTGGGGGGGGGGGGGGGCTCTGGGATTTTCACTGTTTCACCATTCAAAAGCATTGCAAATCCAGTGGTGAGATCCATTTTTACTTTGAATCCCTGGAAGTAGGTCATATTCAGTTCAGAACTGGTGTATCTTGTTTTCAAAAAAGCATATAATGTTTTGTAGGTTTGTCTTTTGCACAGTAATAACATATTTCTTGAGTCGTCTTTCTTTAGAATCAGCTGCAAAGCATGATGTGAGTCTGACAGAAGGCTAACATCAGTGACAGTGGCTGGTTTTAGAGGATCAAAATGCACAATAGCTTTTAAAAGTTTTTAAAAAAAAAGTAAAAAAAGGCCCTTACTTCCAAACTTCCAAAACAGCTTCCAAAATACATTACTGGAATGACAAGAGTTGGCATAAATTCCCTTTAGTAGCTACCTATTGTATAGAACCAAAGAATGTTGCATATTTTTGCTTCTGGAAGTATTGACCTCCACCAATAACTGAATACTCCTTTGTCCTTAGACTGGGATCAGTTCCAGGTTCTGTGACTGGTGCCATACTGAAGTTGCCTGCAGTGACTGTAAAATGACATGGGCCTGCTTGCAACTGGTTGTTATCTGATGAAAAAAATTCACAAGTTTCAAACAGCCTTTTCAGCAGGTTTATTCAAATCACTGTTCAATTTTTTTATGAGTGCCGGCGCATAAACAAAAATTATTTAAAAATCAAGTGCTTTCTTTCATACGTTGCATTTTTGTTGTAGACATTGCCAAGACAAAAATTCTAGTCATTTACCAAGACTAGTAACTGGCCATGAAAACAAATTATGTACATCAATCATAATCAGCTGTCAAAAAATAGCTTGATAATGATAGGACTGGCAAGTGGCATCAGTCATGATCAGCTCTTCAGAAATGGCTCAAGATTGACACCCACAGATCTGTCGAATAACGAAAACAAATAGCATTATCAGTACTGATCACATGTCTAGCAGAGGCAGACTGTCCAGTCTGTGTGGGCGTGGGGAATATGCAGCGCGTCACTTCCAAACTTTAGAAGAAAGTGTGCACCTCCCACAAGGTAAATAAATAAAGTAAACCTCTTAGTCTTACCCAAGGTGAGAAAATGACAAGAGTTGTTCCCCTTCAAGAGAAGAACACTCTCGTGACAATGGTTTCATGGCTGGCTTGATCCACATTGTCGGGCCCAGACTGTCTCCGGTTACCTTCACCAAGCATCGCTTTGTTTTCATCAAGTAGGTAAGCGAGTCAGCCTACTGACGTTCAAGCAGAAGTTAAGTTAAGAATTAACGGTAATGCTGAATGCGATGTTTCTTAATAGTTGGTAGTAGTTGCAGCAGTTTGCACGCCTTGTGTCGTCTGCTACTCGTCTCTCTGATCAGTATCAGAGTATGTAATTGCTGGCGTATTGCTGAGTGAAATTTTGACAAGCACGGACCTTGCACCTAAACGTTACATTTACACAGCATTTTTCAACGTTTCATAACCTATAAAGCTTACGCATTTTACCACACACACACACACACACACACACACACACACAATCTATTGACATCAAATAACTTTACATTTTATTTTATTTTTAAAATATAGGTAGTGATACCAGCAATCACACAATAAGTGCATCACATTGATGGAGTTTAGAAAAGGGGAAAAAAACTGGAGAGAAACTGATAAACTGATGGGGATGGGGGGGGGGGAGGGGGGTGCACATAAAGAATCAAATCCAATGGCGTAAAGACTCATCTGTACCAAGAAAGGGTCTGAAGAAGAAAATCAAACGATGTTTCAGGAAAATATGAACTACATGTGCCTGTTTCCTTTCCTTTCATAGTCCTTACAACTACACTACTGTAGGAATGGAATGAAATCAACAGAGCAAATGTTAGTTATCAAAGTAAAATTTATGTCACCTGATCTATGCTGAGAGTATTTTGTGAAATAATGTATTGATTTAACAGCTAAACACTAATGGTGGCAGAGGATTGGTGTCAGATGAACTTCAGATATGGAGTAGTGCTTTTGGTTATATTTACTGTAATATCCTGTGGATGTGAATGTGTGCAAGAAAGACCAGGTGAATGTGTGTGTGTGTGTGGGGGGGGGGGGGGGGGGGGGGGGGGAGGTAGAAGCAAAAAAAAGAGAAATGGCAAGCAAGCATCATGATTAAACAAGATTATATCAAACTGAAAATGTCAGGAATAGCAGTTTGTTCAAACAGAGAAGATACAAACTCAACTGCTCCTTTTTCAGCAAGTGGATCAAATGTGTTACAGATGACCCAGCAGAAAGTTTGCCAGTGTTAGTGTTGCTGCAAAATAATAATCTGTAGTAAAGTAGAAATGATACATTTTCTGAGAGATAAAACTTATTTCACACAGTGTACTGATCTCTTTCACCAAGTAATATACTGTATCAGTGTATGACCTTTCATCATCAACTTACTCCAGTTTCCCCAAAAATGGACCTGCTGTTCTCCTCTACTTCCAGGAAATGCATTGTTTTGTAATGTGTGTGTGTGGTGTGGTGGGGGGGGGGGGGGGCAGGGGGTTTGTTGTTGTGTGGTTTTTTGGGTTTTTTTTTTTTCTTAAGGCCTAAGGCCTATACCTGTTTGTTTCCAGACTAAGTATCGTACCAAAAGCTGGTGATGACAATGTAACCTAAGTGAAACAGAAATGTTTATTTATATGTGTAACATGAGTAAACAGATTTATACCCCCCACCCCCCAAAATAAATGAAGTATCTTCCTCTCTTTGTCACTAGTGTCAGGTATTTGTCTTCACTCTCTCCTTTTAAGTCAAAACTGAAAACACATCTCTTTCTCTTCTGCACACTGATCTGTTGTTTTCTTTCTTCTCAGTCTACCAACCTATCACCAGTAATGCATGTATTTGTAGAGTGTGTGTGTGTGCGCACACACGCACACGTTTGTGCATGCATGCGTGTGATGAAATGAGCATATTCTTGTGTTTTTGTAAGCACTCCAGGCTCATATGAGATAGAGCGCCATATATAATCTGTTTATATTATTATCATTATGTTTTTTCCATTTGACTACACAGGGTTCAGAGCTTTTGTAAGTAACTGCTAAAACAATTTTGTTAAAATATAATGCTCTTGTGACTGAATCACTGTCACCAATGATTGTAAGTGTATTGCCTTGTGTATGGTGTGCAGGCTTTACCAGTACCACAAAGCAGTAGACACAATGGGACCCCGGTTTGAGATCTATGTAAAAGCTGCCAGTGATGGAAGGAGTATTGGTGATTGTCCCTTCGGTCAGTATGTCAGCATGGTCATGCACCTCAAGATCCCCAAGGATCAATACACGCGTATACCTGTGGATTTCTCCAACAAATCAAACGAATTTCTGCAAATGAACCCAGAGGGAAGCGTCCCTGTTCTAGTGGACACCAGCAACCACCATGTGATCACAAACTCACAGCTCATTGTCAAATATTTGGAGGAAACATTTCCAGAACCTGACCTGAAACACAGCTACCAAGGTCCTGCTGCGGAGGCCTGTTCAGGTGTGTTCCCCAAACTGGCCGCCTTGTTGAAAAACAAGGACAAAGAAGCGATACCATCGCTGCGCAAAGCCTTGGAAGATGAGCTGGCAAGAGTAGACTCTTTCCTGAAGTCAGAAGAATGCTGCGGACCATTCCTTCTCTGTGACAAAGTGTGTGCCCTTGACTGCTCCCTCTTGCCCAAGCTTCGGCACGTCCAGGTTGCTGGGAAGTACTTCCAGAAGTTTGAGATCCCCAAGTCGCTGGAGGCATTGCACAAATACATCCAAGCTGGGGAGGCATGTGCAGCATTCCAAAACACTAATTATGCTGATGCTGAAATCATCAAAGGGTGGGCGCGACATGGCCTCATGAAGGTTGATTGATTGTTGAAGATCCCCCCCCCCCCCCCCAAACCCCCCACCCCTGTTATTGTGTGAAGTTTATTTACATAACAAGCATCCAGCAAATACAGTATGGCTGTTGTTTTTTCCAACTGTCATGGCCTCATGAAGATCAATTGATTGCATTGCACAAAATTGAATACATCCAAGCTGGGGAGGCATGTGCAGCATTCCCAAACACTAATTATGCTGATGCTGAAATCATCAAAGGGTGGGAGCACCATGGCCTCATGAAGATCGATTGATTGTTGAAGATCCCCCTGATTGTTGAAGATCCCCCCCCCCACCCCCCTCCCCTCACCCCAGCCCCACCCCATGGGCCCCACCCCCTGTTATTGTGTGAAGTGTATTTACATAACAAGCATCCAGCAGATACAGTATGCCTTTTTCTTTCCACCCGTCATGGCCTCATGAAGATCAGTTGATTAGTAAAGATTCCCCCCCCATCACTTATCGTGAGGAGTTTATTTGCTTAACAAGCACCAACCAAATACAGTATGCTTCTTCTTCTTTTCAACCCATACAACAGTATACATGTTAGCATCCTTTTTGTTCAAGAAAATAAAATTTAGCCCTGTTGGAGTATTTCTCAAACCTACTACCGCTTTTGTTGTTGTTGTTGTTGTTAAAAACCACAGCAATTCTTCATCTTTTCTGACATTTTAATATGCTGTACTTAACAATTGTAAATATTGTAAAATTTGCTGTTACAGCTTTAAGGTGAAACTTATTCAGCACTTTCTGTTTGTTTTATTTCACACAGTCTTAACCAAAAATATATGTTAAATACAGAAAGGCTGAATATTAAGGGTGGATTTTTGCTATGCACATCCATATTTTCAAATCAAATTCCGATTAGAAAATCCGCAAAGAGAAATTAGGCATTTCATGTGTACCCTCTCTCTCTCTCTCTCTCTCTCTCTCTCTCCTCTCTCTCTCTCTCTCTCTCTCTGCATTTTTACATTTTAGCTTGTCCACAAACACAAAACATTGGCATACAAAACACATGATCAGAAAAATAAAGGCAAATGATCTTTAAGATTGTGCATATCTTGTTTATTCATTGAACTTGGCATTGCTTTTAACAGCTCTCTCTCTCTCTCTCTCTCTCTCTCTCTCTCTCTCTCTCTCTCTCTCTCTCTCTCTCTCTCCCTCCCTCCCCCCCTCCCAACCCCCTCCAAGTAAAAACTTTAAAACAAGGAAACATATAAACAATATCTAGTTTTAAATGACGTTTTTGGGGCAGAGGAAACTATGCCTGCAAATGTTCCTTTTTACCTAGACTTAAGAATCTATGATCTTCATTTCATTGTTCTTTCTATCCCATATTCCCTAAGCAGATTTTGTCGCTGTTGTTTTTTTACACAAACTTTGAACAATACGCATGTATGCAATTACCGCATGGCTGTCTAAAATACTGCCTGTAAAATATGAAGAGTATCTATATGAAGAGTATCTAAAAAAACACTCAATCTGTTTAAAAAGTTCTTCTAGTCAGGTAAAAGGTATATTTCAACAGTTTGATCTTGCTGAAAAAAAGAACGACTGCTAGGGTGCTTTGAGCACCAAAACTAAAAATGTGTAACTTGTGACCAAATGCCCCACAATGCACACAGAGCCTTGCACCCCAAATAACATGTGCACTGATACACTGACCAGAACCAACACAATATAAAAAGACCGCTGCTTAGAACAGCTGTGTTCTCATATCTGTAGGAGTCCTTTCTGATGCTGAATGACAGCCGATGTACAAACAAATAGTCATCTTCCTCAGAGCTGGCCCTGGTTGTCCCATTCACTGACATTTACCATTACCCATGTTTACAGAAGACTTTCTGTGGCAGTATACTGCAGCCACGGAGTCTGACCTAAGACACAGTTAACGCACAAGTGTTCGTTAAGAGGATGCCTCTTCCTTGGAGTTAGTGTCTGTGATGCCACTGGAGTCTGCCACACCATTGTGTGTTGCGTTGTTTTGCTGAATTGGTGTCAGCAGAGTGTCTGGCAGCTCGCATCCTGTGTAGCTTCCTGTTTGGACGCACATGCTTATGAAGCTCTGCCAGTTTTCGTCCTGCATCAAGAAAACAAATGTATGCTGAAATCTTCAGAAAAAGAAAAAAAAACACAACAAAGCAAATCTTACTCTAAAGATTTTCATTGCTGAACATGACAGATATAATTTTTTATTCAGAATTAAATCAATATAAAAATGACTCTTGGTACTGAATCAGATGATAAGAGTTCTGGGCGAATGCTATATCAATCAGTTTGTTTTCTTTTGTTCTTTACTAGCCCTGATTTAACTCTATGTGCCTGACTGGGCTCAAAGCACCAGCTAACTAACTAATTAATTTTCTTTTTTAACGCTGGAATTTGCATTTTTCAGCCACTCTTAGTCTTATTTCCTGCTTTTCTTTGTCCAAAACCCAAGAGGACCAACAGTCTTACCCCAAGTAAACAAAAACAAAGGAGAAATAAATGCAGTAAAAAACTGAAAAACAAAACAACAGTAAGCAACAAAACGCAGCTGCTGCTATATTCTATTTCCTATGCACTGTTATTTGTTTCAGCTTTTTCTTGCCGGCTGCACTGTTTACGGGCAATGTCGATGGGACTATGGCTCATGGAAATTTTGTGTTTAGGCTGATCTTGTAGATTTGACTCAAGTATGGCATCACATGGGAGAAGAGATTCAAAAATGTGTGATTACATATGTCACAGTTTTATCCACTGAAGCGACCCCATAAAGCCAAAAGATGTTGATTAATTATGTCAGAGTTTGATCTCCTGAAGCGACCCCATGAAGCCAACAGGATGTTGATTACATGTAACTTCAGCTCTGGGCCCCAGCCCAAGTTGTTTAAAGTCAGAGTTTGATTTCCTGAAGCAACCCCATGAAGCCAAATAGGATGCTGATTACTTATGTCAGAGTTTGGTCTCCTGAAGCAGCCCCATGAAGCCAACAGGATGTTGATTACGTATGTCAGAGTTTGTCTCCTGAAGCAATTCCATGCAGCTGACAGAATGTTGATTAATTATGTCAGAGTTTGATCTCCTGAAGCAACCACATGAAGCCAACAGGATGCTGATTAATTATGTCACAGTTTGATCTCCTGAAGCGACCCCATGAAGCCAACAGGATGTTGACTGCTTATGTCACAGTCTGATCTTCTGAAGCAATTCCATGAAGCCAACAGGATGTTGATGACTTATGTCAGAGTTTGTCTCCTGAAGCAACCCCATGAAGCCAACAGGATGTTGATTACTTATGTCAGAGTTGATCTTCTGAAGCAATTCCATGAAGCCAACAGGATGTTGATTACTTATGTCAGAGTTTGTCTCCTGAAGCAACCCCATGAAGCCAACAGGATGTTGATTACTTACGTCAGAGTTTGATCTCCCGAAGCAATCCCATGAAGCCAACAGGATGTTGATTACTTACGTCAGAGTTTGATCTCCCGAAGCAACCCCATGAAGCCAACAGGACGCTGATTACTTATGTCAGAGTTTGTCTCCTGAAGCAACCCCATGAAGCCAACAGGATGTTGATTACTTACGTCAGAGTTTGATCTCCCGAAGCAACCCCATGAAGCCAACAGGATGTTGATTACTTACGTCAGAGTTTGATCTCCCGAAGCAACCCCATGAAGCCAACAGGATGCTGATTACTTATGTCAGAGTCTGATCTCCTCAAGCAACCCCATGCCTTTGACAGGACGTTAAAATCCAATTACTGAAGTAACTAATCCTCCTTGGACACTGTCACGCATTTTACAAACATAAAGTGATCGTAAATGAATTACTGTTCATGATGACCTGCAGCTCACCTTCACAAGAACATGTGGGTTGCCAATAACAACCAGTAGGGCCTGAGCGCGAGTGATGGACACGTTGAATCGTTTGGGGTTGCTCAGAAAGCCCAACACGTGGCGAATATCAGAGCGCACAAGATGTTCATTTGATCGCACCTGGCAGAAACAAAAACAAGATGGAACAGTCATGCATGTCTGATGACGACCTGTTCTAGAATTACAGAAGTGTAAAGTTCAAACCACCATTTATAAACAATAAAGTGTGTGTGTGTGTGTGTGTGTGTGTGTGTGTGTGTGTGTGTGTGTGTGTGTGTGTGTGTGTGTGTGTGTGTGCATGCATGCATAGTGTGTGTGTGTGTGTGTGTGTGTGTGTGTGTGTGTGTGTGTGTGTGTGCATACCCAAGTGGGCAAAAATTAAACTCATGCCCACTCTCTCTCTCTCTCTCTCTCTCTCTCTCTCTCTCTCTCTCTCTCTCTCTCTCTCTCTCTCTCTCTCTCTCTCACACACACACACACACACACACACCACACACACACCCCAACAAGGTTGGAACTATGGTCCCACTGCTACATATCATTTCTTCTGAGACAATAAAGTATAACATACCACGGCTTGATAAATATGTACCACAGAGGTAGCAACTCATCAAGGGGAAATAATCCAGACACAGAGGTAGCAACTCATCAAGGGGAAATAATCCAGTCAGGTTTTTGCCAACTATTTGTAAATTAAATCATCTTGCCAATGGTGTTGAAAATAAAAATATGAAAAAGTGTGCAAAGCCTTCCCTTGTCACAGATGCGTACTCACTGTTGAGACGATGATGGCCTGCCTCTCCTGACCCTGAAATTCTTCGACAGACCCAACCTTGACTCTTGGGATGCCCAGGCGATCTATCATCATGCGTATTTTCTCCACCTTGTCACACACACACACACACACACACACACACACCGCACACACACACACAACAACACAACACACACACACACACACACACACACACACACACACACACACACACACACACACACACACACACACACACACACACACACCAAAGTGAATAATATTGAAACCATAAAATGTACCTGTAAGAAGACTTAAAATGAAATCAGCAGCTGTACCAGAAATGGAATTCCGTCACAAGTCCAAATAAATCAAATGCTCAGCTTGGAAGCTTTCTGCCCTTGGTGCAACATGAAGACAGAAAACCAGACATAACAAGAACAACAGAACTGTTTTGTTCAACTCGGCTAGCTTCTTTTCACCACATTCATTTCTACCAGCTCTCTGTTTGAGATCATGCATATTCTGGGTGAATGCCGCATCTCACTCAGTCTACCAATAAGGCCTCTTTATTGTTAACAAAAAAACAAACAAAAAAAAGCAAGGAAAAAAGAACAAATAGATAAGTGCATCAAGCTGCAGGAAACAACAGAGTTCAGGAGCTGTGTGAGAGTCAAGGTGGCCGTCCTGAGCTGTCCGTCCTAACGAGCCTTCTGGTTTCCGTGGACGTAAAGAATTACTGAACCGTGCTTCGGCACTGGTCACAACTTGTCCCTAATATGTCAACTGACATCTGAGGACATTACTAAGCATCTAAGAATCACTTCATCAGGAAACATCATACTGATCTGGACAGTCAACAACAAAGCATTCAACTGGAAGTAAATGACAAGGGTTTCATGTTGACATAGAGAAAAAGGTCCTGCTGATTCAATCAAAGGGGAGTGAGCTGTGAACACTATGGATGGTGGGTAGATGAATAATCTCTAATACAATACCCATCGCCCCCTCACCACCACCACCCCAAATGTTTTTATGGGGGAGGAGGGGTGGGGGGAGGAGTTATAATAAATTATAATGTATATAATAATAATATAGAAAAAATGGATATATAATTATAAAATACATAATAAATTATTATATATCTCCCCCCCCCCCCCCCCCCCATTAAATAATCCATTCACTGCCTGTCTCACCTGTTTCCTGTAGGGAGTAATGATGCCGATGTGGTCCGGAGAGAGCGGAGGGTTGTTGCCAAGGAGACCCTGGAGATACCTCACAACCTGCACTGTCTCAGCGGGGTTGAACCAGGAGGGGCTGTCCCCTTCCCTCACATCCTCGCCCTGAACACCCACGAAATCATGCGTAAGCAGAGGCAAACTTTTTTCATGTGAGAGCTTTCACAGAAACAACAACAACAACAAACAGAGAAGAAAAAAAGCAAGTGTTGGGCTAACAAGCAGATCATAAACGATAAATATTTTGCCAGCTTGTATCCCATGATATATTTGAAGAATGAAAAGCCTGAGGTTTCATGAGAAAAAGTCCTGAGAGTTTAGGAATTTGGGGCCTCTGACAGCAGCAACTCTGGATCTTGCTGGACACAAAATATTCTTGAAGAGCAGAGGATAGTGCATATTAAGGCGATCAACATCAACAACAACACACAGCATGCTGTGAAGGTCAACAGTAGTTCCACAATGCTGCAGCCTGACACAGAAGTAGACCTGTTTGCACTCAAATACAGATAAGAGAACACTTTTTGTTAAAAATTGCAGTCTTTTTAAAGATTTTATTTTTATTTTTTAAGCCATAGACCATGGACAGAAGTGGCAATAGTGCGGAAGATTTGGAAACAGAAGACTCCACTATGCCAGATTTATATCCCAACAGAAACTCTTGTTCCCTCACAGCTTTGGCACTTTCTCCATCAGTTTTTTTCCCATTTCATTCTGTTCTCAGTGAAAATAATCTGAAAATAATTTCAACACTGCTTCCAGAAAAATGGCGAATGCTTGTAATTTGCAACAGAAATACAAGCCTCACTTTAAATCACCTTATAATTACACAAAGCACAATACAGAAACTGACACTACGGCAGTGAGAGATCACAAGACTTAAACATGTGCCACCCAAAACCCAGAACTGGGCATATTCTGGAGTGGAAAACAAACGAACCCAAAAACATGTCTAGAAATATTTATGATTGCATTTTATTTTTTTTATTTTTTTAATGCTGAAAATCTAAGCATACAAAAAAAAGCCCGAATGATATGGGTAAACAGGTCTGCAGCAGGGAGATGGATGGGCAGCAGCTACAGACTCACCCGAACGCCGTAGAAGACGAGTGGCACACCTGGCTGGGGCAGCAGGTGCCAGTTGACAAAGGTGTGGGTCAGGTCATGGGACGCACACTCCTTTAGCTCTCCAAAGTAAAAGAGCTCGGAAGGCAGACGGAGGATGGCGGCGTGGGAGCGGTAGTTGTTCACCAGCATTGTCACCTGTCACAAGTTAACAACATTAACATTGTTCACCAGCATTGTCACCTGTCACAAGTTAACAACAACATTAACATTGTTCACCAGCATTGTCACCTGTCACAAGTTAACAACAACATTAACATTGTTCACCAGCATTGTCACCTGTCACAAGTTAACAACAATATTAACATTGTTCACCCGCATTGTCACCTGTCACAAGTTAACAACAACATTAACAACCTCCTTTGTTCATCCCAGCAGGAAGTTAAAGTTGTCATTCAGCCTCATACATTAAAGTACAACGGAGAAAAAATGAAAAGCATTTACATGGAACACGCCAAAACAGAAGCTGGATAAATGCATTTTTATTTTTCACCATTTGACTGTTATTTTGTCACTTGAAAAAGGGGCTTAACCCAAAAATCTGTACATTTTGAATTGTCATATTCAATTAGCCTTCTTTTTAACCTTTTGTGTGTTTGGATTTTCTTTTAGGATGTGCCACCCAAAACCCAGATGCAGTCATCCTTGTTTCAAATTGTTTATTGTTGTTGTTGTTTTGTTTTGTTTTGTTTGTTTTGTTTTTGTTTTTGGTGGTGGGGGGGGGGGGGGGGGGGGTTCAGATGTAATCTAGCATGTAGCTTTAAACCCCTTTTGATTTGACTACAACAATAAAAAGTATTTTTTTATAAAACAATTTTTGTAGTTTTTTTCCAGATATAATCTAGCATGTAGCCTTTTGATTTGACTACAACGACAAAAAGCATTTTTTAATCAAAACTTTTTGTAGTTTTTTTCCAGATATAATCTAGCATGTAGCTTTAAACCCCTTTTGATTTGACTACAACGACAAAAAGCAACAGTGACTCTAACCAGTGCTGAGTGAAAGCCACCGTGTTCAGCAAACAGCTCCTTGTTGTGCTGGTACAGCAGGCGGTCCATCAGGCGCTCCAGGAACGACAGCTCCAGCCCGTACATCTTGGCAAAGGGAGACATCAGAACAGGTCCCAGCTGCCTGGGATCTCCAGCCAATACAATCTGAAAGAGTCAGTTAATTAGTAAGTGAATTTTTAGCATCCTGTCCACTGCACATGGTCACCTCAGAATGATCAATCTGTCATAATAAGTAATGGCATATTTTACATGATGATATCAAACCCCTTTTTGTTCAAGTCAAATATATATATAAAAAAATAAAATTAAATACAGTCCCAACACAACATAAATACAATGGACATACACAAATATCAAACGCAAATTTTCAAAGAGTTATAGTCCCTTCAATATTGTGCTTATGAAAAAAATGAAAAAATCAAGCTTGTAAGGCTAGAACATACTGGTATCATCAACCATTCCATTTGATTTACTAAAAAATTGATTAAAAAAAGAACATACTGGTATCATCAACCATTCCATTTGATTTACTAAAAAAAATAATATAAAAAAAAGAACATATTGGTATCATCAACCATTCCATTTGATTTACTAAAAAAAAAAATTTAAAATGGAGAGAAGCAATAAAAAAATAAAATAAAATGCATAAGCTAACACATTCAAATAAACAGATTTAGTGACATTCATTACAGATTCAAAAGGCTGATAACATTACATTTCACAGTGTGTGACTGTGACTGGCATTTGAAATGCCATGATGAGGTAACAATGGAAGCCAGATACAAGTAACACTACAGAAGTACACTGGATCTCAGCTAAGTCTACTTTGTCATTCAGTTGAAATGTCAGTTCAGGTAATGTATTTTTGTGTTTTAATCGAGTCATGTTCTGATTTTCAAGATTTGTGTCTATCAAGGCAAGTCAAAAATTTATTTCAGGAAACTGTATATGTGTTACCCACTATCACTGTATTGCTGACAAACCCAACCATATATATCAAGTCAAGTAAAGAATGTCTTTCAGGAGACTGGATATATGTGTTACCCATTGTCACTGTATTGTTGACAAACCCATATATTATGCCAAGTCAACAATTTATTTCAACAATTTATATATATACATATATATATATATATATGGTTTAAACAAAGTTTATTTACATTCATGAAAATATGGACAATCAAAATCATTGTATGAGCATTAAACAAGCTAGGCTTATAGTAAATGCTCACAAACATAATTTACTAATTAATTCATTTTGCAACAACAGGCATGAATGTTTATATTAAACAACATGAAAACAACGACAAAAATCAATCAATAATCAAGAGAGAGAGAGAGAATGCTCTTATGCGCTGCCAGTAACTATTTAATTGAGTTTGTCATTCCATGGAAAAATGGCCGGACTGAGTAATGAAGTCTTGGACAGCTTTAAATATTAATGAGTTCATATTGTTTGATATGTTTGGATCCCCCTGCAGGAGGGTAGTAATATTTAGCAAATTTGCAGGGAGTCTGAATATGGTGTTTTGACGTACGTGTGTAAAACGTGGGCAGTGTAGAATGTAGTGTTCAGATGTTTCTTTTCTTTCTCCACAATCACAAGAGCTATTTGTTGTTAAGTGTATATATATATATATGTGTGTGTGTGAGTGTGTGTGTGTGTGTGTGTGTGTGTGTGTGTGTGTGTGTGTGTGTGTGTGTGTGTGTGTGTGTGTGTGTGTGTGTGTGTGTGTGTGTGTTACCCATTATCACTGTATTGTTGACAACCCCGACCCATCAGAAACTAGACATACCTGTCCATCTGCTCCAGCCACCAGTCCTGCAGGTATCAGACACTCTGGCTCCGTTGCCTGGCCAGCCTGCACACAGCACGCTAATTGCAAACTTCGCTACACAGTGACACCATACTTCAGTCGCAGCACAAGAACAGCACAGCACTCACTTTCCACAAAGTGCCATGATCAGTGTGGCAACACTCACTCTTCACAAAGTGCCACGATCAGTGTGGCAACACTCACTCTTCACAAAGTGCCACGATCAGTGTGGCAACATTCACTCTTCACACAAGAACAGCACAGCACCTGCTCTCCACAAAGTACCATGATCCATGTGGCAACACTCACTATTCACAAAGTGCCACGATCAGTGTGGCGACACTCACTCTTCACAAAGTGCCATGATCAGTGTGGCGACACTCACTCTCCACAAAGTGCCACGATCAGTGTGGTGACACTCACTCTCCACAAAGTGCCACGATCAGTGTGGCAACACTCACTCTCCACAAAGTGCCACGATCAGTGTGGCAACACTCACTCTTCACAAAGTGCCACGATCAGCATGGCAACACTCACTCTCCACACAAGAACAGCACAGCACTCGCTCTCCACAAAGTACCATGATCCATGTGGCAACACTCACTCTTCACAAAGTGCCATGATCAGTGTGGCGAC